>JACTOM010000011.1:1393352-1521575 GCA_015832385.1 Elymnias hypermnestra | reverse complement strand
AACTGCCTCATTGGTCTAGTGGTTAGCATGTTCGACTACAGCCATGAGGTCCTGGGTTCGAGTCCCGGGTCGGGCCAATTCCAAATAGATATTGAATTTTCTATTAAGATTCTCTCAATATTTGCCCGAAGTTGGGAAGTTGGCGGTGTGTTCCACCCCCGTGCCTCGGAGAGCACGTTAAGCCGGCGGTCCTGCGCCTGATCTCTCTCCGGTCGTGTCGGATTGCCGTCACGTCGGGCTATGAGAGTGAAGGAATAGAGAGTACACTTGTATACTATGCCTGCCAATCCGCAGTGGAGCAGCGTGGTGGGTCTATGCTTTAAAAACCCTCTCTCGTATGAGTGAGGAGGCCTGTGCCCAGCAGTGGGACGTTAATGGGCTGCTACTTACTTTTACTTATGTAATCTGTAATTGGCCTTATTTTAAGTGTTTGTAATAATTTGCTAAATACTGTTGGGTTATCAATCAAGAAATAAATAAACTAATGAAAATATAAATATCTTGTTAATCTGAAAATGAAGGCTAATACTAATAACTGTTAATATTAGACGGAGTGTGTAACATCGTGTATAATGGGCGGCAATGAGGCTGTGTGCGAAGCTAAGGGCTGTGTTACCGCGACGGCATGTCTCGCCGGCGCCTACGCCGTAGCACGGAACACCATTAACGTAGTGAAGGGCTTGCAAGGCAAAAAGAACGTAATACAATGCGCATATGTTGACAGCCTTGGCACGTGCGCCCCTGACTGTCAATTCTTTGCGAGCGAGGTTAGTATTAATAGATGTAGTGTCCAGGAGCACATGATTAGCAAATAAGTTTATAAGAGTAGCCAATACAAGGTCCCAAAGCACTCGCACCACTGCCTTCCGATAAAGCGTTCAATAATACTTGTAAAAGAAAGGTTTTACTAGTTATAGTGAGTAGCAGTCGTACACAGTCGCACTCTCACCAGAGAGCCTTCGCCTGAGGCTAGCTACTATTCTAACAGCAGGGTTGCCAAGCAAATATTTTGCGTTTTGAAAAGATGCTGTTATAAGCTAAAACAATCAATAGTATATAACACCTAGGGCCGAAAGTATGACAGCGCCACCAGCGCGATAATTGCCATAAAACCGCGGGTGGGAATGCTAAAATTTCGGCCCGTGGTGCTTATACAATTTTTCATCAGACCGAATTCGATAAAAATTATAATAAAGTTTAAAATAATATGAAATAAGAGTTAGATATTGAATCAAAAGATCGCATGTTTCGAAAACGTAACCTACATATATTTATTACATAGAAATAAGTTGTTTGATAAATGAGGTTAGAAATGGATCAAGTAAATTACTAATTTTGATGACGCAACAAAACAAATTTTCAGATATTTTTACATATAATACAAGCGCACATGCGCACTAAATTACGCATTTAATGTAAAAGCAGCATTTAATGCAAATTTAACTTTCACTCAAAATGGTGTCCAAATGTCGAAGTTTCGATACAGGTATTATCAAAAGTTTAGGCCAGTCTAGCGTTGAATTGAATAAAACTTCAGTCTATTTTTTTAATCCAGCGAATTACCCTACATCGTCCTCAGCTACGTTAATGTTATGGACACGAATAAAAAAATCAGGCCAGTCGATGAGGTATCTGTGTACAATACAGATGCACTTTATTGAGATCTTTGTAAATTTGGTTGTATGATAGTATCATGTTAATAACAGATCTAAATCCAGTAATCCATAAGTTTATTGTGAGTCATACATAAAACTAAACATTGCAGGTTGTTTTGGGACCGTCTGGTATAGAAAAAAATCTGGGTATACCAGAACTATCAAAGTTTGAATGTTGTCTTTTGTGCAACTGTTTACCTTACGTAAGAAACGAAATCGCCCGTGCAGTATGGCTGGTAAGATTCTTATATCAATAATTTAAAATAAGGCAAAATTTTGTTTTTTAAAATTAAATTTACCTTCCTTATTAGTGGTAATAACGTATTTCAACGTTTTAAGGAATATTCATGAAAAAGTGGCCTTTCTTTAAAATAAGTACCCACTATTTGCTTACAAATTCAACAGAAATAATACAATGAGTCAACAGAATTTATGATATATAACAGAGCACAAACAGAGCGTTTATGATATATAATAAATCTATAAATAGACTTTGTATGTAAAATTGTATTTATATACAGGTGTACACGATGTGTCAGCAATGTTGTTGTCCTACGTGTGTAGCGCATCCAACCACGTGTTATACGCCCCCCATTGTGCCTTGTGTACCCCCTACCAACTGGACCTGCGATTGTCCAGACGCTTGTCGAGATGAGTATCTTGCATCTGTGAGTAAAATATCTACTTTCTCTATTTTTCAAACGCACCCAAGTTGATAAAACAACGACCAATTATCACAATTACTTTCTACTCTTCTTGAAAATGATCTTAGAAAACTTTGAAATACTTAATTTTTAATTTGTAACTATTTAAAATTAATCATCTTCGAAATTGACAGATTTTTATGTGATGTTTCATCCCGGATTTCACCCAAATTGTTTTATTTTTCAAAGTAAAGTGGCCCTTGTCACCAAAAGCTCCTAATCCTTTGTGAAAATCTAAATTGTTTCATCATAAACTTGTTCCTAAGAATATAATGTGAACCTATATTATTTTGTGTAGATATGCCGTGAAATGACCTGTAAGTGTGGTAGCACAGAACTGTGTTGGAGACCCCGAGAGGCCGATTTTGACGCTAAGCGTGCTGCAAACTTAACTCATCAGATGCCACTCAAAGGCCCCGCCTGCAGTGTGTGCAGTATGCCAAAAAGTGTTCGAATCGACCAAACCTACAGAAATCGTGCTAAAGACAATTAAAATTAAATAAATAATCTTGCCACGGCGGTAAATACAATAAATCCAATGCTTTGAGAATGCCAACCCAATCTATTATAAGATGACGTCAGAAGTTCAAATACAAGTATAGTTGACAGAAAGTATTAACATTGTTTTGTATCGTTTTTGATATTAAATATAAAAGTAATTAGGAATTTAGATGAAACTATCATTTTTATTGCCAATTAAAATATTGATACGTATGTACAATATTTATCACATTTTGTATTGTTTTGAAGAGGAAATGGTGTCATGACTAAATATATTTTGTTGTTACGAATTTGTGTTTTACTGTTTAGCAAATGTTGTAGCAAACATCTTTCTTTTATACATAATATCAGTTTATGGCTTATAGGTTACCGCTTGACTGTGATAACACCTGAAAGGAAGATACAGTCTAAGATCAGAAGACAGGAAGCGCGATAATCTGGTGAAAGGTAATTTAGCTCTTATGGTTTCTACATAGCATCGTACCGGAACACAGATATCTTGCTTGGCAGTACGTCATTGCTGGTAGGGTGGTAACTGACCACCATCGAAGCCTCCCACCAGTCCAGACTGAGCCAAATTAGAAAATGCATTTCCCATAATTCGAACTACACTAGCAAAGCGAGTACTCGCACCACTGCGCCATTGAGGTCGCCAAAACTCAGCGGGGGAAAGGGGGCTGCAGTAACTAACGGCTTCCTTGAATCAGAAATTTAATAAAGATGTATGAAGCATTTTTCTCAATTCTGTATATATCGTTTGCATACTTTTTAAACTAGTGCATCGAAAGATTTAATAAGTTAATTAACAACGTGTATAATTTAGTACATTATAATTTTTTTTTCAATAGCCATGGCCATGCATAGAAGCAATACACAATAATAACGTATCTGGCTTAACCGATACGAAATTGGTAAGTTAACCTAATGTTAGTTTCAAAATTGAAGAAAATTGCGAAAAATTTTGTTATTTTAGCAATGATGATACTTCAAAAATCAACTATCACGCCTCAAAAATTTTGGATGGTAAATTATTTTACAAAATCTTCGTAGTGTTTTGTGTAGTGTGAAGTGTAACTTTTTAAAATAAGATTTCTTTTACATGAAGTAATAAAATAAATAATTTGCTGTTTATTATTTTATTCAAAAAGCCTTTATATAAACCAGATATAAATTAATCAATCTTTTTCACAAAAGCTAAAAAAAACAAATATTAAGAACACAAAAGCTACATTTTTAAAACATTTTTTACTTTATTATGCAAATTGGTTACCTTTTCTCTGATATTACTAAAGCAATTTGTTAATGTTGGTTCCCATTTATCCTGGAATAAAATTTATTTTTAATTAAAGTACACACACGTCTGTAAATATTATTATACATCGACGTCCCCGCTGGCGTAATGGTGTGAATAGTAGAGCTTCTTTTTTTCTCACTGTGAAATGCTATAACATACTCCTGCCACGAAGGCAAGGAGTGTGGGACTCGCTAGATTGGACAAAATACCTACTCCCTTGCACATTCGCCCTGACTCTCCCGGATGCAAGCTACAAAGGGGGTTTAAGGAGGAGGCAAGAGGTGTTCAAAGAGACGCATCCTGCCACCCGGTTTGCTCCTCGAAGGGCCCCTCCCCTTCATCAGCAGTATCTTACCTTGCTTTCCCCCATCTTCTCTTCTCATTCTCCATTACCTTTTTGACATGAGATAACAGCCTCGCAGAAAGAGGCAACTATATTCCAACCTACCCAGCGCCAAGTATTGCACCCACTATACTTGGCAATGAGAGATCCTCCCGCTAGTAGAGGATTTGGGTTCGATTACCGGCAGAGCATATATAGCAAATTGTATTTTCTGATTTGTCTGAGTTTGGAGTGGAGATTATTACCATGGTTAGTTACCACTCGATCAGCAGAGACGTACCGCCAATTATAAAACTGATTTGATTTGATTTGATTACGTTTTATCAGACTACCTTATTGGTCTAGTGGTTAGCATGTTCGACTATAGACATGAGGTATACGGGTCGGGCCAATTCAATGATTGATATTGAGTTTTCTATTAAGATTTTCTCAATATTTGCCCGAAGTTGGGAAAAAAATTTGGCGGTGTAATCCACCCCCGTGCCTCGGAGAGCACGATAAGCCGTCGGTCCTGCGTCTGATCTCTCTCCGGTCGTGTCGGATTCCCGTCACGTCAGACTGTGAGAGTGAAGGAATAGAGAGTACACTTGTGTACTATGCCTGCCAATCCGCAGTAGTGTGGTGGATACGATCTAAAAACCCTTTTTCGTATGAGTTAGGAGACCTATGTAAATTTAAATGTATTAAGTTTAGTCTGCCTAATGTTAAACAAATGCAAACCATTGTTAAACTTAATAATGAGGAACTAGACCTTGTAGACAGTACCGTTTTCTTAGGCATTACGTTAGATAACAGATTACAGTGGGGGCCCCATATAAGTGGTCTATCGAACAGGCTCAGCTCTGCGGCTTACGCAGTTAAAAGAATTCGTCGTCTGACAGATGTTGATACTGCCAGACTGGTATATTTCAGCTATTTTCACAGCATTATGTCATACGGTATTCTACTTTGGGGTAATGCTGCTGATATAGATGCAATATTTGTGCTGCAGAAAAGGGCCGTTCGTGCGATTTACAATATGGGTCCAAGAGAGTCGCTAAGAAACAAATTCAAGGCAGTTAACATAATGACAGTTCACTGCGTATATATATTAGAAAACTTGTTGTATGTACATAAAAACATTGACTCTTTTAATAAAAAGAGTGAATGTACATCATATAACTTACGAAACCAAAACAAACTTGTTATAAATTCTAGTAGGCTGCATAAGATTAACAACTCATTTAAGGGTAACTGTATACGTTTCTATAATAAACTCCCACAAGACGTTCTAAAGATGTCAATTAATAAATTCAAAGTCTTTGTTAAAAGAAAGTTGATAGAAAAATCGTATTATAAGTTGCAAGATTACCTAGACGATAGAAACGCTTGGGAGTGAACAAATTGCTCTAATTTTAATTAAAATATAGTAAACTAATTTGTTATTGTAATGATGAGGGAAAAAAAAAATACCCGACTGAGTTTGTTGTGGGTTCTTCTCGGATCAGGGCGCGAAGGAACCCTCGTAACTTTAGATTTTAAGCCGATCTTGAGTACCGTCATCAGATGTATATTAGAATCAGAGTGTGGAAAAAAAATATAATTTGACGATTCAAAAGTGCTGTAATATGCCTACTTGAATAAAGATATTTTTGATTTTGATTTTGATTATGCCCAGGCTGCTACTACAGTGAAAGCTCTAACCATTAAATATAAAAATATCTTTATAACTTCTAATTAAAAAGAAAATATTATCAAAGTCAGAAAAAGCGTTATCACTTTCAGAACCGCTACGTTTTATAGAGCCTAACTGTAGGACATTACTTGTACGAAATAAGCAGTTCAGTAAAAGTGGCAAAACAATAATTTTCAAATATGCCCATTAGACGTACCTTCTCCGATAGTTTCTTTTCAAATTTCACATTATCACTTCCATTTTTCTCAAGATCATCAATATTTGATTTAGATTTTGTAACTAGGCATTTCTGCAAACAAATTCCATAATTTACTGTATTCAATATGGTAAAATTGGTTCTGAATAAAATAAGAGTACAAAACGTTTTCGTACCCTTGAAATATTGATACTTATGCCTGATGGTTGATTAATACATTTCATGGATTTCTGTAAGGAAAAAAGTTTTTTTTATTTGTGCATATATGCATAATAGAACTGTGAAGATATTTGTCTTATATTTTCACTTACCTTGGGTAAACATATCATAATACCCGAAGGTCCTTCGAAAGGCATACCAGGTCTGAAGCAGGGACCCACAGAGGCTTTTCGATCCAACATCCAAGCCTCGCTTCTAGCGCCAATTTCCTGATAATTTCATGATTAACATATTAATGCTTTATATATTTAATTAGTAAATTAAGGATATGTACCCATGATAAAAAGCAAGCTATATAAAAAAAAATTGATTTGAATTGACATATTTCCTAAAAAAGGAAACCTTAAAACCTTTCGCTTAGGTTTACATGGTACATTTTTTGGAAAAATAAATAAAATTAATGAATTAATATTTGAAATATCAGTATTTTTAACCATGTCCTATCCGCTATAAATAAAGAAAATTGATTTGAACTTGATTAAATAGATGGATTTAAAACTATTTCATTAACAATTGAAAATTTGGATAAAATATATTTAAGGAGAATACGAGATAATAGCGGAAGTTGTAGATGTTAATATAATATACCGAAAAAAGGGAGCGATTATTGAGCATTTTTTCTATAATAGTTACTGGCGTAACCATAACACGGTTTAATATTGGAGTAGTTCATTATGATTCAAGTTAGAACGAATACCATGAGTGTGCGTCTCTGACCCTATTCTAAGAAAGCTAATAACAAAATTACATACTCTTTTAATAATCCCATAACCGTGAATGTCATAGTGATAATCATTTTAAAAGCTTTGAAGTAAAAACTTGGGTTTTGAATCACGTTTTAGGTTAATTAGCCCTTCCGCCCATCCCTATAGCTGACTATAAAGCTATTCAATTTACAAAATAAGTAAGATAAATTTTGATAATTCGTTCCCATTTAGGAGAATAAAAATCTGTCTAGACAACATAGTATTTACTTTTAAAAATTTTTGTATCGTTTTTAAAGAATTGTTTTATAATTGACAGGCATGTTACTATACAGCAGGATTAATTTTGACTCTTATGTATATTCAAATTGATTCAATGGTTCGACCGATAAATAACGGTCTTCCCCATATTTCCACGGAATCGGAAAATAAGTTATACCTCCAGGACCTAACTTGTATATACAAAATAAATAATACTTATATACTGTAATATTGCAGTCAAAATATTTTCTTGATCTCATCTACAAAATAGAATTTAAAACAGCCATGTAATTCCAAAAAAAAGGACAATGTATAGCAAGGAGAGCATATAAATCATAATTGTTAATTCAAAAACATAATTGTTACTTTGCTGGTGACCAAAATCAAGAACCATGATTTATATAATTTTGAATAAATTGTGCTTACTTGCAACACAACATTCTGTTCATACTCTCTGTCGCCCCATGAAATCCCCTTCTTTTTCATCAAAGGTGAACGAGCAGCCTGAAATATGAGACAACCAAAAAAGTTAAGTAATATTGTTAAAGTTTGTATCGTATTTCCCAATCTAAAGATTTAACAAATTAATAATTACAAATTGCAAAATTTGAGTTATTTCAAGGTATTTAGCACTACTTTTACGTGTTGCGTAATATTTTGATTTTAACTATTCTTTATTCATACAAAAGACATACTTATCAGAAGCGTATTTAACAAATCCGAATCCTTTTCTTTTGTGATAGATTACATTTATACTAGTAGTCACTACTGAGTAAAACTATAGTTTATTATTACATTATTTAATTAATTTACTAATACATTTACAATTTATAGTAAATTAGAGTAAACATAACATGATATCGTTTAGACATTCCTGTTTGAACGTAACCGTAATTACATTGGAATAAATATGAATGCGCTGCAATTGTATAAAACATTTGATAAAATTCGTTATTTTTACTATTCAACAATCGTATTGGGCGGCTCAATCGCGTTTCTGGCCAATGAAAGGTTAATTTTTAATAATAATTTTATATACACAACTAAATACACGTGCAATGTTCACATGTAAGACTTTCATGGATCTAGCTGGCCATCCCCGACCGCCAGCGTCTATTCACTAATCGTTGCACGAGGCTGCCGCTGTCTTCATTAGTCTCACAGAATGTGATATCACCGGCCATATTGTCATTTATAGCTTAACTGTAACAGATTTCACGTAGGCATACGATACGATCTTAGATCCTAAGCTGGCAATCGAAAATGGCCAGCTAATATAACAATCGGGGAATCGAGCACAAGGAAAGCGTTGCGTGATGGTGTTCGAGTGTAGAGGCACGTTTATATGGCAAAACCGCGATGCGTAGAAATGTTGTCCTCAGAGGGAGCCTCGTATGCCACTCCGCAGCAGAAGAACTGACGGACCATGCGGGAGACGCGCGAAGCCCGTGAGTCGCTGCGCGGCAGCCCGCCTGCCTCCTCATCGTCCGACTACAACATGATAAATGGCTGCTATTAGTATAATATCGAATTCAATGTCAAATATTTTGAACATTTTATTTATTTATTAATTACTACAGGTTTAGAAGATGAACAAACATTACTTCAGCGGGCTGCCGCGCATTTATGATGTTACAAACTAATGAAAATCTAATCTATATCTAAGCGTGGAAGCTAATTGTTGTAATATAGTCTTTACCCATTCAGAATGTTCTTTTGCCATTTCGGGGGTCCGCAACTCTGCAATCTCATCCGTAATACTATCGTCGTCAGCCTTCTTTGCTGCTTCCTTCTCTGCAGCAATGAGGTCAGACTGTACATTTGCTGGTATTGGTTGAGGCGGTGGTTTCTGCAATACGTGTTTATTTTCTATAACATTGTAGCAATTAAATAAATATATTATATCATATTTTAACTAAAAAGTCCATGTAAAGGTTGCTTAATTTCGTTAGAAAGAATAATTAAAATATTCATAAAGAACGTTTATAATTTATAGCAGGACGGCTATGTATTTTGGTGTAGAAAGTTTTAACCATACATATAACAGCTCAAAAGCTTCCTTATATTATTTAAATTATTCAAACTTTAATTGTTACCTTTTTATCAACTTCTAATGTTGCTAATGTGATAGATTCAGGTGAGGGTTCCCGTCTCTTAGTACTAGATGATAATTTTTTAGCAACGCTGTGCTTGTGCTTTTCAGAAGATATCGCTGCAAAACACCCACACGTTAAATAACAATTCTATCTATTTATACGTATAAAGTACAATTATTAAAGTTTAATAACATTGATTCACATATACAGGAATAAACATTATTTTAAATTAATATAAAACACTCTATACCGATAAACAATATACGAAATTAATGTACTAGATAATATCACGTAAAAATATAATGATAATCGATAACGAGATGAAATTTAGTCTAACAGATGGAGTTCCTTTCTTAATCTCTAACTTCTTTATTTATATTTAATTCTCTTTAGTTTATTCTTAAATAATGTTTTTAAGTAGTTCAATAATCATGTATTAAATTTTGATAGTAATCTAATCTGTTTTTGAAATAACCCTCATGCTACCCCGATTTCTTAACAAAATCCTTTAATAAAAATGTATTTATTTTTAATGTTATTTTATCATAAGATTTAAAACGGGTATGATTACCATGTGCAAACTCCTTTCGGTCCTCGATTTCTGCATTCTCATTTAAAGCAGAATCTTCGGCTACATTTTTCAACTCCTCAGCGACGGCTGTATAGTAGATTATTCACAGTTATTGATAAACTTACATATATGTATCATATTTGACAAAAGATGATAATAGTTTGAAATGTCAAATTAAAAAAGTAAATTTTATATATGAGGGTACGTACAAGGAACGACGGGTGCCTTCGAACGTTTGTGGTGTAAGTCAGTGTCATCCTGCAGCTCCGTTGGTCGGTAAGGCTGCTTGTGGCGACTGCTTGCCGTTTTCTCCATCATTATTACTGAGGTACCGATGGCAGACCCGCCACTCTTTTTTTCTTGTTCAGACATCCTCTACAGAAACTCAAACATCCATACGTCTAACGTACCCCTAACACTCACTTTTTTTGTCACCAGAAAATTGGCTAACAATTTTTAGAAAAGTACAAATGGCTGAAACGTCACGCTTTGCAATTTTGACAGTTAACTTTCTTGTTTTTCCATATCTTCTATTTTCGAAATGACTTCCGCAAAGAGTTTGAAGTCTTATAGCTGCTTCAATCTTTTTTGATTAATTCTTAATACCTTAATGATCGAATTTGTTCATCAAAGGAAGACACAAATGATAAATGTCTTATGTTTGAATAGTGAATATGTTTCCAGTTTACTTAACAATATCAATTAAAATGGATTAAAGAAATCTTCTTTATTAATAAACCCAAAGACAAAGAAGAATAAATCTGATCATTGACACGTTACTAATGTCTAACTGGCAAGATGATGTTTTTTTTTCAATTTTAAACTAAATTATTGTTTTTCTTGCCTTTTATTGCAATCTAAGAATATTAAGAAGTAAATATGCTCGGAAAGAAGAAAATAAAATGTGATGGAAAATAAACAGTCACCATCCAAGAAGAAATTAATATCCATTCAAGAAGAGAAATTAATACGTGAGGTTGACTACGACTCTTTTGCTGAAACATCAAACCGTCCACCAAAAAAACTATTGTTAGGTAAAGTAAAATAATCAATATAATTCTCGTGAAATAACTGTTACTGATGATGTTTAATGGATCTTATATTCTGTTAGTTAACAAATTATTTCAAAGAAAACAATATGACCTATAGAAAATTTCTACTTTTAAGTAGTTTCAAACCGTTTTGGATTCCTTATTCCAGATATTTCGTCACGTACGTGTAGTGGTGATTTAAGGTTAAAAACAAAATACTGTTCGTAAAAGGAACGTACATTTTAAAAGTCTGCAGAGCAGCTTTTCTAAGGATTTGATGCACATGGAGCTATGCCACATAATTTTTTATTTTATTTTCAGAAATACTTCAAAAGGGACCAAATTTAAAACATTCAGCACAAAAAGTATTGGTTTCGATAAAACCAAGGGCACCAGCTATTAAAACCTTGTACATTGCTGAGAAAAGTAGATTTCATTCAAAGAAGGTTTTATAACTTTTCAATTTATGTAGAATTGTATTTGTATACTTTCAATTTACTGATTAAAATAATAATAATTATAGCGCTCAGAGAAATCAGGTTCAAGACTTGCTATAGGAGACCATTCATCATTTACAACACGTATGTTATACTTATTAATACACTTATTGTTTTAATTGGGCAAACCATTTATTTAAGATATTTTTCAGATTTCAGTGAAGATGATTCAAATACAATAAATTCGATTACATGTGAATCCATACAGTTTAAAAGTAGAGCAAAAAGTGAAATAATTTCTGAAAGGACGTCAACGAGTACACTCCTCGTGGAAAGCTCAACCGCAGTTTCAAAATGTTCAAATACTGATATATCATCTCAAATTACTATCTTTAACACAAAACAACGTGCTGCAGAAAAATGTTATCTTTACACACAACCCCAAATAACTATGACTATTCCCAAAGTTGACAAAATTACTGAAATCAACAAAGCCATTCCGAAAAAAGTCGACATTGGAACACTCATAGTGACAAAAATATCATCAGATGAAATAACACCCTCTCCACAAAATATTTTTCATATAAATAAAAGGATAGACCAATTAGAAAGAAAAATTTTACGGCAAGAAATGGTCTTTCGCTCTCTTGATCCCAATATACCCTTATCTTCATCCGATGAAGAAGAGTATAAAAACAGTATAATGAGAGCTTCATCAAGCAATGGAAGGGCAGGATGTAGTTATATCGAATATAGCCATATCCCTGAGACATCTGCATTTCAACGTTATTCACAACAACCACCACCACCATTATCAGCAAGTAAGGCTACAACAATTCAAAAAGAACATAATTCAGAACAATACGGCCGTGATTTTACTTTATATGACGGTATAACTGCCAGAGGAAGGCGTCAATGTGCTTCTGTTCCTTGTAAAAGAGACGATGGGTCTAAAATGGCTGCAGAGAGGGTTCATAAAATAAGACATAAGCTCAACCCAGTACGCGATTATAGACTGATGGATACAGTGCATTATTTAGCTCAAGGAGAATTTGCTCCTCGAGATGATGGTATTAAACTGACACCGTCAAGAGAAGCTGTGCTCAGCGACATTATATATGAAGATGTATGTCGAACACATTGGCCAAATGCACGCCTGGCGCGACGCGTGCCCCATCCGGACAGATACGGTACGAGGTCCGATTTACAACATTTAATTGATAGTTTACTTAGGGAAAGAGTTGCCCATGTAGAGCGAAGGAAAAGGCGACACTACAGAATAGTTAAATTGAATCATCGACATGAAAACTGTCGACCTGTTGGCAAAACTGGTGATATTATCGTAGCTAGTCACAAAAATAGACAAGGTAATGAAGAAATAGCAGCTAGCGACCACAACACTGCTAACGCTGCTATCTCAGATCGACGGCGGAATGATGGAAGTAGCCGCAAATCACACCGTAGCTGTGAAAGGATAGTACTTACAGAACCACGGATGGATCGACAATTTAGGCAAGAGGAATGTTCCCCCGGACCAAGTTATGCTACACACCATTCCACTGCAACCAGAGAACCAACGTGTTGTTATCGAACATCAAGCCCCTCCAAACCTATGAGAAATTGCATACCTAAACCTACAGGAGAGAACATAATGCAAGATTTTACAAGTGGAAGTAGTATTACAACAGGAAAGATTCGCCCTAAAAATCCTCGTTTATTAGTTAAAAAGAATTCATCAAGGAAAAAATATTATAACAAGGAAGAGCCAAATCTTGAGCACTACATTTTATTGCCAACTTTAGTAGTCAAGACTCCATCCAATATGAGACGTCAAAAAAAATTCAGCGAACTATATCATCGAATACTCAATGTACAATTAAATAAAGGTAATTTTGTTGTATGGTTTGCTTAATTTTTGACATACCGATAAATATTGTAAGTTAATCTTGGTTAATACTTTTAGGCCAACCTTGTGTTAAAGAGAAACCCGAAGATCAAGCCAACAAGATTGAAACATGTCGAAACAAAAAGGATGTGGGGTTAAATATAAATGTTACACTTTCAAATAGCGAGGAAGCCTTAAATAACTAAAGTAGAAATATGCAAGAAATATGCAAGAAATATGCACTGCTTTTAGAGTACAGTAATAATCAATTTTAAACTATTGAAATATTAATATTATACTTTTGAACGCCTTCCCAAGAATGATTTAATATAATATTCATTCATTTTCTGAGGCTTAAACATTGGCTTAAAGGTATATTTTTTGTTAAAATTTGTCTCAATCTAACGCATCTGAACCCTCGTTCATTCAGAGATTACCACGTTTTGTTAAAAATATAATAATTTAAATTAAATCAAGACAGTAGTATTATGATTTTTAACTGAATAAATTCGCCAAAACCAATGTGCCTATAATTTTCTTCTCAAAATCCTGTTCTATGTAAACCAATATTTACACAAAACTTTAGCCGTGGATATTGAGTTCAAGTACTTATATGACCATAACATATTCAAATGTGAAATACGACATACTTATTATAATTTCGTACAATATATAAATGTAAAACGTGGTATAAAAGTTATTTTTTATTTCGTGTATCAGAATAGTACTTGTAGATCTTTTATGCTTAGTATTTTAAATATATTTGTTCAAATCTTCTGGCTATTTTGTAATTCCTCCCATACTTTTATCATTGTTAAATTTTTAAATACTTTGACTTATTTTCTAATAAGTAAACAGTTAAATTCCCCCTAAACTAATTTCTGTTATAAAGCACGAAAACGTTTTGGGTACAAAACCCGATCAAATAAAGTTTTTCAAAAGTACAGACATCTTTAATTACAATTTTGCTGGGTCATGGACAGTCTTGCGGTTAATTCTTCAAATTTCACGTGGTTTATATAACATTTCTCTCGGCACGTCTTTTAGTTGTGTGATTTTCAGATCTAGTCCAAAGTTTAACCCTTTGATTTTATTTATTTTGAATAACTAACAAAAAAATAATAAAAGAGTTAATGCTTTTAAATTATATTTAACAGTACTAAATTACTCATACGGGGTTTATTTAAAATATTTCTCAATTGTTTTCTCAGTGATCTTAAAAGTGACTATAATATAGAATATTTTTTATAACTATCACTGATTTCAATTGCAATGGTAAGAGGATTTTTATTATGTACTAGCAAAACCACGCGTAACTAACAGATAATGTAATATTATTCATTGAAATTTCCAATTACCATAAAAAAAGGGTAGGCACAGGCCTCCTCTCTCATACGAGAAAGTTACCATAAACTTTGTTATAATAAAATAGACTATGTTATTTGATCAAATTTTGTTATCGTTGCGGAGTTGATTGTGAGGTAAGTGAAGATTACATTTTGATTTCTAGTTCTTAGCGATTTTTATCCCGAATCTGTACAGTATCTTCCCGAAACGATATTTTTTGTGAGGCAACGTCTTTGCTGGAACAGTCACACCCGTTAGAAAAAACGATTTTCTAAATTTGCCATGTTGTAATCAAATCTAACACCTCCACTAGCTAAGTGAATAGTCCCACCATTGTGGCACCGAGTCCATCAAGTCGTTTATTTGTACACCGTCAATAAAGTAGTAAAGTACTCATTAATTGTTAAAGAACAAGCCTTATTACTCGATAAGAAAAATTGTGAATTACTTGTTCTCAAGGATGTACTTATTGTACTCTCGCCTTAGATAGTTCACAAAACATTCTAAATACTCGTAAAGTGAACGATGTAGATTTGCTCAGTATGCCCGCGTTTGTTTTAAGATCGTACACCTGTGCATAAAACCAAATAACAGTTAATTTAAAAATTATGGATTTTTCTAATTTATGTCTAATAAGTTTTATAAAAAAACATTCAAAGTGAAATCTTACGAGTTCTAGCACGAACTTAAACTCATCAAGAGAAAAAAAATCACTAACCCTTTTAAGTAACCAAGTTGGAGCTTTACAATTTTTCGCAAAATAATTTTAGTAAAAAGTTTAATAAATCAATAAAAGAATGAATATTTGAAAAACCAATATTAAAATCGAGCGTCATCCCCTCCAAGATAAAATACCTAATGTGCGTGCGTGCGTATAGTACAGCACACATGTGAAACTTCTTTGGCAAACTAATTTTTAAATCTTGTTTATATTTATAAAAATCTAAAACTTCAGTCTTCTGGGACACAAAGGGAGGGAAAAAGAATATATGTTAGGGTCTTAATGAATTTAATTGTCATTAAAATATTAAAAGTGTTGAAAATTTATACAAATTTAATATTAGAAATTATTAATTAAAATTTTGTTTTTAAATATAAAATTCAGAAAAGAGAACTTAGGAAATATTTTATATTTTATGAAATATAGTATATTAAATTATTAAATGACGAGTGGTGAATTAAAATGCAATATACATATATACATACATAACATCACGCCTCATTCCCATAGGGGTAGGCAGAGACAACATCCTTCCACTTGCCACGATCCTTGCATATCTCCTTCGCTTCTTTCATTCTCATTAAACCTTTCATACAAGTTCGTCGGTTTAGAGTACTCTTGACCTGACCCTTATTTAAAATGTCCTGGATTTGGTCCCAGAACGTTCGCCTTGTTCTTCTCCTTACAACTTTCGCATTCACTCTTGACTCATAAATCCGTTTTGTCAGTCTCCTTTCATTCATTTTTCTTATCACACTATTTAGTAGGTTTAGTTCTCTTATCACACTATTTCTTACTCTGTCACTCAGTTTTAATCCACTCATGCTTCTCAACGCTCTCATCTCTACCGCATTTATTTTACTTTTGTGATTCTTCTGCCATACCCAACTTTCACTACCATACATAAGCGTTGGCACCAACACTCCAGCATGCAATAAAATGCAATATGTTATTTGTAATTATTAAAACTACCTAACCTTCAAAGGACTTAACATAAAAAACGCTGCACATCTTCGTGTCGCTAATCACGCGTTTCATCTGTAAATTTTTTACCCTCGACAGCCTAAAGAAATTTCATTAAAAAGAAAACAGAAACAAAAAGTATTTTCTTAACTTAGAGATTGAATTTAAATACAACTATGAAATAGATTTACTGTTTATTTAATTGTTATTAGGGATAAATACATGGCTAAAATGTTTCTATTGCGCAAAATCTATATATATGTATATATATATAGAAATATCCAGGTATCTATGATTCATCACGATATCTCTGGCCCCATAAAGTATAAAGACTTGAAATTTGGTAGGAATATTACTTTTGCCGAGTAGAGGTCAGCTAAGAAAGGGTTTTACGAAATTCCACCCGCAAGGGGGTTATGGGGGTGTTAATAAAAAAAATTCAAATTTTCACATTAAAAAATTCAAACTTCACATTTACAAACTATATCTTTTATGGTTGGTAAAACTTGGTCCGAGCTATTTTTTTACATAATGTAAACTATAAAAAGTAAATTTTAGGAAATTCCACCCTCAAAGTACAGTGCAGGTATGTTTCTTATTTGTAAAACAGTTTGCCTAAACTAATGAAAATGATACCAAAATGACATTCCACGCAGACGAAGATGCGGGTTCAGCTAGTACTCAACTATATACGACCTCTGCGTATAAAGAGCCAGGTATAAAATCGTGATTTTGTAAGACACACTGACAAGATATTTATTTACAAACGTTTAGTGCATAAAATCTCTTTTAAATCGCTATATGATTAAAAGAGTCGATGAAGTAGGTTGATAAATGAGGTGAAATAATCACCGAAACAATAAAATGTCTAAAATGCAAGTTGACTCTGCTTAGGGACCTTTGATGTGCTTATACAACTACAGTCTTAAATAGTCAATAAGCTCAATATTCTTATGAAGCTAAGTTCAAGTCAAAGTTCATTTTTGTTGTGACGCAGTGTATTCAATACAATGAGTGTCAGTAAAATGGGACGGTTAATATTTGATAAGGAACATTTTCGATCGTTCGTGCCAACAGGCTATAAAATCGATGGATGCCTACCTACGTAGTTTGAAATGACCACGTTCCATGTTATGGTAGTAACATCTAATTGCCACGTAAATTGTGTTTGGTACCTAAAGTAATCGATACTCTACATTTAGGTTTTTTTTTATAAATCTAGGTTATGTAGTCTCCATTCGATTGCATAGTATAATTATTTTACACTGATATCAATAAATGATAGACCTTTCTTATTGAGACTATGAAAAATACAAATTATTTTGCCATGTGGAAATATAATAAGGAAAAAGGTCTAAAATCCAATAAAGTTAGTATATTATATAAATATATACGTATAAATTGATGTACGTACTTTAATTAAATAGAATGCAAGTAACTTCTGCTAAAATCATATAGTAAATATAATTTGTATTTCTAATATATATGTTAAAATTAAAATAAGAAGCTAATTCGAGATTTCGAAATAAATTTATGGTCCTAAACTTAAATAATATCAAAACTCGATGATTTTTTTTAAACATTATCCGATTTGTCCTAGTTATTTTTAAAGATGATGTATAAGTAGCGAGAACGAAAAATAACGTTAATAAATTAAAGATAATTACCATTGACCCATTAATATAGTTCGAACAAAGTCGAATAAAATTTTATAACACAATGGAAGACTTAAAGAAGTTTCTGGTGCATCGGAACGGCATGAAAAATGGACTATACCTTCACTACAATCATCCAAAAAGTGAGCTAACATTAATAACCTGCTCATATTACACGTCGTTATAAAAGTTTAAGTTTAATTTAAGAATAAAAAAATAACCGCAAAATCATTAATTGTTAAAGAAAAACAACACTTATTGATCATAACTGCTGTATATTTTCTTTCACAAGTATAATACATAAATCTCCTTGAATTAATACGGTGAAAACATTACCTCTTTATTATCATCTATCTGACAAAATCCCCGACCACAGAGTAATCCACTTTTCCTTATCCCACAGAGTACTTGCATTTTGAAAATCATGGTATAATTTTATTTACAAAGAAATGTGTAGTAGGTATGTATCTTTTCAATAGACTGAACTTATTTAATATTTAGAAAATATTTTTGAAGTGAAACTTCTTTAGACGCATAAGGGTAAAATGTTTATGGTTGAAACGCGTGATTTGCGTCACGCAGAACTGCAGCGTTTTTTATGCAACGGTTAGGTAGTTTCAATATTTACAAACGACATGTGGCATTTTAATTTGTCACTCGTCATTCAATAACTTTAGATACTAATATAAAAATATTTCATAAATTCTCTTTTCTAAATCTTAAATTCAAAAACAGAATTAAATTAAAAATTTATAATATTGACAATAAATCGTCATTTGACATTTCAAAAAGTTATTTGTATTAATTTTAGACACTTTTTATAATTTAATGACAATTAAATTCATTAAATTATCTCGGAAGTCTAAAGTTTTAGATTTGTATAAATATAAAGAAGCCTTAAAAATTAGTTTGCCAAAGAAGTTTTACTTCTGACTTTGCACTTTTATTTTTTTTTACAATAGTACACTCCTTTTTATTACACGATTGCCTAAACCTAAAGAGAGTACCGTTTCCAGTGTTTGAGATAATTTATTGCACTGAAACATATTTTTCTGTAGAGGTATCGTTAAAACCTTTTCATGATTATAATTGATAGTATCTTAAATCAATATGGACGCAGCAATTTTTTTAATTGTAAAAAAATCCCTTTGCATGAAAATATTCCTAAAAAAACTTATTTTTTTGGCGTAACTTAGTCAAGTTAGATACATGCAAAACATACATTTCATCTTTGAATACAAGGTTTTTTATACTTTTCTGATTTTTGTCCTGGCATTTTCTTATGTTACAATTATAATGTTGGCTCTAATATCATATAACTGTACATACTTATATGCAAAGTAAAAAAATCAAATGTCGCGTGCCGTTTTCAACATAATTAAGTATAACGTAACATTTATTGTGCAGTGACATTTGCACTGATTACCATTACTTATAATAAATTAATTAGTTGCACAACTTGAAGGTTGAAGAGCAATTTGTTACTAGGTATATAAATTTATTTGTAATTTGACCAGCTTGCCTTCGCTAATCTTCAAACCAAAGATACCGCTTTATAATTAAAAGCAAAATATTTAATATTTCTCATTCTGGTAAGTAGCAGCCCATTAACGTCCCGCTGCTGGGCACAGGTCTCCTCACTCCGAGGAGCGTGGGTTTTAGAGTATAGACCCACCACGCTGCTCCACTGCGGATTGGCAGGCACAGTTAACAAGTGCACTCTCTATTCCTTCACTCTCTAAGTCCGATGTGATGGGAATCCGACACGACCAGAGAGAGATCAGGCGCAGGACCGACGGCTTAACGTGCTCTCCGAGGCACGGGGATGGAGCACACCGCCAACTTCCCAACTTCGGGCAAACATTGAGAAAATCCTAATAGAAAACTCAATATTGATTTTTGAATTGGTTCGACTCGGGACTCGAACCCAAGACCTCATGTCTGTAGTCGAACATACTAACCAGTAGACCAAAGAGGCAGTTTCTAATTCTAATTCTGTTAAACCAATATTTGAGATATAGAATTTATTAAAGTATTGACAAAGTAATATTACTTTATTATAGTAGATATAAACTTTAAACTGTAAGGCGAATTTTAAGTCATACAGTTAAAAATTATTCGCTAATTAGCAATTACTAAATACTTTTATAATCAGGTTAAAACTTCAAAACGCTGAACGTCAAAATTCCTAGTGATTAGAAGAAAGTTGTCACTTATTTATGTACGGAATAATTAGATCTTTCGAATAAATCGCGTAGATATGTGCGTTTAAACTTGAACTTTACCTGAATACACTGTTTGAGAAAGATAAAATATTTTTGCAATAAATGCTCTATATATAAGGCAATAAAGTCCATGTTGTTATTTATTATTCGTGGACATATACCGACTTAAGTGCATATAACGTGGCATATGGTTTTACTGATATCGTGGTAAACGATACGGGCTGTAATGACCCGCAGCTAATGATAGTGAAATGTCAGAAAGGCTAAACAAACTACACATATAGGTTATTACGGAATAAATTATAATGTAAGATACTATTGGAAGTAAACATTTTAATAATCTATTTGTCAGGAAAATAGAAATCAAAAAGCCTCAAAAATCATATGCGATGATACAATACGGACATAAAATTCAGGATAAACACATTTTTTGTTGTGAATTATAATAGACTGTGTTTTAGCCATTTTCTTTAAAGTACTAGACCTTGTCTATGCATATTAAAATAACTGTAGAATATATACACAGAGCTCATAAGTTTTACGATACGGAAAACTTGCTTTATATTATATAGTTACAGCTATTGTCAATAATAAGTGGCGTGTACCATTAATTCTGCAAAGCAATTATGCCTGCCATCCCGCAGTATTGTAGGTCTTTGCTCTAAACACCCTCTCTCCGAAGTAAAGTGAAGTGAAGAGGCCTATGCCCAGCAGCAGTTAATGGGCTGCTACTTACTTATTATTAATTATAAATATAATATCTTTATGTACCTGTATACGCTTCTATAACAAACTCCCAAAAGACGTACTAGACACGTCACTTAATAAATTCAAATCCTTTATTTATGACGATATTCATTGAAAAATCGGACTATAATTTGAAGGATTCATAGACAGTGACTGCCTCATTGGTCTAGTAGTTAGCATGTTCGACTACAGACATGAGGTCCTGGGTTCGAGTCCCGGGTCGGGCCAGTTCGAAATCGATATTGAGTTTTCTATTAAGGTTTTCTCAATATTTGCCCGAAGTTGGGAAGTTGGCGGTGTGATCCACCCCCGTGCCTCGGAGAGCACGTTAAGCCGTCGGTCCTGCGCCCGATCTCTCTCCGGTTGTGTCGGATTACCGTCACATCGGACTATGAGAGTGAAGGAATAGAGAGTGCACTTGTGTACTATGCCTGCCAATCCGCAGTGGAGCAGCGTGGTGGGTCTATGCTCTAAAAACCCTCTCTCATATGAGTGAGGAGGCCTGTGCCCAGCAGTGGGACGTTAATGGGCTGCTACTTACCTTTTTTACTTACATAGACAGTAAAAAAGCGTGGCAGGAATTAATTGCTCGAATCTACATAAAATTAATTAATACTATATAGTAACGATGATGAAGGTAAAAGTAAGGTACCCGAATGAGTTCGTTGTAAGCTCTTCTCAAGACATGGCGCAAAGGAACCCTCGCATCTTTATATTTTAAGTCGTTCTTCAATATCAGCCGTTCATTGGAATTAATATGCGGAAATAACTATATTTGACGTTTCAAAAAATTGGTGTAAAAGCTTACTTGAATAAAGAATTTTGAATTAGAAAATATATATAGTTCTTTTAGTACGTGTGTATGAGGCTGAGCTCTTCCAAAACGATTGAACTGCTTTTGATATTAGTTTATATTTATTACATGAAGGCGTAGAAAGAATTTTCTTCGGCAGACAAAAGCAATGGAAAATAAATAATCACCAATATATATTTATTGAGTAACTATCACTAAATTGAATGTCCAAAAAACTGTAATTCTTTGAGAATAGAACATATTTATGGCTTTTATATTATCTTAATTGTGAGTTAAAACCGTTTTAGAATTTATTAATAGTATAAGCTTTTTTTACATATAATAATTCAATCAAAACTGTGTATGTAAATCGGGCTTAAATCATTGTTCAGTCACGGTCAAGCATGATTAATGTCAAAATTATGCATAAATTACGGGAAAATAATATGACTTGACCTTAGCGTGTAGTCGAGTAATTTTTGCATTTAAAGCACAACTTTACATTTTACACTTTCAGCATCACAATCTGAAAAGTCCGTTTGAATTGCTACTTTATTTAGAAATTATTTCAAATAATTCTCAGTGCGATACATCAGCACTCTTAACACAGTAATAAAGGCAACGGTTGTTATACATATACCGGACTAAAACAATTTATATCAATTCCTACTTATAGGAGAGTTATCATCAAGCTTCAGCCACAAGTTTAAAAAAACAACATAGTTATATTTTTTTTTTTATTATTTATTTATTTTTATTAAAAGGCACTTGTCCCAGTTTACAGTTTAGTATCATAAATAAAAACAAAACAAGTACATAGAACATACAGAAAAAATCAAAACTTAAATTAAAATTAAAAATAACAATTAATAAATTTTAAATTAGAATACAATCAAAATTAAATCTAATAATAATAAAAATACTAAATTATGTTGAGGGAATGAAAAGAGGTAGTTTATAATATCTTGTCAAACAAAAGTCTACTTAGTCGGACTACAGATTTGTTTGTGTTAAGTTATAATAGTTAATAAATACATAAAAGTTTTATTTCACTTAGTTTTTAATTACTTTAGAACCGATATACAAATATGAATGAATATTCCAGAAGAACTGTGTTAACGAATTAAAACAGTCATTCTGGATTACATAAAGTCTTTTGTATGTGTGTTTTGTCTTTTGTGTGCATAATGACATGTGCATAAAATGATACACTACAAACAAAACGAATATAGCTATCGTTATACTGCTAGATAATATTATAACGTTATTTAGATTGAGATTTTTAAATTGGTTATATCTTTTGAATGGAATGTCCAATTTTAATAACTTAAAAAGTAATCTACAGGTATTGAAACGGTTTGTAATAAAAATTTTGTCGATTTGGTTATTGCCGCCAATTTTTTTAACTTTTCGAATGCAAAAAAGTATTTATAGTGGCATAACTACAGTGATTGGACACACGTTGTATACTGTAGAACATTTTTTTGTTTTATCATCATAGTTTCTTCAGCGCGCATGATGACAGATGTTTTGTAATTAAGTTTTCCACACCTGTGGTTACATTCGTGGTCGTCGTCGTCGCTTTAACCGATGGACGTCCACAGCTGGACATAGGTCTCACGAAATGATGCCTACAAGGCCCGGTACACTTTTTTTTTAATAAAATGAAAGGAAACGAACTATACTAATATATAAATGGAAGTAAGTCGTTCTGTCTTATGTATTTTACGCATTTTTACTTACTTTTACCGATTGGCTTTTAGTTTTTTTTTCATTGCTGACAGGATATTGCTTGACTATGATCACAGCTGAAGTGATGATACAGTCTAAGCCACGACCGAAGTCGTCTATCCATCCAGACCTAGACATATTAGAAAAAGCAATTTCCTAAATTCGTCCTGCTGGGGATCAAACTCTGGACCTTAACAATCAAAGCGAATACTCGCACCATTGCATCAGTGAGGCCGTCAAGAATTAATAAATACATCCTTTTTTAATGAAGTTAGATCGTTGTATTCCTTTCATGAGTAGCCACGAGGCTATAAGGTAAATGTGTCTGTTTTTAATATTGATGTAGGGTTGACGACCAACGGCTGTTCACCTGTGCATTGTAATACATGTCAACATCAATTATCCTATACAAAACGATATTCAATACATTGGAGGGGTTGCAATGTGTACATAAACTGTGTAGGTTTTAAAAGGAATCGTTATTTCTAATAAATTTATATTTCGCTTGTGTACTTTCATACATTAAGTTTATTAATCACAAGTGCACTCCCGCGGGTTTGTTTATGGTATGGGACGGGACGGGCTGAGAATACATTTTTACGATGCGCGCGCACACCGTCACAAAAAACCGACACCCTGAAGTTAGCTATAGTCAACATTTTATGTTTGTAATTTTTTAGTATTATGTAATACTTTAATTATTTTATTATATTACTTGTTAGATATCTTGTGACATTGAAAATATCAACATGACATTCTAATCAAAATTGTAACTTTCAGACTAAACTATAGAAAACAGATTATAAAGCATTTATATCCAATTAAAGTTAGTTTACGTTTTTTTTACGAATAATGGTTGTATTTAATTTCACAAGCCACAAAAACTACGGCGTGGATTTATGGTTAAAATTTCGAATACTAACTATTGCTTATATATTATTTTGCATTTTTATGATATCAAGCGTGTATTTCAATAAGGCATTAAATAATAGCGCTAAAAGTTGTGTTATCCAAGGATAATGACTGATAATTTAAAAGTTCCGAGACAAAGGTAATGCATATCATTGTTTGAAATATTTTTTTCTTGTTACGCCAAAGAAGTGTAATTTCTAACGCTACAGAATAATGTTCTTTTGTAATAGCAAATCTAACTTACAATAGAAACTTTGCTTACGAAATAACTTGCTAATTTATATATATTGAAAATTCTTTAGGGTCACTTAACTATACACTAGCTGACCCGGAAAAAATCAATAAATAAAAAAGCTGCGATAAAAAAGTGGTCAATACTTAACCGGAACGAAAAGAATCCGTAATCAAAAAGATCCGCCTTTAAATTCCGCTTAAGTCTGTAAAATATTATAGTTGCTAACTGAAATTGTTGTACGTATTACATATACAACAAAAGTATTGTTNACATATATACATATATATACATATATATATATATATATATATATATATATATATGTTAATATAATAAAGACATTTTCTTCCAACTACCTTTTTTTAATTCGCACACTCCCCTTATCAATCTAATTTTAAATCGTTAATAACATACTTTTTATCTATCAAGTGAAAATATTTGTAGTTGTAATGTATAGTGGATGACTCTTGATGTTTATGCAGCTTTTGGAGTATTACTTAAATATATAGAAAGTTTACGTAAAAGGTTTCTTTCGTGACTTTAATTCCTTGTTACATATTTAAATGTTCTATTGAGAGTTATTTTTCATGTACAGGGAGAGTTTTACGTATACAGTTTAATCGCAAACAAATCTATATAACTACACGTAACAAGGTATTGGGATGAAATAAGAAATTGCGTAATAATAGTGAAAAAAGTACTACAGCGTAAAAATAAAAACACTTCGAGAAAACACATTCAAAGTGGCTATTTTATTTGCATAAAAATTCACGCTAAACGGCACCGATAAGAGTTTAACACGAACCTTTTTCAACGCAATAATTGTATGTAATGCAAGTCCCTATATATTGGTTAAGGTCAAACGATATAAGTACAACCACTTACAGCCGGCCGTTGAAGAATAAATCTTGTAATCTTGTATCTCCAATTGCTGACCATGCGAACAAAGAAACAGGGTGTTCCGATACACCAAATGGGTTTTATTTGTGGGAATACCCTGTTTTTTATACATCTACATAAGTAATATAGATTGCATATGAAAGTGCATACGATATGCATTAAAAAGTCAATATTAAATTTTTATATTCCGGCTAAACTCTGAAACGGTCGGATCAATTTTGACGCGGCTTTGAATGTCTGATAGCTGATGATATAAGGCAACATAGACTGATAACCTTTGTGTAATGGATGCGGGGTCCGTTGCCCAACAAAGAGAGGTCCCCCGCAGTGGTTGGTGGCATGCCAGGAACTCCAGGCAAGCCACCGGAGTAGGTTTTTAGTCATAGACCGAGTTGGGCCTAAACATGCACATCGCTGGCGGGGTTGCAAATGCCTGTCACTAACGTTCTCGTGGCCCCATCTCCAAGTGATGTAGGAGTACCGCTGGGTTTTAGCCGGAATGAGTCCGCCATAACCTGGAACATCCACTCGAGTATTCCAGGTATCCACGAGAAATTCCCAGCGTTAAAAAAAGCAACATAGGCTACATTTTTAACTTAGGGTTGCGCGAAAACAAAATAAAACAGGCACCAAAATTATTCGATCGCTTATGTCCAACTACTGCGTACATTACGACGTAGTCTCCCACTAAGAGAGGGTTTACCCATATTTTTACGGAATCGCGAGCAACAGCTAGTTGTAAATAAATAAGAATTGTATTAGTTAAGATTACATTTTATATAAGATTATCTTAAATTTTATTTCCGCTCCCGGATTTCCTTGTGGGGAAAATTTAGGAAATGAATTAAATTTTATAATTTGTCTAGGTCTGTACTGTTAATTTTCCCCATGAACCTTGGCTAATAACAGCCCTTCAGTTAGTTACCTCGCAATCTTACACTGTATCATCACTTACTGTCACAGAAAATTTAAAGACAAGCGATTACCTGTTAGCAATAAAACCACCTAAATTAAAAGTTTTATCCAAAGTTTAAAACTAAAGTTTATCAACAAAATAATTAAGATTTTTTTATTACATATACCTTAATTTAACAGTTTGTTAAATACAATATAACCTGTTCCGCCGCCAATAAATAAAAAATTATCAGAAACGTTTATATCTAATATTAGGGACATTTTTCTTTACCTGTTTCTTTTATTGCATATAGGCTAATACTATCGATGATAAATGACGATAATGTCTAAAATGGTGACGCGCTAAACTGGTAAGTTAATTTAAACACGATTCTTCTGGTGAGTATTTAACTAACGATGCCCTGCGGTTTCACCCGCGTAGACACCGCTCTCGTGACAGTACAAATTTTAATTTCACTTAGTTTTTAATTGCTTCCGTTCAGATTATTAGAAACATACTTACATTCATAATGTAATCAATATACAGATTTTATTTTACAACGAATATATAACTAATACATTTGTAACATCATTTACGTAGAATGTCCGACATTAGCAAATTTGAAAATAAACTACAGGTATTCAAAAACTCTTCATTACAAAGATGCAACGAAAGAATTTTTTAATACACTGCAGTAATTTTTAGCTTGATAAAAATAAAAACAGTATAGGTATATCGCTGAGTAACATCGGTGTCCTTATAATATGAGCTGACTCACCAGTCGCAGGCCCAGTTATAATTTTCTTCAGATTGACAATTTTAAATTCGTTATATCTTTTGAATGGAATGTCCGATTTTAATAATTTAAAAAGTATTTTAAATTTATTAAAGCGTCCTTTAATATATTTGCGATATTTGCAAGAGATGTGAATAATATCGTGTGATTAAAGTCGGCAGTTTTTTTTAAACTTTTAAAATGTAAAAAAGTAGTTATATAGTGGATTAACTACAGTAGCTGGACATATGGTATCACGGACTTTTTAGTAGATATTAATACGTTGTATCATACTGTAGAACATTTTTTGTTCTATCATCAAGGGTTTCCCCAGTGCACGCGATAACAGATTTTTGTGACTAATTTCTTCACACCATACATTAATGCATTTTTAAAGTACTATAGGCTATGTCGCTCAGTGAAAAAGCAGCTTTCTAATGGTAAAAATTATTGAAATCGGTCCCGTAGTTTTTGTGTGAAAACTTTATAAACATAGACACAAACTTACAAATGTTTCCTCTTTATAATATTTGTATAGACAAAGTAAAACGTTAATTTTAAAATCATCATATATACATCTATATATATACAGATATCCAGGTATCTATTTACGATATCCGTGGAACCATAAGGCGTAGAGACTTGAAGTTTGGTAAGAATATTACTTTTTGTCAGCTAAGAACGGATTTTACGAAATTCCACCCGGAGAGGAGTTGCGGGGATAATAATTAAAAAAATTCAAACTTTTCTATTAAAAAAAACATAACATTTAGAAACTGTCTTTTACGGTGTAAAACTGGATTAGAATTATTTTTCACGTAATGGAATCTATCAAAAATTAAATTTTAGGAAATTTCATCCTCAACGGGTATAATTTTTATTTGCAAAACATTTGTAAATTAATGAAAATGCTATCAAAAACACATTCCATGAAGACGAAGTCGCGGGTTCGGCTAGTGCTATGTGTAGCAAGTAATTAGCACACAGTATATCTCTAACTGCATTTAAATTTTGATAATCTTAGAGAATTGCTTAGAAACTTTTACCAAGACAAAACCTTATATATATTTTATAAGAACACGCTGTAGCTAATCANTATATATATATATATATATATATATATATATATAGATAGATAGATATATATATATATATGAATAACAGATATCCAGGTATCTATTTACGATATCCCTGGAACCATAAGGCATAGAGACTTAAAGTTTGGTAGGAATATTACTTTTGGTCAGCTAAGTACGGATTTTACGAAATTCCACCCGGAGGGGAGTTGCGGGGGTGATAATTAAAAAAATTCAAAGTTTTCTATTAAAAAAACTTCACATTTACAAACTGTCTTTTACGTTGTAAAACTTGATTAGAATTTTTTTTTGACGTAATGGAATCTATCAAAAATTAAATTTTAGGAAATTTCATCCTCAACGGGTATGATGTTTATTTATAAAACATTTGTAAATTAATGAAAATGCTATCAAAAAAACATTCCATGCAGACGAAGTCGCGGGTTCGGCTAGTGCTATATGTAGCAAGTAATTAGCACACGGTAGATCTCTAACTGCATTTAAATTTTGATAATGTTAGAGAATTGCTTAGAAACTTTTACCAAGTCAAAACCTTATATATATTTTATAAGAACACGCTGTAGCTAATCAGCTAATCTTTAGTTGACCTATCTGATAGGATATAACCAAGTTGTGGTTTTGTTATTGCTTAAGTATTAAAAGCTTACTTTGTTTGTGCTTTTGCTAGGAATAACATCGTTAGTTTAAGCAAATACTCATGTCATTAGTTACCAAGCCATATTGACTTATGAAAGTGGAGAAGGTGCTGGAAAAATATTTACTGTTTTATACTACGGACGAACTACCTACGATTTCTCGTAGATAGTTCGTAGCACCTATTCAGCAGTGATTTATTCATATATATTATTTCGGCAAACGTTTTTTAAATAAGTTAAAGAAAAAGCGTAAAACAAAATGTATGTTTTATATTGTTAATTTATGCAATATAATAAAACTTTATTTTCATAACAGACTTGATATTTTGGACAATGAATCGTTCGAGCCTCTTACAAGTTATTTTGTGAACTATTTGTAAAACTTTGAAAATATTCTTGTGTGGTCCATCAATCTACGTATGTTTTTCATTTGATTATTTATATAACGTAACGGTGACGAGTACTTTGTTTAAAAAGTTCATTGTTATACTTTGGAAATCTTTATATACACACCTCGTAATGAATTTATATTTGTTCTAGAGTGTATATAAAATAATATTTTAAATTAAACGTAACATACACTGCCTTGCTTTTGATGAATAATGAAAATCTAAAATTTTTAGGATTATATTTAGAAATCCAGCAGAACCTAGAATAGTTTGCTTTTTATAAGTGTTTATTAGTTTTAGTTAAAATATTATATTCAAATCTCCAATCAATGGCATCACAAGATATCATTATATCATTGTTGACTTAAATGTTAGTTTAGTTACAAAAAGGCTCTTCTATAATATAGTAAGTAGCAGCCCATTAACTTCCCACTGCCGGGCACAGGCCTCCTCTCTCATAGGAGAGAGGGTTGTTAGAGCATAGACCCACCACGCTGCTCCACTGCGGATTGGCAGGCATAGTACACAAGTGCACTGTCTATTCCTTCAGTCTCATAGTCTTATGTGACGGGATCCAACACGGCCGGTGAGAGATCAGGCGCAGGACCGATGGCTTAACGTGCTCTCCGAGGCACGGGGGTGGGTCACGCCGCCAACTTCCCAACTTCGGTCAAATATTGAGAAAATCTTAATAGAAAACTCAATATTGATTTATGAAATGGCCCGACCCGGGACTCGAACCCAGGACCTCACGTCTGTAGTCGAACATGCTAAGCACTAGATCAGTGAGGCAGTCCTATAAAATAAGCTTTTTTAAATTGTATTACTATTCTACCAGTGCAGCGATATAGTATTAAGTAAAGGCAAAGCGTAACCTGTTAATATTAAGAGACTTTTATGGATTGAATTTCAAATACAATCTTTTTAGTGTTTGCTAAAAATTCAAGGTAGCTTAATGGAGAGACAAGTAGTTTCTGGTTCAGGCAAGCCTCGTGTTGAAATACAAGGCAGGCAACACTAAGTTTCGCTTTATTACACAGAAACTCAAATGCTTAATTGTACTTTAAAATTTATCATTGTGCTTTTGGTTAAGAAAAAATCGAGAGGAAACCTGCATATTGTGGTATCAAATCTTCTGAGGTATGCGTAGCAGCCAACCCGTCTCTCTTATGAGTAAGGAGCCCTATAGTGAGACATTAATTAGTTGCTAATTACATTTTTTATAAATTTATGTTAGGTGTACTACATCAGATCAGTTTCGTCAATGGATACGAGTTGGAGCTGTCAATAAGCTGGAGCGGGCTATCTTAGCTGGTCAAGGCCACCGTCTGCTGGCGGAGGCTAAGGCTCTTCCTCTTACAAGACACCTTTCCAATATGATCATAAAATGTGATGCTCTACATAATGCTGTTGAAAAGGGCTCGCTTTTGGAGCTTCAAGTAGCAATGGTATGTTTGCAAACCGAATTTAAGTATTATAGTGGATATACTAAATACACTAGTATTTATGTAATATGCTCAGAATTTATTTCTGTTAAGATTTAAACCAAAAATTATGCAATTTCTATTTAATTTTTATTTTATAATATCCATCTTTCTGCCTACATTGTGTGCAAAACCAAAGCTTTACAGTTTATGGCTGTAAACTTTATATGATTTAATTATACAAAATTTACTATTTATGATAATGTATTCCATCCATCTATTGTACAACATTTAAATAAAAAAGTTTAAGTATTTTTATTCGCTTTTATACCGTAAAAATATAGATATATGTATTTTATTATTATAATATTAATTTGTTAACGTTTTTCGTACTCACTAGTTTAATACTGTATTTAAATAGTATTAAAACGTTTCTTGTTAGTAATCAGGATGAAGTTACTGTAACGGAAAATTAATTATTGGTGTATTTCTCTCGCAGGTAAAAGTATTAACTCTTTAGGTTTTATCTACTTTGAGATTTCTTATTGAGCTTTAACCGGAACTCAAGTCACACGCTGAAGTGTTGTAGGTTCAAAATTAAAATTTATAATAAGAAAAAAAATTAAAAGAAAATCTTTCTATATTGCCAATATTAACGTTAATAATTGATATTAAAGACCTTACGTAATTGTTTCTTATTCCACGATACATAACAGCAAAGAAAGAATATGAATATTTATATATTATTCTATTTTTATCATGCCCCAGGAGCTGTTAGATTACGAGCATAACCGTAACAAGTACGTTTCATGTTGTGATGAAGCTGGTGTTGGTCTCCTACACAAGGCAGTATTCTATAACTACATAGATATAGTGAAGTGGCTCGTGGAAAACTATCCACAGCTAGTCTTTCATAAGGACTCTGTAAGTATTATAATGTATGTCCAAGGGCAACAATATTTTGCAATGCTATTTGTATGTACGATTTATGCGCCACATTGTGCTATTTCTCAAAGTTATAATCAAGTGCAGTTGGACAATATCAATACAGATTATATACTTAAAAGTTCATGACATTAACCCAATCAAAATCTTTCAATTTAGAATTTGTTTTTCTTTTTTTGTATTTATCAAAAATGGGGCGGTAAACTGTTGACCAAGGATTTCTATTTTAGATTGTTTTATGTGTATAACATCTATACGAGGTGTGTTCAAAAGGTATCGCGAATTTTGAATTTTCGCGGGTTACGTATATTCGAATTCCGAATTTTTTGTGGCGTTATGTTGGTACTCATGTCTCTCGCTTATGCCCACAAGCTCGGCCATTTTGAATGTTCATTTAATTGTTGACAGCTGCTTTGCTTGCACGTGTTTTGGATCGTCTTCGATTTTTACCTATTCAAAAAAATGGATCAAAGAACCTGTATCAAATTTTGTGTGAAAAACNCTTAATAGAAAACTTAATATTGATTTTTGAATTGGCCCGAACCGGGACTCGAATCCAGGACCTCAAGTCTGTAGTCGAACACGCTAACCACTAGACCAATGAGGCAGTCATTAAATACATTATAATGGTTCAAGTAGTGTAGATATTATATTACATTTTAATCTAATACAAAGCTGAAGCGATCCATTTAATTTTTGAACTATAGTTTTAGTTTGAAGTATAAGTTCAATAATGTTCATATATTAAATATTTTATTCAATTTATTCCGATGTTTCGTACCCTAAAGATAACATAATCTATATAAGAGACAGTTATGTTAGTATCTCCCTATTTATAACTCAAGAAAGGCTGAACCGGTGAAAATTGGTGGTGAGGTAGCTTAGAACCAGGAAAAGGACGTAAAATGTTTTTTTTTACCACCACATAATTCACGAATAAAGGTTGGCTCCGTAATAATCATGCTTTGAACCATAAACCAACTAAAATTGATAAACAATGTTATTTACGCCACGATAGTGATGAAATTCTCATTGCGATAATGCCGATCCCAACCGATATACCGTTTGAATTTAAAGGACTTCAATTACCGATACATCTTGCAATCGCCACGACCATTAACAAATAACAAAGTAATCCTTGAAAGTTTGTGGTGTAAATCTAGAAATCCATGGTCATTCGTTATTTGTTCTTGCGCTTTATAATAAAACGAAGAGTGTCATCTATCACAAAGCGCTTTTTTGAAGAGTGAAACCCTATTGACGGCCTCGCTGGCGCAGTGGTGCGAGTAATCGCTTTACAGAGGCCTCGGGTTCAATCTCCGGTAAAGCGAATTTTGAAAATCGTATTTTTTAATTTGTCTGAGTCTGGACTGAGAGGCTTCGGCCGTGGCTAGTTACCACCCTACCAGCAAAGACGTATCAAAGAGATTTGTATTTCGGTACGATGCCGTGTAGATACCATATGAGATATATCGTCTCTTACCAGATCTGTGCGCTTCCATGTTAGACTGTATCATCACTTACCATTAGGTGAGATCACAGTCTAGCGCTAAACTGTCAGCAATAAATAAAAATACATGCGGCAAAATACATGGGCAATAAAGAATCATTAACATACTTGACTTTTTTTATTTATATTTATTGTCTTATTGTCCTAACAAAAATAAAATCCAAAACCTGTTCATTAATTGCCTCTAAGTCGGAACTAAGTTAAGTTAGCTAGTAATTTAAATACATTGTTTTATATGTGATTAATTAATAGTTCGACAATGTGTTACTGTTATTTCAATTTTGTGTCTTCAAGTAGCGGGTTAAGGTTCACTTTGGAAGTCTTTACTTATACGAAATAAAAATATGGAATAGACAAAGACATGCGTGGGTTTGTATGGATATAGGAGGGTCGCACACCACTTCATTACACCGCTGCCTGCCGTGAGGAGGCAGTGGTAGCAGCCCTGTTGGAGAGAGCGGGAGCTTCGCGGGGAGCGCGGGACGCGGCCGGTAGAACGGTTGCCTATTACCGTACAGCGCGCACTCTACTCAAGCTGCCCACCGCCGACGACATGCCAGCCCGACCTAATGTCAACCCACCCGGTGAGTAGTCAGCTTTAATTTTAATCAGTCTAAAACTTAATTATAACATACACGCTTTCAAGCACTTTTAAATCTTTGAACTTGAAGACTTTTCCTACGTATTTTATTTAAAATAAAAAAATAACCTTTTCTTTCTTAAACCACACTTAACTACTTAATAGATTATATAAATATGCTATGACAACACCAAGTCGTCGCAGAAAAATGTTATACCGAAAATGGGAACACCGCTCGACGATAGCTCAGATTTCATCCCAACGCTGGTTTTCAAGAGTGACCCGGACAAACACAAACAAAAACACAGAAAGAAAAGGCAAAATTAAAACGTTACAAAAAAAAATAAAACTGCGTGCAAAGCACACACGTCGGAAGTGAAACTTCTTTAGCAAACTAATTTTTAAATCTTGTTTATATTCATACAAATCTAAAAGTTTGGATTTCCTAGACATAGATGTAGGGAAAAAGGAATATTAAAAGTGTCAAAAATTAAAATAAATAATTTACTGAAATCTCAAATGACGAATGGTAAATAAAATTGGCACGTGTTTTTTGTCAATATTAGAAATTATTAATTAAATTTTGTTTTTTGGATTTAAAATTTAGTAAAAAGAATTTATGAAATTATTTTATTTTATGAAAAATAGCATATTAAATGATGTGTAGCAAATTAAAATGACAATGTCAAATTTGTCAAATACAGTCTTTTCGGGCATATTTTATTTATTCCTGCCCGACATAATATCGAAACATCCCGTAGGTAGCTTTAATTTAAATCAGTGTAAAACTTTATGCAAATGGGCTTTTAATGCAGTTTTGAATTTGACATTTACAGTTAGATTCCTGCACATTTTTTAAAATCATGTCTCATAGCACCCCATTAGGTCAGTAGTCTTCTTTCTTCTTCTTTAGTTTATAGCCTTTATCCAATCAGGCCTCATTATTTTGCCAACGACTTCATTTCAAGTAAAATAAAACACTTGGTGGCTCATGTAGCCTTTTCATGTATTTTTTAATTGTCTAATGCAATCGTTTCCCTACATACTTGATTTATTCCTGCTCGTTCAAAATTTTTTATTAAAGTTATCTTTTACAGCCCTTTGGAATTGACAAATACAATGTTTTTCGTATATATTTTATTTATTAACATCTAGATTCATAAAGTGATGCTTCATTACAAATAATGATCGATAACTATTAAATTAACTGCGAATTTATTTCAGCAGATATCACATTCCTTACTATAGAGATTACAATGAATAAAATAGTTACCTTTTTAATGCTGACAGGTTAACGCTTGACTGTGATCTCACCTGATGATAAATGATGATACAGTGTAAGATTGGAGAGTGATAGCCTAGTAATTTGCTTCATGTATAGTTTCTAGACAGCATTGTAGCGGAACGCAAATTTTATTTGTTTAACGTCTTCTCTGTGATGGTGGGGTGGTAACTAGCAACGGCCAATGCCACACACCAGTCTAGACCCATTAAAAAATAATTTCCTTAATTTTACTTGCTGGAAATGGAAATCAGGACCTCTGCGAGTGAAGCAAGTAGTCCTTTTTTCCGCTGGGAAATCGCCAGGAAAGCCGGAATACTCACTAAAACCCAGCGACACCCTCCTCACCCAGAATTGGGAATGTCAGGCTCCCTTGCGCATTCACTCTGACACTCCCGACTGAGGATGTTCAAGGAGGAGACAAGAGGCGTTCGTAAAGACGCCTCGTGCCGCCTAGCCTCCTCCTCTAAGAGGATCTGCTGCAGTTTCCCGTACTCGCTCCATTGCCTCCTTCAAAGAAATGACGGCTTCGCAGAGAAGCAAGTAGTCCTACCAATATACTGTCGAGGCCATAATTCCCTTTCGTAATGTAATAAATGATGTAAAGTTCTTTATTACATATTATATTATACTACGATTATTTAGCGTAGAGTTATTTACGTAGCGCAATTTAATGCAGTAATCTAATTACTATATAGCAATCGTATTTAATATAATTCCCAAGGATGTTTAGGTGCAATAAAAACTTAAGTCTTTTCTGATGTTTGCGTTGATTATGATGACAAGATTTAATATTAATAATATGTTCAAAACTTAAGAGTGTACATATATTTGATACTCCATACATGTCAGTTGGTACGACGAATGGCGGAGACTCTTTCTCTATTTTTTATTAAAAAAAACTGGAAGATAAAGAGTTGTTTGATTAAAATGTTTATCTTTCGTAAGCTGTAAAGGCTTGGCTTTACAGGCGTGGCCATGTTGCGTGGTCATGAATATTACTTTACGGCCTTTTCACGGAATTGCGGCCCACCCGTTATCACGTCATATTATCTGACAATTTATTTCTGACATAGATTTACACGATATTTAAATACATTTCATACCATCGAAAAATAGTTTCATAAATCTTATCCAACTACTAGTTGTTAATCTAAAACTTATAGTTTAGATTCGAAAAATCATATACAGACTTTGCTACGGTTTGTCTCTATTTAGAAGTTTATAAGCTATATTTAGCAGCTTCAGTTTTACAAAAGAATGCCTCATCTATTTATTGTGACTTCTTAAAACAGGGCGCAAATGAACCCTTCTAACTTCAGATAGTAAGTATAGCATAAGAAAATGACTATATGTAACGATTCCAACCTGCAGTAAAAGCCTACTTATATAAAGTTTTTATTTGGGTTTGATTTTATTATCTTTCAAGTCTTTTATAATCGTATATATAAGAGTCAATATTTGATTGTTCGTATTTTATGTGCTGCGATACAGTTTATCCCATAAAACATTGTCCACATATTACTTTTGCGTAAAGGAAGTTTATAAACGTAGTGAAAATTGTATGTTACAATAGGTAGTATGCGTATCGTACATAGCAAAGCATGCCGGCTCACTAGCTGGTTATTTAGAATTACAATAACGTGACTACATACAAAGGAATTTTATTTATTGAAGTGAAATTTCTTTAGGATGAAACGTGTCACGAAGATGTGCAGCATTTTTTATGCTAATTCGTTTGAAGGTTAAGTAGTTTTTATATTTACAAATTACATGTGGCGTTTTAATTTGCCACTCGTCATTTAATAATTTAAAATACTATTTTTCATAAAATATAAATGTGTCATATATATTTTTTTTTTTAATTTCAAAAGTAAATTGAAAACCAAAATTTAATTAATAATTTTTAATATTGACAACAAACACGAGACATTTTTATTTATAATTCGTCATTTGAGATTGCAATAAATTATTTGTATTAAATTACATTTTTTAATGACAATTAAATTCATAAAATTTCTAACAACTTTTTCCCTTCCTCGGAAATGTAAAGTTTTAGATTTGTATAATAATAAAAACGTTTAGAAACTCCAATCAATAATTCGCACTAATTTAATGTTAAATTACGTATTTTCCTTTGTATTTTTCTTTACTTTTTGTATTTTTCCTTATTTTTCTTTACTTACTACATTATGTTTAAATAAATGTTTGTACGATCTATTGTTATTGCATGATGTGGATGAACCTATAAATGAATTTACATGTTTTGCACATGTGATTTTGTTGGTGGTCCAAATAAATAAAATAATAATCTGAAAGTAATGAAGAATTATAATTTGAAGGAATATTTAGAAGACAAAAAACCGTTGGAGGGAATGAATTGCTCTATATACATCTTAATATAGAATAAATTTAAAACATATATTGTAATGATGATAAAAAAAAATACATCCGACTGAGTTTGTTGTGGGCTCTTCTCGGATCGGGGCGCGAAGGAACCCTCGTAACTTTAGATTGTAAGTCGTTCTTAAATGTTATCATCAGTTATTCATTTAAATATATGAAAAAAAAAGATATTTGACGATTCATAAGTGCTGTAATAGACCTACTTGAATAAAGATATTTTGACTTTGACTTTGGAGATAGGTATTTAAATAAACACATACAAATATGTACATATTGATTAGGATTTAGTTGTTCATTAAAGTAACCTATCTATTTTCTTACAACTACAAGTCAATTTTACTTATAGGGTAATTTTAGCAAAGTTGCATGTATAAGATCGTGATTGATACAACTGTTTCGATTGTTTTTGGTGGTTTAGAAAACGACTATTTATGCTAATCGCGGTAATAATTCCGTTTGCTAAACACGCAAACTTGTTGCTTCATTCAAACTAAGTTTAAGAAGGGTCTGTGAAATACCCAAGTATGTGGTAAATTAAAACGAAACACGTAATAAAGCTAATTGTTAATATCACTTGCTAAATTAAAAATTTGTGTCATTATATAAATACAACTGGGAAAATTTATTTTCTTTTTTCAATATAAATATGCATTTAGAAGTGTAATTAAAATAAAAAATTCAATTTCTTACCGGGTGTTCGGAATTCACGTTAGGCTTTGGGTTTGGTTAGGCTTTATATAATCTATAAAGTTTTACATAATTGGCAGTAATTAAATCGCTCTTCCATGAAATATTCTAATAATGATTACAATAAAAATGGCCCACTGAGACTATAGTGGATCCTCTTATTAATATACTAGCCGAAAACGCGAATGCGTCTGCGTGGAATGTTTTTAGGTAGCATTCTGATAAATTTAGGCAAATTGTTTTACAAATAAGATCGTTCGAGAGATATCGTGATGAGTCAATAGATACCTGGATATAGAGAGAAATTTAAAGTAACAGTTCAGCGCTCGACTGTGAATTCACCTGATGATATAGTCTATGACTTTTGTCCGTCACTAATTTACATAGTTTAAGTCTCCTTTCAAATTGTATAATTATTTTGCATGGTGTACAATAAAGTATATAATATGGTGGTAGTATATGTATATCAATCAGGGTCTCGTGCTTCTTTAAAAGATAAATCAAAGAAACATCAATTCTCGCAGTACCGTCGCAATATATTTTGAATAATATCTTATATATCCGTGTTAATATTTACTTACACAGTAAAAAAGTGGAATACACAATTTTAATACAAGAAATAAAAAGTTTGTTTCATTTTCCATATTTTAAAATGAATAAGGTTCTGAAACCATTTGTCAGATCAATGAGATTTAGATTTGCCTCCGCATAATTTTAAGAAATATGTGAAAAACATCCTTTTACAAAAGGCATATTATAATATTGTTATTTAAGCGATAGAAATGTTTGGACTTGATTCCTGTTGCTCACAGAAGCTTATATTTAAATGAGTAACCGTAGAGTTTCTAATCAGTTTCTTCGGAGCGGTTTCAACTTTCCGCACCGGTGGTAGATTTGTTACCAACGGACAGACTACTGATGATTTAATAGTGCCTTTTCAGTCTACTTGAATAATTAATATTTTGATATTATGAGATTCAAGATTCGAATACTTAATTGGCTCTTCTTAATTTACTTTAGCCGAGTTGTAAAATTATCTTTCTTCAAAACAGCCCTTTGCCTAAATGACGACACGATTTATAAAAGTTGTGTAAAACTCTACTAAAATAACAAATTATTTGTTTTACTATATCAATATTAAATAAAGTCCCATAACTAGCAGTTATTGCGCAATAAAGGGACTGTAAAAATGTTGAAGTGTTGTTTTGAAAGGTACATGCAATCGATCGATGTCGCGTCATTAAACATTAACAACGTGTCTGTCTGAGCTAGCCTGAATGTGAGCGTGTGATGACCTTGCTTTACTACTTCAATATAACGATTTCCTTAAACGCAAGGGACACGTATATTAGTCTTGAACATAAATTACACATTAATAATACATAACTTCCATAGGCCTATTGAAAATATCGGAAAATCCGAATGAGAATGCCGGTATGTAAACGCATATATTGAATATCTTGATACATATAACATATGTTATTTTGTTGATAAAAGTAAGAATTTTTAAAATTATGTAAGGACGATTGAGAAAATACTTATAAAACAAAGTGTAGATACCCGGTATGCATCTTGACACCTAAAGAACTGAGCAGACTCAAGAATAATTTAGATTTACAAATTCTATTCGAAAAACTAAGCTGCGTACCGCCTCAGAATCAATAAATAAAAAAGCTGAATGATAATCGCAGAATATTTCAACTTTTGCAAGAAATGTGGTGAAAACTTAACCGGAATAAAATTATTTCGTAATAAAAAACGCGACCTTTATGCCCAGATTCCGTAAAATATTATAATTGTGAAAAATAAGGAAGTTTTCTTTTAAAATTAATTAATTTGTAAACGACGGAACGAACGAATTCATATCTTTTGTTGGTGGTAGTCAAAGCTACATTTATTGTTAAATCTAAGCCTGTAATAATAATTATAAAGCCTTACGCGTATAAAGCCGAGACAATCGGATTAAGCGGAATTACAGGTCATACTCTAGTCTACTTTTAGTCCGTTTATCAACCTAAACCTATTAATTTTATTTCATTTCAAGGAAGACGTTATATAAGAATAAATAGTAGTTATGATACAAAATAAAATTGTACAAGAATATAGGTTTAGATTTTACAGAAAAGAATAAGTAGATGCTTTACATCCGCTATACAAATGTTTCAGGTTCATATTTTCGTGTTCTTTTAATATAGTCCACGTTTGTTTGCAAAACAGTTCTTGAAATTACAGTTCGCGTGCTTAGAAAGGAGCGAAAGTAAAAACAATAAGTATTTTGTTAAAAGCTTTAGTTCTATTTTTTTATGAGGCTTAAAACATAGATTATCTAATTTAACTTGTTTCAGTATTATACATATAATACATTTTTAATGAAAATCTTTGAATAAGTCACTGATTACATTAGATCGTTTAATCACTGTATATAAAAATAAAATTAACATTGCGGTATAAAAGAAGATGTAGTGACTATAATTGAGACAGGTATGCTTAAATGGTTTGAGCAAAGGAAACTGAAACAGAGGATTTATGAGTAAAAAGTGAATGGGAAAGTTGGAAGGCAAACAGCAAGCCGAACATTTCCGTACCAAATCCAGGACATTTTAAATAAGAGCCAGGTCAAGAGTACTCTAAATCGACGAGCTAGTATGAATATAATGAGAATGAAAGATTTGCAAGCATCGTGGCAAGTGGAAAGACGTGGTCTCTGTCTACCCTTATGGGAATGAGGCATAATGCTATGTATGTATAAATAGTTTAATTGTTAAAGTTTCTTCTTCTACGTCCTATGTTTTACTTAACTCTCCTGCGCCAAACCAGATTGCAATTTCTTGGTGAACTAGTGAAGTTAATACAAAAGACATACTCATAGACATAGAAAGAAGACATACTCATTGTCTTCTATGCTTAACTAATGAAAATTTGTAATATCGTGTATTTTCTTATTCGTGTACTTCCCAAATCGAGGACAATTAGCAATCAATTAAGTCCCAATAGTCGCGCGGGCCGATTGACGGTTTCGGAAATCAATGACGTCGGTGCTGAAAGTACGCGGCACGCCGCACGCTTCTATTCTATATTACATTACAGCTAATTTAAATAATGTACTTTTTGACTGGTAATACGCTAATAGCGTAAAAGATTTTCGGGATTCTGCACTAGAATGAGCCGTCACACTATTTGAGTTATCATCGATAGAGTAACGTCAGAAAAGAATGTATGGTATTGCGTCACAGCTATATATCAATTTTTTATTCTAAACTTATAAAGAGGAAAAAATTTGTGAGGAAGCTGAAATTAGTATTGGGCGAAGAAGATTTCTTTAAATTTTGGCAGACTCCCGCCCACTATTCATATTATTCTATATTGTAAACGTCTATTGTATGGGTGCTGAATCACTAAGATTAAGAAGTGGCTTCGCTAGGAGAGGTCCGGGATTCTATTCCAGCGTCTTATGCACAAACAACTTTATTCTAGGAAAAACAATACAAACTTTCTAGACGAAAAGGAAAAGTCGCGAACATCTATCCCGCCGCAGCTCTTGCAGCTGGTCCGATTATTCGCGATCGCCACGCGAAGAATGATTAGCGCGAAGAACAGCTAACCGTCGAAGAACGGCTAACTTCTTTGTCGGTCGCCTCAGCACCCCTCGCGTGGCCTTACGCCGTCAGCAATGATGACCAAGTCCTCGAGTTGGACGATGCCGCGCGCGCGCGGCTCAGTAGGTAGCTCAGGCAGGTATTCTCGCACCCAGAACAGTCGGCGAGTCGCTGACTGCTGCGCCAGGTGGAAGGGGGACTGCGCATTTCGAAGTCTGCTCCTTTTACGTTGGTTCCATAGTCCGACCATATCTCGGTGGGACACTCGCGCCGACCGAGTGAGCTCCAGATGCACTGCCCGCGTGGTGAGACACGTGAACAGCACACAGTATCGCTTTTGACGCGACCTGCCAACAGTAACGTATAAAGGGCCGAAATAATCCACACCTGTATATGTGAATGGTCGCCGATGGTGAGCTAGACGCGAGGGTGGGTGGTCGCCCGTCGAAGGATGTACCGGCTGCGCCTTAAGAAGGCGGCAGAACTGGCACCTCTTGATGAGCGAGCGCACTGCATAAGGTGACTTTGACAGTGGCGCGATCTCGGCGTAATTCTTGTCGAGGAACACTTGAATAACCTTTTTTCTAACAACTCCAGTTGAGCTGTTCGATTGCGTAGCACTCAAACAGCTCAACACCTTTTATAACACATTTTTTTATATATAATGAGGTGTTTGCATCGTTAGTGTAGTACGCCGTTAGCCACCATAGTGACGCTCCGTGCTCACTCTACCATAGTGACGCCTCGGCTCACATTACCATTTACCATTTACCATTAACCATTTACCATTGACCAGTATTAATAGTTGTAGATATTGGAAATAGTGAAAGTGTAGTTGTTAAAGTGCAAACCATATCAGAATATAAATAACTTTCACAAACTCCCGGACCTTTCATTTGTGTGCTCCAACCTATGAACTAAGTCAACCTCTACCATATACTTCTTAAACAGGTTAAGCGCCAAGCTGTCCCGTTTACATGGTCCTTCGAGCATTTAGGGATCTCGCGACGCGATTTGCTGGACCATTACAGTATTTTGTGTTTCGAAAATCCACTAAGAAACCAGTGACTATAGTGATCAGTACATACAACAGGATTGCTACAACCATCACACGTACGGCAACTCGGATATTGTACCTGCGTAAGGCGATACTCGGGTGAGAGCTAACCATTTTTTTATTCGTTCACTACTGAATACATATTATTACCAAAATGGAGAATGTATACACAAATCAAATTGAAATACGCGACTCTTTGTCTAAACTTTTTACCAACTTTAAAAAGGATGGAGCTGATCGGAAAACCATAGATTTTGTAAACGAAAGTTTACAGCGTTGGAAGATTATTGGACGAATTTCCAACATATCCATAGGAAATTGCTTGAATACGCTACTTTTGACCATGTGTATTTTACCAGTAATAGCTTTGAAACCACAGAAAAAATGTACTCAAATATAAAAGCCTTGATTACAAAAACCATATCAGTACAAAATCAGCCAGGTACTTCATCGGTTATTGGGGCTACTCAACAACACCTCAATACGTCATCTGGTACATTAACTTTAGGGCATTTAAGCGTACAGTAGATATCATAACCATTGAACAATTGGAAAACAAATGGGAGTTTGAAGACTCATTAACGTCACTTCAAAATCGTTAGAGCACAATTGATAATTTGCATTGGGAAATAGAAGGGGAGAACTATGGAGAAGACGCAGAGTACCAATCTGATTTCAATAAATATGAAAAAATGTATATAGAATTAAAGAAAAACATTAATACCAAGATGTGGTCTGTGTCTTTAGCGGCGGAGTTCACTTGCACCTGCTACATCCGGTATAATTGCAATATTCAACAATATAATAACAAAGTACCATGACACCGGTATAATTACAATATAAGAATCACATATGGTATAATGACATTTAGTATCATGACTAACTATGAAATTAAACATTTTAAAATAAAACATATACCAACATATACTAGGGTTTGGCTATTTAAATAATAAAACCTTTGAATGCTATATTTCTCATCAATTCCCTCCGTTGAAAGGCAATTTACCTTGAACTTTTTAATCGATTGACAGACGGAAAACGCATCTATTAATGAAGAATACAGAATGATATGTAAATAATGCTGTCTTCCATTTTTTGTAGATAATTTTAGTTATTATTTAAACATGATGCATTACACAAGTTGGATGTTATATACAGTACAATTCAGTTATTTAAATTATATTAAAAAGAAACTTCGGAACTCGGGTTTCCTTCTTTTTTGAAGTGAAACTTTTTTAAGCGCGTTTCATCCGTAAAAAATTTATGCTCATAATTTTTTACTGATGAAACGCGTGATTAGCGTCACGAACATAAGCAGCGTTTTTATCCTAATTCGTTTGAAAGTTAGGTAGTTTTAATATTTACAAATAACATGTGGCATTTTAATTTGCCCTATTTTATTTATTAATTCAATATACTATTTTTCATACAATATATCATAGAAGCTCTTTTCTGAAATTAAATTCAAAAACAAAATTTAATGAATAATTTCTAATATGTAAAAAAAAGCACGTGGCATTTTTATTTACAATTCGTCATTTGAGATATCAATAAATTATTTGTATTAATGTTCGACACTTTTAATATTTTATGACAATTAAATTTAATAAATACCTAACATATCTTTCTTTTTCCCTCCCACTGTCTCGGAAATCTAAAATTTTCAATTTGTGTAAATATAAACAAGACTTAAAAATTAGTTTGCCAAAGAAGTTTCACTTCTGACATGTGTACTTTATACGCACGCTCTTTTAATTTTTTTATATTACGACAGACAAATGATGATACCAAAATATTTGTCAAGCCAAGAATGCTTTGATTTTTGATTATTTTGGTCAATTTATATATGAGACCGTGGGGCTGTGAAGAAAAAAAATATTTTTTAAACATGGATTCCACAAATGACCCCAGAGCTGGCGTTTACCTCGGGCAAAGAATCAGCTTAGCTATCCAAAGAGGTAATGTTGCCAGCATTTTAGGAACACACCCTATGGGCAGCAATTTGGATTATTTTATTTTATTTTTTATGTTCGAATATAATTGAGTATAGGAAATTTTATTTAGTTTATGAATTAAATTGTTTAGAAAAATAGTAAAAAAGAAAAAAATATAACATTATTATTTATATACTTTTTCAAAATTATTTAAAAGTGTGAGGACTTAAACAATATCTTATCCTCGAAATCAAAATTTTACCATTTAATTGAATGACCATGTTCTTGTAATGTTTACAAATGATAAAAACTTTAAATGTTTTAATATTCTTTACAGGGTTGGTAATAAAACGTCATAATATACGAATATGGTGCCATGAGTGTGACATGGGGCGACTGCAACGCGTGGTTTGGGAAGGTCAGGGCACGAGGCTACTCAGCGAAGTCTCAAGTCAACCAGTAGTGAAAAAGTTTCTTGAAGCTGTACCCTATATCATGGTATTAACAAATTTTATAAATAATATGAGTTTTTGCTTAGAGTCGTAGCTTTGAATCCAAGGCAGGTAACACTTAAGTTCTCTTTATAGAACTTATATGCCTAATCGCTGTTTAAACTTCGTCATTGTGTTCTTCAGTAAAAGAAAGACCTCTGAGATATGTATTGCTCGCAAATCACCAGTGGAGCAGCATGTTGAGTTTATCTTATAAAAAGACCTTATCCCATCAGTAAGGAGGCCTGTTCCCAACACTAGAACATCAATAGAATTGTGTCTTAAATCCTTTAACAATTTCAATAAGAATTCTAGGGTTGGTTCTTAAAATTAACTGATTAACATGATAGAAAGTAACAGGGGGAAGTGTAGCGTTTAGGGAAAGATAATAATTCCAGTGCACCATTGAAATTTCATCCAACTCTTTAAAGTTAAATATCGTCGTTTATTATTTGATAATTCAACTAGTATAGAAAATGAAGATTAATGGCAGCATAAGGCTTACAAAAATACATGCATGCTTTATTAATATTGAGCAGATTCATTTAATGACATTATTCTGTAATCTTTTAGATCGCCAATATTTCAATGACAAAAATCCTTGGATATAAATAGAGTTTTATCCCCAAAAATTATAATAATTGCTTAAAGACAAAGTAGTCAATTAATATTTTACATTTTGTACAATCAAATTTATTTTATTTTTTATTTAAATAGAGTCGGCAAATATGTTTTTTTTCTATATATTATTGTTCTCAATCGAGTTCATATTCGTTAATAACGACTTATTTACGACAATTCAAAGGAGTATTTAAACCTCTTTGTACAAAGTATGTTTTAATCTATTTGTAATTAAGATTTTAAGAGTATATATTCAACTCGTAGTCGAGCGATGTATTATTTTTTTGGTAAGAATTTTATCGTAAAGAAAATGAGTATCTTAAGTGCTCACAAATAAAAATTTTTAAATACACTATTTTTTTAACAGAATACTATACGAGAAATACATACGGCTGTTATAAAAAACGACTTAGAGGGTGTTATGCGACTTACAAGCGATCCAGTACCCTCTCAAGCCCTATCAAGTCGAGATGGTAACAATATGACAGCAATGCACAAAGTAAGTTGTAAAGTTAACTTCCCATTCAATAATATGATAAAAGGCTCAGATGTGTGATTAAATAAAAATATTATAAATAAGTAGTAACACTAGGAAATCCAAAACAATTTTAAGTAATTGAACGACTATTACCTACACCAAACTAGCTTTGTCACACTATCCCTGTTTATTTTTATGTAATTTTCACTTGGTAATAAAATGCTATTTTATTCATCTACTCAAGTTCAAATACATTTTGATTAACTGATAGATGGTTTTAAAATAGTTTTATCAAATATTCATTCGTTAATTGAATGTATATCGCGAAAATGTTTAGATGTTTAGTTTTTGGTGAATTTAATATCAACCTCCTTATGAATGGGCGGGTAACAAAAAATTATAAGACTATGCTTAATGAAACTGGCTATCAGATTTTAAATAACTTGAATGCTGCCTACTATACGCGTGAAACTAAAACCACGAAAACTATTATAGACCGTGTTTCGTCTAACATCGCAGACTGTAAGTACCACTTGGCCCTTCTTGACACACCTTTGTCGGACCATAAGCAAATGTATCTGGAAATGAAATCTATTAAACCAAATTCAAAGAAAGAACGACATACTTACTTAGCAACTAATTACGCTTTACTATATAAATCCGTTGAAGAATATGGTATTGAAAATCGAAAGTAGGACGGTAATGTCTTAGAGAATTGTATTATAAAAAAAATTAAGCAGAATAAATACGCAAAAACTAAAATCTTAAATAAGCCCAAGGAAGATTGGATAAAAAAGGAAATAATAGATAAACTGAAAGATAGAAATATTGCCTGGAGCCAATATAAAAAAGTACCAACAAATTATGGAACAGAAATAGTATTCAAAACTAAAAGATTCGAGGCTATGAAAACTGTAAGAGTTATGAAAAGTAAATACTATTATAACTCTTTCTATGGGTGTAAAAATAAACCTAAAAAAAGGTGGAACTTAATAAACAGTCTTGCCAGTAATAAAATTAGAAGGGACACCGTTCCTCCAAAATTGACAATAGATTCTATGATAGCAGACGACCCATACGAAGTCTGGAGATATTTTAATCTTTTTGAAATATGCATCAAAATCAAACTTAAATAAAATTGCAAATAAATTGCTTAATTAAAGCACTCTTTAAATATAACATTCTAACACCAAGCACAAAATCGTATAGGGACACTAAAATACTTAATATTAATCAGCTATATATATTAAAAACATGTACCTTAATTAGAACAATAATTAAATATGAAATCCACTCACAATTACAATTTCATCAGAAACATATACACGAACAAGAAGCAAGAACAAATTAGAAATCAATATAGCGCCGAGAATCGACTATGGGACCAAAGACATATTATTTGAAGGTGTACGAATCTACAATAAATTGCCACATTCGTTCGTAAACAGTGAAAGTATACATAAGTTTTAAAAAATCTAGTGGAATATGTGCGCGAGAAGTTCAGTGGAGCCCCACCTTCTAACATTAATTCCTATGCCTATCATAGCATAATTTGTTGTTACATATTGGTTTTTGTCTTTGTATTGTAAATTGTGTTCTTTTTTTGTGATCTTCTTTCTTAATTTTGATGTAACTTTTTTTTCTTAAAATGTAATATGTTCGACCCTAACTTGTAAAATTCCAAACAAAATTTAAAATCATGAAAAATTCTCACTTTAAGTGCACTTTATGTGTTCTTTGTTGAGGAAATAAAATAAATGTCTTTAAACTGAAAATCTGCCAAAGCTCACGTTTCTTTCCAAGTAATGAGTTAAAAAAGTTTGATCCAAGTAGCGTAAGAATTGATTGTAAAATTTTTATCGATTTATAAAGGTAAAAGTCTTTTACACGTGACAGTACATTTCCGAAAAAGTTTAAGTTGATCATTTTTCACGCACTTACCACCACAATAAAATATTTGGCACTAGACAATTGAGTAACAATTTGGCATGAATGATTTTTTCTTTCTGCGGCTTTAAATTAAACCTTAATAAAAACACCGTTACATATTTTGACTAGAATTTATTTTACATTGGCTTTTTGATGTATGTGGCATTTATTTTAAGAAATGTTCACTTAGCTGGTTGTCATCTGTTAGGGGACTTTATATGTTTTAGGCAGCCGGCCTTGGTCATGGTGGTATATTGAGATACATACTAGAGAGGTACCCGCAAGGAATTAATGATACTGATAATGATGGGCGTACGCCTCTACATTATGCTGCAGTTGTAAAAGACGATCAATATACATACAATACCCTTGTAAGCGCAGGAGCAGATGAAAGTGCAGTTGACAATGTGAGTATTATATATTGATGAAGTGAAAAATATTCCTTAAGACATTTATATATATTATCATTTAAATAAAACCTAAATAGCAAATTAAGTTTGAGGTAAAAATAAAAGTATATTTATTTTATAGAAAAATAAAACTCCAGCTTATTATATCAGTAAGACCCAAGATATTGATAAAAATCTATTCAAAACATTGCCTGAAGCACCAAGAACTCCTTCTAGTACTTATCCGCCATCATGGGACTGGAAAATACTAGATACTGAATATGTCGGTGAAGTAAATAAAAAACCTAGAAAGAAAACCTTGAAGGCTTCTAACGAAAATATTTCGTCAAAGAATAATTCCAATACAATAACAGATACTGTAGAAGATAGTAATGTTGCACTCAAAAATAGTAGCACACACGAATTAATTAGTGATCTCCCTGACTTGAATGACAATGAAAAACAAGAAGGTAACATTGACGAAATTAACGAGGATGTAACTGACAATATTAAGGTGAGCTTCGCATGTTATACTGATGTGAATGTGTTTTCATTGTTTTGCATTGCTTTTAAGAAAATGCATTTGCATGAATCATATTTTATCATTTTAGGAATCCACTGAAATTGAAGTGCCCAACACGGAGAATAATGAAGAAGCGATTGTTAATACACTGGAAGCTGATGACGAGATGCAAGATGTGACTTTAAATAATAGTGGTAAAGCAAATACAGATCATGAACAGGAAGAAATCAAAGACCAAAATGTTGATAAAGAAGAAAATGATCATGCAGTTAACTATATAAATAATAAACACGACGAAAGAATTAAAGAAAAAGGGGAAGTCATTGTTACTGACCAAACTGCAAATGCAAAAGAACATAGTATAAATACAGAAGAATATAAAGAAAAAACTGATGTTGAAAAAAGTATACTCAAAATAGAAGAAATAGATCATAAAACAAATACTGAAGAAAATGAAAAAAATATTGCTACTGGTGAAAATCTTAATAAAATAAGTGATGAAAAGGTACATGCAAGTAAACAAATGGATGACGTTCCAGAAAAGTCATTAGAAAATCAAAATCAAAACTCAAAAAGAGGCCATTCAGAAGAAAACCAGTTAAAAAGTGATGCTCATATTCACAACAATCACAATGACCATACCAACAATAAATCTAAAGTCCAAGATGATAAATTGGCATGTATAGATACAAATAATGACGAATGTGCTCTAAAAGAAGATGATGCCATCAGCCATGCAAATAAAACGAAAGAAGAAGATGCTTATAATACAACTCTACAAGAAGGTAATACTAATAATGATAACAATGAGGACGATGACGATGTTCAAATACATGGAAGTTCTTACCCTGAACATTGCGACATTTATACTAAGAGTTCTACATTAAGACAAAATAATGACAGTGCCAAAAGAGGTAGCGTTGTCGCCTCTTCTGGTCGTACACATGAAATATAATTACTACATTTAAATTATTATAATAATTATATGGGGGTCCCTAATGAGTTCAATATTTTTGGTTGTTTTGCTAATTAAGGAAACTTCGGCATCGGTCGAACTATACAAGAAAGTCTTATAGAAGGTCTTATTAGCAGTGAAGCAGAACAAGAAACACTAGATGCGAGTATTACAGAAAGAGAAAATTCAATTCACAGCAATAACCTCATTGTTGTAAGTACTACACACAATATGTCATAAAAAATCCAAATTCGTCCTGACTCTTAAGGTAATAAAAGAATTTCACCAAAACTTCGATGTGATGTTTATTAGAGTAGTAACAATAAAGCACTTTTATATTATCTATTTCATACACCTATAACACTAAAGTCTGTTAAGATTGATTTGCGAGCTTTTTAGACTATATGTTAATGTTTAGACCGCGATTGCCTAACACAATTCTGTTTTAAAAAAAATCTTACGATTTTTTAATATATATTTACCTACGCAGGATAATGAAATAGATCCAGAAGTCACTGAGTTAATAAATACAGCTAATATGGAAATGCTAGCTACTTTGGTTCTAAATGGAGAAGGTTCAAGATTAATTGGAAGACACTCAGAAAATGCTGAAATACAAGCTTTTTTAGATAACGTATCTACTTACATGGTAACATACTTAATAATTAAAATAACTTAATTTTTTATGAATTAATTAAATAAAATATTCTTCATTACAGCAAAAAATAAATAAAGTTCATTTAGCAGCAAGAGATGGTAACATTAGAGATCTACAAGCGGCCTTAGATCGTAGGAAATTTGCTATAGCTCGAGACCCGATTTCTGCCAATGGTGCAACACCTTTACATGTAGCAACAATTTTTGGAAAAACGAGTATAATAAAATACTTAGGAGGAAGGTATGAATAACAGACGTTGTGACAAGAAATAAGAAATTATATATTTTTCTTCGTATTTATTATCTTGTTTTAGATTCCCTGAAACGTTATCTGCAGTAGACTTTGAAGGCAGAACAGCTTTACATTTTGCTGCAGTTTTACCAGACAATGGTCACTATTACAACCTGTTACAGCAACTGGGTGCGAATTCCAAAGATTTAGATGATGTGAGATGATATTATTTTTCTTACCATCGCGAGCTTATTTTATATTTAACTTACATTCAACGTAAAACACTTAAAATATTTTAGGTTGGACGATCTGCAGAAGAATACTACAAGAATCCAACAGTATTACCTGTCAGACAATTGTTATCAGAATTTGGAATAAGTGACGAGGTAGCGCAGAATATGTTTGCAGATCAGGGTATGTATTAAATACAATAATTGGTTTTAAATACTTCGAATATCTATTATTTCCTTTGTTGTTTCATACATTAAAGTCTGCATATTATAAATCCTCATCATTATTTATAATAAATACTTATAACAATTTTGTTAGTGATAAGTAAATACCAAAATAATTGTGTCAGCAGTACCAGGAGACAAGGTATCGTCTCGGCGCATTTTAGATATACCGGAGACATTGGATACACTAGAACGTTGCTACAGGCTTCTTGCATCAGCACGCCCAACACGAACTCCTTTGTCTGCATCCTCAAATAAAGCTACACCGTCACATGTATTAGGAAGATTTCTTAACAAAGAAGTATTTGACCTAATTAAATATAGAATAAGTAAACAGGATCACAACCTATTTGATGTTTTATGGCCAGCCGTCAAAAAATTACCAGATAACAGAAATATTGTGCAGATTGTAGAAGAAGATTTTCCTGGCGGAGTTGCAGCTCCTGATTATTATGTATATGAAGTATTTGGAGAATTTTTCACACCGTTAATTAAAGATTTGCATAACATTAATATTCATTCTGATCTACCTCCTCATCCTATTTCTGATTTTGTGAATAATTCTTCGTTATCAGAATTATCAGAACCGTTAAGTGAAATAAATGTTGATTCCAGCGATAATTTTGTGCTAACAGGTACAATAGAATGTTCAAGGAATTTAGAAGGATTAGAGTTACCATTAAATCTTAAAATTGGCAAATTAGAATGCATCGAGAGAATAATAACAACAGTTTTAATGAAAGAAGAATTTTCGAGAATTATTGAACAGCTAAGCCCTGAATCTGATCAAAAAGGGGGCACGTATTATACCCTTAATGAGATATTAGAGAAACCGTCTGAAATATGTGCTGCATTAGCTTCCTCAGGCATACTAATTCCACTCTGTGATAGAGACGATATTGACGATTGTAATCGTCTTCATGGAAAACAGTGGCCATACGGCCGAGGTGTATTTGTAAGTGACGATAAAACTATAGCGATCTGGATTAACGTTCACGATCATTTGCGAGTATTAATATCAACACCAGCAGACTCTCCGGGAGAAATTGGCCTTACCTTTAGTAAACTGTCGTTTATTATGACATACTTACATGAAAAGCTTGATTTCGTTTTTGATTATAAGCTCGGCCACTTGTCCAGTAGGCCAACGTTTTTAGGAACAGGATTGCATTTTAGCTTAATTGTAAATATACCAGGGCTTGCAAAAGATTCGGATAATATAAAACATTTGTGTGCTGTAAGGGGATTACAATATAGAGAAACTTTAAATTCTGATATTGCAAGAATAAGTAACTATCAATGTTTAAGTGTAACGGAATCAATCTGTTTCAATGATTTCATTACCGCCTCTTCTAACCTATTACATTTAGAAAAAGATTTGTCTATGCAAAACTCAGCTCACGTATCGACTTTGTTAAACAATATATTCCGAAGAAAAAGAAGTAGCTTGACCGATACTCATGTTGCTGAAAAGCTTTAAGAAAAAGTAATATTTTTTTCAAAGTATCATTTATTATTGTTTTGTAAACATAGATATGGTAGTTATACTTTTAGAGAAACACTAGTTAATTTTTGGTGAATATCATCATGACAAAGGTGCACTGTGAGGATTTTATTACACGCTGCCAAAGGATAGTTTTCTTCATTTAAGTAAAATATTCAACAGTATTTTAGGTTAGTATCTATTAAATGTTTCGTGTCCGTAGAAAGCTACCGTGTTCGTGTGAACATTTCTATTGAGTGACGTGTTTACCAAGCCATCGCTTTATCACCGTCAATTTTATAACAGCTAACGCTTTTGTAATTCCAAAGCACTATGTAGCACAAGGCACCTTTGTCTCTCAATTATATGTAACATTAAATAATGTTTCAAAAGGTTTTATTTATTTGCAAATAAAATAAAATTATATCATTTTTGAATTACATCGACTGCATCTAGTATTGATATTGTTATATAAAACCTAACCGTATAATTCAGTTCCTTACCCAGAAAGTGTTGATAAACATACTAAAAAAATATTAATATTTCTTCATAGTAATTTAAGGATATGACTATTCTTTTTATCCACAGGTAATTTAGAAGTATGTTTTGAAAGTACCTAAATTATTTTTAATGAACTTTGAAAATTACTACTAAATATTTATCAAGTCATTAGGAAGTGTACGCCCCACCTTATTTGAGTTACGCAAGTAGCCACAACGTATTTACAAACGTATTTTTAACTTCCCATGCTTTTATATCGAAGGCCAATAGTGTGAATAATTAAATAGTTTCAGGTACAAACCACGTCGCTAACGGCCATATGGACATTCCCATCTTTCAAACTGAAGAAGGCAGATACCTCGCTAAGTGTAAGCTATTATTTTATTGTGTTGTGGTAAAATGGAAGAAAATAGATCTTTTTGTTATAAGAACGATGAATCGGACTCTGTTTTTGCAGCGCTCGGCGATCCTTTGATCAAAGGTCTGACCGAAGTGGCTAATGTTAAACCGAAAGATCCAGTAGCTTTCCTTGCGACATTTTTGCACAATTTTCCTGATCATGAAAAGCCTCGATTAGGAACACAGGTAATAGAAACTAAACAATTACAAAGATATGTAATATTAATCGCAATTTAAGTATTTATTATAAACCCTTAAAACAAAGATTTAAAAATATTTTGTAAAGCTAGTCGGAAGTGTGTATTTTAAGAATAAAATTATTTTGATATATATTTATAAATAGGAAACAAGCATAATCATAACAAAAGAGACTCCTGAAGTTGACAACGAACAATTACCGTTAGATCACAAAAGCATTAAGAATGAGACCATGGCTGAAAAAATACAAGAGGATCGAGCAAGGACTGCAGCACTAAATGACACGGGTCTCCATCGACCAATAGAAGTCATCACTCTAGAACCACGTACAGAAAACAGTCCAGATGCACCTGAAACAGCATTCAGCAGTGCTAATAGGGTAAATTTATAAACTGAATCTAAATCTTAAATCACATTTACACGTAATTCATTTCACATAAGATAACAGCAATTAAATAGCTACAAGAATATTAAAGTTGTTATTTTGTGAAATTAGCAGTACATTATTAAGATATTTGAAATTGAGTGGCTGGGTAAAATATATTTTATTAACGATTGTCGGAATGAAGAGTTGGAATATGAAACATTTTTATAACTAAATTACTATTAAATAAAAGGAGCTGATATAGAAAAATCATTAAAGATGAGCTAAATGCCTAATGATATTAAAACTGAAATATTAGCCTAATAATGACGACTAGAGTTAGTAGTTAAATAAGTGAGTTCTTTTTGAAAAAGTCCATTAATCGAATTTTTAGCAATTACCACTAAGTTCTCCTTTTAAAAACGAATACTTTTCTAGAAATAAAAAGAAGTCTCCCACCATCACGTATTGGAACATTGCCAAAGACTGTATTATGAATGAGGAAACTAGCGGCCAACGATAAGATGTTAATAGGATGTATTTTATTTTTTTACTTTACAGGACGAACACGGACAATCCATGTTACATTTTGCAGCAGCAAGAACTCACACCAATAACGCGCTGTTCCAACTGTTGCAAGAATCGGGCATCAGTATTGGATATAGGGATGAACTATATCGCACTGCACGAGATGTATCTATACAAGCCAATATACTCGAAAACACAAAAGAAATTGATCGATGGTTATTGCATCTAGCTGCTAGGGGTAATTAAAATAAATTATCAACAATTACATTATTTACAAGTATGTTTTGTTTGTACTTCTTATTTAGCGTTTATTACCAACACTCAATAAGAACCCTTGATAATATTAGATCTCATACTCGTATTAAGCAATTTTGATTCTATAATAATCTTTTCACAAAAATAACTGAAATGTTCGCAACATGACCGATGATAAAGACATAATTTTATTAACGTCTGATAAGTTTTTAACTATTTTTTATAATATATTCGCAGGGAATTCAGATACAATAATGGAATTACTACTTCAAGGGTATGATCACATTTTGGATGTAGTCGATGGTGAAGGTGTGCCGATATCCGATGTAGTTGCACAACGTGGTAATGAAGAAATGAAAAATTTACTCGCTTCGGCACCAGCTTTTGAGGTACAAAACTTTGTTAATAGCCTCATGATATAGTTATAAATATCTATGTATATTTAACAGAATTAATTAAACTCCAGAAAATCTGGTACTTTGTTGCTTCATAATTGTGTTTTGCATAACATATATGACATTGGAGTCGGATCAATCTAGCAAATATCCGTTCATAAAATAGATTCATTTTATTATATGAACAAACTCTCTGTTACAGCAATAATCACAACCTAACAATCTTAATTTCCTCAGTCTTTACTAATGTCACTCTCTCCCTATTTCATGTTCAATTTTTTTATTTGCTAACAGATTATTTTTCATTCAACCACTCAGAGTAACACACATTTTTTAAAGTTGACATGGATGACACTTAATATTGGTGTAGTTTTTTTAAACATTAATTCACGTCTTAAAAGCACTTGTAAAAGTTTTAAAGAATTATTTGTATGTAATATTTTTTTAAACTGCCTCATTATTCTAGTGGTCAGCTTGTTCGGCTACAGATATGAGATCCTGGGTTGGAGTCCCGGGTTGGGTGAATTCAAAAATCGATATGCAGTTTTCTTTTAAAGAAATTATCAGTATTTACTCGAAGTTAAGAAGTTGGCGGTGTGCTTCACCCCCGTGCCTCCAAGAGTGCCACGTTAAGTCGTCGGTCGTGAGCCTGATCACTTTCCAGTCGTGTCGGATTGCTGTCCCATCGTATTATGAGAATGAAGGAATAGATTGCAGTTGTGTAAGCTTATACACTCGTGTACTATGCCTTCCAACCCGCAGTGGAGGAGCTTGGTGGGTCTATGTTCTAAAAACCCTCTCTCCTTTGAGTGGGACGTTATTGGGCTCCTACATACCAATAAGATTAAGAAGTTCATATTAGAAGTTGTAGTAATGGACGTTACTTTTTGCATCACATGTTTAAATTACTGGCATTGCAAGGAGTCGCGAGAAGCTCTTCATGGCGCAGTCCGTCGAGGTGACCTCACTACAGTTCAAGAGATGGTATCAACTGAAGGTGGACAAACGCTCGCCCGTGCTCAGAATACATTTGGAAGAAATGCCCTTCATATTGCAGTATTAGCACAACATGAAGATATCGTTGCATATTTAGCTGAAAACTGTACTGAACTGCTTCGTCTCGGTGATAACGTAAATATTGCATATATTGCATGCTGAATTTTATGTGCTCAAATGTAAAGTATTAATTGTTTGAGTATGGAAATAGAACTTTTCAGTTATATTTTTTTGACAACTTAAACTACAATATATAAAACGAGACCTAATTTAACGACTAACTGCACATACATATGAAAGACTACAATGTGACGTATGTTCATAGATAACAATATGTGTCATTAATATTCATAATATTTATAATTATATTTGAATTCATTAATTTCTAGGCCAATAAAGCAAGACTCCAGTATTAATGAGGTTGTAGTCTTGTTGTAAAACCGACGTAGGAATTAGCTTAACTTGGAAGGTTCAACAAAACTAATTAACGACAAATTCTACGATATATTAGCATATCATTAAATTAAACGTTTCAAATGGTTACAATATGTTTGAGCGATACATATATATGAAAAGAGTTGGTAATAGATTTTTAGCAATTATTATAGTTAGTGGTAATAGAATTTAATTTTTAACTTTGTCTATAGCTGGAACGTACTCCTCTACACTACGCAATGGGTGTTAATAAGATGGAGTCTCTTAGTCACTTGCTAATTCAAGCAGGAGCCAAACGCGTCCTGAAAGACCTTAAAGGACGCCAACCTTCATACTACTTCATGAACAAATCTGATATACTACGTTTAAAGGAGGAAGAAGAAGCATATTAAGTGGTATACCTGTGAAATTTTAGAACAAAACTGATATTAGTGTTAGACCAAATAGGGATCGAATGGACAAAGTATGTAACTGCTCAACCAAATTTAAAATCCTAATATAAAATCGATTTAGTAATTTTACAAAACTGAAAATGTATACAAAGTCAGGATTTTTTTTACTAAAGAACTACTTGAAACCATTATATCGCTGCTTTGGATGAATCATCTTAATATGTAAAACTTTCAAAATTCGAGATAAGGATATAGCAAAAACCAGAATATTTTATATTATTTTGTGCAAAAAAAAGCTTACATTCAAATCAGCCAAAATGGGGTTCCAACACCACAAAATATCATCGTATCAATGGTTGATTTAACCGTTTTTTCTTTTCAAACCGTTTTGCCTATAAAGTTATGAATTATGTCTCTATTCTTCCAAAACAGCAATACAACGTAGATTGATACTTTTACACCTATAATTGGCGAAATATAGCGCAATCTGTACATTGCTCTCATTTTGCTATAAGAATTCACGAATGAATAAATAAATGTTATAAATATAAAGATTTGGCTCGACCGCGTTTGGAATACCTCAAGGTATATTTAAATATTCTAGTCCTTTCACAATAAAAAAAATAAAGCATTTACACCTGACTGTCACTAATGAGTAGGTACATGTTTTTTTTTGAACACAACACACCCAAAAACTATAGGCATTCAGTAGTATATGTTAAAAATTAGAAACAGATAATCAGAACAAACAAACAACTTGCCCTTTCGCGACGTTTATAGTTACATGCAGCGATAATATATTTTGATATCGATTTCCATATTGCTGTATGTATGAAATTCAAAGGCATATAGCAAGTGATTATCATTTGCAAACGGCAATTCAAGGGTTTAGATTAGAAACTGTTCCTTTGTGACTGTGTGATTCCAATTAACTATTCGATTATTTATGTACTAAATTAACGTAGTAATGACCTTAGTCGTCCTAGGCTTTATAGATATAATGGACAATAGGAAATGTTTATATATTTTATTGTCTGATGTACCTATAACCAAGACCAAAAACGATGTCATGCTAAATTTGTACAGTATCAGATCAAACATGCAAAATTAAAATAAAATAATTGTATATAATAATATACGTCTCTAAATAATAATAACACACATGTACTCATATTACTTTAAAATTCACTTTAGACCGAAGTGTGTAAAGTTTATCAGGAATATTTTACGTCCTACGTTTCTAAAGGTAACGTTAATAAAAAGAGAAATCGTAAAAGAATCATCTGTCCATTTGTTACAATAATCACTTGATATATGACACCTATAAATGACAAGTATGACTGTATTTTTACTTTGCAAAAAAAGCACGTAGCTTCATAAAAAATGAATTTGTTGTTTGTAACAATTTTTTTATATGTATTATACTTTGTAGGGACCCTTAAATTACATGAATATCTTATCTCTAGTATGTTTAAAATAAAACTAAGAAACAATGTTGTTTTTTTTAATACTAACATATAAGTAAATAATTAGAAATTAAATCGTTTATCCACAATTACATAATGATGCAGATGACACGTTATATTATTAAATAGACAATTCGATAAATGCTATTCTAAAAATTTAATGTAAAATAATAAATTACAAAACTTTAGGATTTTCAAAGGGTTTCCCTTCCACAGTTTATAATTTAATTTGTTAAATATGAAAGGAATTATACAACGCAGATTCATCACGTCGTGGACTGCCATGGAATAGGATTTATATACATTTGGGACACCGAACCACGCATACCTTCAAACAAACATTGCGTTATAGTTAAAATTTTTTGCATATGTGAGCCTGTCACCTTAAGTCACATGAAGATCGTGTGTGGGGCGCTTCATTTCTATACTTTTCTATTTCTTCATGAAAAGAACTTCTGTACGCACGCTTGACTTGGGAAGTAAGCATGTCAATGCGTGGCGAACATAATAAATTGAAATATTTGTAGATAATTAATAAATATATGTTTTATACACATGTATAAACCTATATATAATTCTTATGTGCGTGTGTATTGACCTTGTTATAAACGAATGGACGGATTTTTTGAAGTTTTTTGTGCCTTCACGTGGATTCGAGAATGGGTTACCAATCAATCCGATAACGAATTTACCCATATCTCTATGGAATTATGAACTACACGGGGGACGCGGCAGGGAACAGCTATTATATAAATATAAGTTTTTCTTTAGTCGTGTGGTCAATTTTTTTTTATTGGTGATAGGTCATCAATATTTTTTTAGTTTTCACTACTACAATACTACTACTACTATAAATAACATAAAAAATAATTACATTTGGTTTGGTAGTTTAATGGCAATTTATGAAACTTCATAGACGAAATACGCTTGACGGAAGTCAGTAAACTTACTGACTTCAGTCCCATGGCGCTAACTTCCGGCGGAAGGCGAAGACTAACAACGAAAGGCGAAGACTAACAACGAAAGGCGAAGAGAGAAGGGGATCGGTGGGTTTTTTTAATGCTGACAGTTTACAGCTTGACTGTGATCTCACCTGATGGTAAAAGATAATACAGTCTAAGATGAAAGCGCGCTAATCTGTTAAAAGGCGGCTAATCTGGTATACCCCTTATGGTTCCTACACAGCATCGTACCGGAGCACAAATCTCTTTGTTTGGCGGTACGTTTTTGCTAGCAAAGCGGAAACTAGCCACGGCCGGAGCCTCCCACCAGTCCAGACTCTGACAAATTATAAAATACAATTTCCTGAATTCGTCCTACCGGGGATCGAACCCGGAATCTCTGCTAGCAAAGCGAATACTCGCACCACTGCGCCAACGAGGTCGTCGAGGGTATTGTTTTGTGATAAAGTGTTACGCTATTGTTAAATAAAAGTTGTTTCAATTCAGTTAGTGTTTAAATTGTTCTACTCTATATCATATTTGAAATTGTCTATGCTCACTAAGCTCTCCTTGGTTTAAGGGTACAGGTAATGGCTTATTCTTGCTAGTTCGCAGCCAGTCGCGATAAGCGCGCTCGCCTTGCACCCGTCGGCGTTCTTCCTCTATGGCTGTACGGGCAGCACGACGTTCCGACCGAGACTTCATTACTTATGTGAAAATATTATTTTATTGAGCACCAAATATAAAATTAGAGTCGTAACCAAATGGATAGACACATCTATTCTTGTTAAGACATGGATCCTGGGCAGGCTACATGTTCCCTTTCTGAAACATACGTAGATCGAGTTTCGAAATATGCAGATCGTTCCGCGATATGTAAAAGGTAACGTAAGTAGCAGGCCATTAACGTCGCATTGCTGGGCACAGGCCTCCTCCCTCATATGAGAGAGGGTTTTTAGAGCATAGACCCACCACGCTGCTCTACTGCGGATTGGCAGGCATAGTACACAAGTGTACTCTCTGTTTCTTCACTCTTATAATCCGACGCGACGGCAATCCGACACAATCGGAGAGAGTTCAGGCGCAGGGCCGACGGCTTAAGGTGCTCTTGGAGGCATGGGAGTGGATCACACCGCCAAATTTTTCCTAACTTCAAGCAAATATTGAGACCACCTTAAAAGAAAATTCAATATCGAATCCGAATTGGGCCGACCCGGGACTCAAACCCAGGACCTCATGTCTGTAGTCGAACATGCTAACCACTAGACCAATGAGGCAGGTGCGCTATATTTAATCCCAGAGAAAAACACAATGATGAATTTTGATTACAATGTTACAATATAAATTACGCTGCCTTATTAAAAGAAGTACCACTTCACGGCTTGAAGTAGTTATATCAGTAAACAAGAAAACCGGAAACCCAGGGGTTTGGGTTGGAAAAAATATCTGAGCTCTTCTAATCGCATTGGTGGTTTCACTAGTTGTGATTAATATGCTTACGTTTCATCTCCTCTTCTTTCTTTTTGATCCACTCCGTTAACTTAGCGTCCTTGTCTCGTTGTCGTCTCATTCGTTCCTGCTCGACTCGCTCATTATTGCGGTATTGTCGCATAATCTCCTCGGCTTTGCGACGTTCATTTTGCAATCGTTTTCTCTCCAGCCATTTTCTATAAGACTCCTCTCGTTGCTCTAATGTTGTTGTTGGTACTACTTGACGTTTCAACTTCTCAGAACGAGCTTTGTCTCGTTTCTAAACGTAAACAGTTCTAATTGAGGAAGCGAGGTTATAACAGGGTGTTAAATTACCGTAACCAATTCAAGAAAATATAGATTAAAGATATATTAAAGATAATAATAAAAACGTTACTTCTACCATGGTAATTTGAACCATTAACTATTACACTCGTTAATATCTTTAAAAGATATTTTCCAGATAGATTTTAGAAGACAACGCGTTGAATAAGCCGTCCTAACCATTGCAGTTTCAATTGATATAAAATAACAAATTTATGCTGATTGTAAATATGGCATGATAATATATAGTATAATAGTGCAAGAAAGAGTTTCGATTTTCAGCAGGGCAAATTTACCAAGACATTTTCTAATTTTCAAAGGCCTACATTAATTAACTTAATATGTTGTTCTCTTTCCATAATTGTGTACCGTTAGTTGAGATCATATTCAAAAGTAAGTGTTATTGTGTTTTGAAACGTAAAAAGAATTATGCTATGTGCCGTGCATCTAGACATATTGGGAAAAGTCTCAAACCTCCTGCTCTTTTCTGGCTAGCCATTGTTGAAATGCCTCTTGACGTGTCTTCTCGTTACGTTCCCGTTCTTCTTTAGTGGTAGTTGTAGTCGAAACCGAAGCAACGGATAATCTAAATGTGTCGGATCCATCTTCGCGATACGTCGGGCTTTCTCGTGGAGTTTCCTCTTCATTGCAACATCTCACTTCTCGACGTTCAAGACGACAGGATTTTCGTTTAATGCTCCCAGAGGAGGCACTTGAGACACGCCCGGTAAGGAAAGGGGTTGAATTGCTCCTATAGGAACTGTGTGGATGCGGTGTAACGTCATCAATGCAAGAGGAATCAGTTCGCAAAGAAATCGCCGAGTGAGTGGATTCAACTGTTTCGATACAAATAGCCGGGTTAATGTAGCGAGCTTTACTTTTCCTGGATCCTAATGACTCATTATCGCTATGACAGTGGACATTCTCACCAGCTCCATCAAAGACGTGATTAGATTTTCTTACAAGCAAATCGTATTGAGAATGGTTGCGGGCACTATCCCCTAAGTAGCCTTTCTCAATGTCACTTGCCATACCTTCAAAAATGATAACGCATACTTATTAAAAATCCACAACAATAAACTATAATAAAAATATCTATGTTACTCTATACTAACTACAAAAGATTCATCGAAAAAATTCCAATATTTAACAAGGAAACGACATTTGTCAATATTTAGACTTTCTGAAAATGAAAAGGACTTTCAACTGGCCAGTAATTGAGTAAAAATATACCTAGGAGTGTTAATCAAAAAAATAACATACGAGGGAGAAGTCATTCTTATTTACAATTGTTATGTTAGTTAACAATGCGATAATAATTTTAAGTACTACCATTCATTACACTTTAAAGGAAATTCTAACACAGTGCGCAATAAAAAAATCTTTCTAATATGTGAATAACAATATAAAAAGTTTCGTACAAACACAAAGCAAAACAATTAAATGAGTATTATTTAAATTCAGACAAAAATACTTGGTGTCAGCTACATTGGTTATGATTTGCTATTTGTATAAAGTAAAACTGCAGTTAGAAATACCTATTCTTGTAAACATCATGTTTTTAAGCAATAAAAAAGTAATTTTAGTCGATTTTCTCCTCAAAAACTCAGTGGTAAGAAGTGGGGAGGAATTATAAAAAATTATGGACCACTTTCGAGAATTAGCGTGCCCCCAAAAATGAGGTGACGATAAAAATCAGAATTATAACTATATAGAAGGGCAGTCGTTGAAACTTATAATTGGGGTAAAATCCCAAGTTGAGCAGTTTTCCCCATTCTCAGCATCACTTTTATCTACAACTTTTTTATAATCTCATAATTTATCTATGTAATAATTTCAGTTATATTAATTAATATAAATATATATTACGAAATAAAACAACTTGACGACATTTTTACAAATGTTTTATTGATTATTACAATTAACATTCGCCAGATTACAATGTACACATCACATTGTTCAGGCACTTTTTCAATGAATCGGTAGTAGAATAAATAATAATGTTATTTTAGATAGATTAATTCAATAGCGTAAATACAATACTCCTATACTAATGTCTCTTAAGTTTATTTTGGATCACGGGACCATAGGACAAAAATACCATATAACAGTTCTGTAGCAAGATTTATACTAGTACGAGAGCTGTAGTAATGTACAAGCATTGCTACCAGAATTACCAGGGTCGATTCCCGGTAGAGCAAATTATGGAAATTGTATTTTCAAATTTGTAGCAGCTATTTAATTCCTCTACGATATATATATATATATATATATATATATATATATATATATAGACAGAAATCATTAAATGTCAAAGCCAAATTTTATGCTTTATTGTTTTATATTAAATCTCTTATGTTGACAAATTTTTCTTATAGTAAGATATTTATTGATATTTATTGGTGCGAGCCACAAATGTAATAAGGATATTGGTTCGAGCCACAAATGTTATGAGCTGTGGATTCACGCCACAAGTGTAATAAGGATATTGGTTCGGGCCACAGGCGTAATAAGGATATTATTTCGGGCCACATGTTATGAGGAAATTGGGGTGGGCCACTAATTTTATGAGGACATTCCTAGCCATGCCAGGAATGTCAAATTTTTTTGAGATAAAATTGTTTTTGCAATTTTAACCATTTTTATCATTACTCATATTTGAATACCTGCAGGCCGCAGCGAAAGGGCTTACGGGCCGCTTTGTCGACCCCTGCTCTAGAGATTAACTGTTATCTCACTTGACAGTAAATGGTCATAGTCGAAAACGGTACGCTATACTGGAAAGCTATAATTTAACTAAAGGTCATCATATATCACCTTATACAGCATAGCGAAAGACATTTTTTATTTCTTAGCACGTACATATGTTCGTGAGACCGCATCCTACTATTCTAGACAATTTAGAAAATACGATTTTAAAAAATTTGCCCACTGAGACTAGAACCCCAGGATCTCAGCAAACGAGTGCACCATAATGCTAACATGGTATTTAAAAAGTATAATCTGAAAGAAGAAAAACGTAAACTTAATATTATATTACTTATTATAAATTTATGACACGTTTTTAATTTTTTTTTTAAATTGAATGTCACAAATCTTTTACAAATGGCATGTTCAAAACAATCGAATAAAAACTAATAAATATTAGGTAATTAATTAATCAAAAGAATACTAAGCCATTCAATAATTTCGTCCTATTCGAATCCTCATATAAATAATAATAGGAAGGGCCAGGTGCCACAAGAACGATTACTGTGAGCTTCGTTAAAGAAGACGTAACAAATGGTCCTTTGAGCCGTATCAGCTTTGTATCAAAATAAGAGCGAATGTAATGAGAAACCGTTAGTTCTAATATGGAGTTTTATTACACTCTATGGCCCGCCATGGTGTAATTTACAGTATTGTAATATGTAATTAAGGTCTTCCTCAATTACATATTACAGCCTACCAAGGAGGGATAAATCCATTCTTACGTTATTATAAGTAAAATTTGATTTAAGTGTACATTTTACAAATTTTTATTGTTTATTAATACGTTAAAAATTTAATTTGTCAATTTTTAATGTTATAACTTTTTTTACGTGAGATAAATCATCTATGGGGTATTCTTGAAGGTTAACTGAGATCTCACCTAATGGTTAAGTACAGTTTAAGATCGTAGCATCCTAACCTGGTAAGAGGTAGTTCACCTCTCGATTTTGTAACAAAACACTTTTTTTGATTAGCATGTCTACTAGCCACAGTCGAAGCCTTACACAAATTCAGGTCTAGTCAAATTAGAAAATACTATTTCCTATACAAGGGAGAGGGGGCCAAAAATCAATAAAATTAAATGAAAAATACTGTATATGGATGATTATGAAATGTCAGATTAACAGTCTCAAGAAATATCTTAATATCTCCTTGCTACAACACTGCAACATGAAGAAAACCTTTTTTTTACTCACTAGTACAAAAATATCCACCTAAATAAATTCACAACGATGATATTGTATTGCTTTTGAATCAGTAATTATTATATCTAGTCAATCTGATTGTATCTAAAATCTAAACAAACTATTGAAAAATGACAATATCACATTAGCACATGCAATTGCTAAAAGTATCCATAGTATTTTAGAACACTATAAAATATGTACAATAGGGAGAACTAGTGAATAAAAAATAAGCTAAAAATCAGTTATATCGTATGATAACCAACTAGAGTGTATTGTGTGTCTATAATTATTATTTGAGATTAAAATTAACAACTAGTATAACGATTCGGCGTTTGAAGAGCGCGGCTTTTTAATTTTCTCTAAGTTCTTGATCACAATGTCGTGTAAGGAACAATAGCGATTGCGTATTTCACACATCACAAGCCATAGAGACAGAAACTCCTTCTCATCGAGTTCCTGAAATACAAACATTGCATTGTTATAAGACAGGATAAATGAGAAATTTAATACTAATGCAACTAAGCCTAAAACCATAATGGTTTACATTAACAAAAAAGTTCTGAAAGCAAATTACTTCAAACCTCATAGATGACACTGTGCATCTTTTGTTTTTTTATTTTTATTTTTATTAACCTGTTGTACTCGAATGGCAACAATATGTAGACCTGGTAAATTCCACAGTATTTCGAAAGGCAACAATATGTTGTCATGGTAAACTCCCCAATTAACATGGTAAATTGTCCTGAGAAACTCATACGGCGAGAATATGTCGACATGGTAAATTAACCCCAGTAACTAAAATAGTGACAATATGTCGACATGGTAATTTGCCCCCTGTAACTAATATGGTAATAATATGTCAACATGGTAAATTAAGCCCAGTAACTAAAATAGTGACAATATGTCGACATGATAAAAAAAAAAAAAATGATAAATTCGCAATTAGCTCTATGGCGACAATACGACTAAATGGTACATTCCTCAACAACTCGAACGTTAAGAGCACACAAAAGCTAAATAACTTAAGCATTCTCAAATCCTCCTTCACAGTAGAAAATGCATTAGTCTACAACATTCTTTTACATAAATATGTATTGTATTTTTAACACAATATTCTCAATAAGTTGGAATCTTTGTTTCTGATTTACATTAATTTCAATTTCCAAAAAGTTTATCCATAATTCTTTGTTTAGAATTGAAGCAAATTAAATTAAGATTTTATAGTAAGTCACAAAAAGCATAGATGAATAAAAGCATGTAACACCTAAGTTATAATTATTTTACCTGATGTTGTTAAGTTTGTTAAAACATAGCCCAAGGTGTGGGCAATGGAACCAGCATACACACAATTTGTTAAATCGATTGATACTTAATACTCACTCTTACTGCTCTCCTGTAGTCATCAATATGTGGATATTTGGCAACTTTCGAAATTATCTTTGCCCGTGATACAAAATATCGTGAAATTTGGTCAAAGAATGCTGCAGCCTCAGATTCCACTGACTGTATCTCCGCTAATGTATCTTCTTGTATTGAGACACCAAAATTATTACCATCTTCAATTTTAGGGATCATAAATGAAATCCACATTTTAAGCTATAACAATGGTGATAACTTGTTTAATATATTATTTACTTTCACATTGAAAAATATCTCTTCATCTATGTACACTTACAAAGAGTGTAACTTAAAGTAAGATGCCCTACTTGACCATCTCTCAGTTTAAAAGGATAACTTTTTTTACAATACAAATTGCATGTGACAGGTTGTGTAAATAAATCAGGGTAAAGTTTTTATGTATGAAACGTGTGATTAACGTTTTTTATGCTAGGTATGCATTATGAAGTTTAGGTAGTTTTAATAACATGTGGCATTTTAAATGATCAGTTCATTTAATAATTCAATATAATATTTTGCATAAAATATAAATATTTCCCAAATTCCCTTTTCTAAACTTTAAATTCAAAACCAAAATTTAAAACAATTTCTAATATTGACAAAAAACGTGACATTGCTATTTACAATTTGATATTTAAGATTTCAAAAAATTATTTGTATTAATTTTCTGAACTTTTAATATTTTAATGACAATTAAATTAATTAAATTTCTACCATATCTTCCTTTTTCCCTTCCTTTAAGTATCGGAAATCTAAAATAGTAGGTTTGAATATAAACAAGACTCAAAAATTACTTTGCCAAAGAAGGTTCACTTCTGACATGTGTACTTTTTACACACACTCTTGGTTTTATATATAGATTTATATAGTATATATAATATACGTTTAAGTTATATTACTCATTATAAACATCTATCTATAAATGTGTTGAGTTGGTTGGTGTCTAATATTACCACATAATAATTGTAAGGAAAATCTATACAAAGTCTACATAAAGTATATAACAGACCAACAAGTGCTATGTAAAATACAGAGATACCCAGACTTTTTATCTTCTAGATCCCTTGCCATGCTGTCATGTTCAACAGACACCCTAGTTATTTTCCTGACTCTAAGTATGCTTTTGTTAATTTTTAATTACATGCATGTATTACAGCATTATCATAATTAGTTTATTTTGATACAAGACAATAAAAGTGAATTTAATTTACATCATCATTTTACTGCTGTAAACTGGGAACTTTGGAGTTAAGAAAGAGTACTGCAGGTTTTTGTAATTCAGAAAAAATAGATCAACATCATAAGTAAGTAGTTTATTTACCAAGTTTGAATCTTCAACAAGCTCTCTGATATGAGGTTTCACAAGATGTATAAGGTCACTAAGAGGCTTGTTGCAGGGCACTGATCCATTAGGTAGAGCATATACTTTAGTACCTTCAATAGTTGAATTACTTGACACTTCTGAAGAGTCTACACGCTGCCGTTTTACATTTGGTTCATTAGACAACTGAGCTGGTGGTGGCACTGGAATGTTTAAATCCTAAAACAGATGTGGATAGAATTAATTCCTTACCTTTTTCAATACCTTCTAAGACACTCTCTCTATATTATTATGTGGAAAAAAAATCATATTTGCTTCAAGTGCTGTAATAGGCCTACTTAGAAAAAGATATTTTGATTTGATAATATATCATGATCAAATTTTTAATAGAAATATTCAATCATTAATGAATTTATAAATCATATTTGCAAAAAAATGTACAACATCCTTGAAAGATCACAAAAATTTTATAAATTTTTACTATGTTAGGAGTTTACAAAGGTTGTGCTGGATGGTCCAATAGTTAAGAGTCCTCCTGGTCTCTAAACTATTCTCTCTCTCTCTCTATTGGAATACTTGGTCAATATGGAGGACAACTTTATTCAATTCAAGACCAACAATTCAAGAAATTAAAGTGTTGAAATATATTGATGAACTATTGTATACTTTCTCAATTATAATTAAACACAGTCTCTAGCAATAAAGTATAATTTGAATATCCAATAATTTTCTATATAGAAGCAGTAGATAACCCATGCAACTTTGTATCATAAATAAAAAATGGTGGAATGAATAAATGAAATAATAATAATAATTAATTCATAAATGAAAAATGGAGGATTTGGTTAAAAAATACTGATGACATACTCTTGATCAAATAGGAATATGGGAAATCCATAATCAGTGAGAGTCTACGTTTTTGCCTCAACCACTCACTCGCTTTTCTTATAAGTGAATAATTAATCATTGTGAAATTTTAAAAGAGCAATTTTTGTTCTATTTTCTTTTAAACAAACCTTATCGTGACAAAATAAAGAAAGAAACATTATCCAATTTGATCCAATTATTAAGAAGATATGCGCGTACACACATTTCGGAAATACCAATTTAGTTATATAGATAATTAGAGGTAGGTTCTAAATTAAGAATGCAAGCCAGTAGCTACTTTGCAAGTTAAAACGTTCAATTAAGCTTACTTCACAAATTAGTGGAAATATTCACCTGATGGACATCCGATAAATCTCGATTTTGGAAATTTGATGTCTCTAAAAGTTCGTTCAACTTTACTATTTTCTCTGGGAAACCCTTTATTATTAAATGTTCAGCCTTCTGTTTAAGCGAATCCTTGTAGTCCTGAACCTAGAACAAAGTTATTTCCTACAGAATGGTCCTTATTTTTAGGAAAATAGAAACAAGTTTATCATCGACCCCATGGCCGCAAATTAGTGAGGTTATGTTGACTTGACAACAAACAATTTATTTTAAATACAAATATTACTTGAACTAAAGTCAAAAATTAATAATGTAGAAAATAATATAGAGGTTTAGTCTTATAATAAAAAAAGAGAATAACGGTTTAAGACTTTACAAAGTATACAAAATTCGATTTCAGTAATGAAAGAGCAATAAATGTAGAATAAACATTACCTTCTTTGCTACGTCTGTCATTTTATATGTTTAATTACTAAAAGTGTTCTTTTTAAACTTATTAAATATTCCTTAGCGTTTTAATTGATATATTACAACTGAAACCGCACAACTTTTTAACAGATTGACTCGTGTAGTCACGTACTGTAGGTATTACTTGAAGTTCTATGAAATATGAATGAAATGGCTTTGCTTTGATGCGTTCACCGTTTACGTTTCTATATACTGTATATTTCTCAATTATTAATAATAGACAAATAATCCTACCACGTCAACGTTTTTAACAAAATTAATTTCCATTATTTTTATGGTTTAAAATCGCCTTTTTAAAGAAAATGTTAAGACATATTAACAACCTACTTTTTAATTTTTTCTAAGCAAATGGCGTTTGTTATTATATTTGCTCTACAAGGTACCAAAGGTGATAATTAAATGAAACAACATTGAAAGAAAAATATTTTTATACCGCTTTCATTTGTATTGCTTATCGTTTGGAATTTTCTTACCCAGCAGAAATTTAGAATAAAAGTGGCTATTAAAAATATCATTGCAAAATGTATCCTGAAGTAGATGTTTTTTTATTTCCAGTAAAGCATTTAATGTTATTCTCAATAGTTGTTTTTGTCTTCTTTTTACGCCGGGAAATTTTAAAGATATCCGTAATATCACGGAGAAAAATTTCGTTGGAAAAAGCACCGGATCGGATTCGACTTTTCCGCCCTCGTTTACTCCTTAGGTATTAAGTTTTAAAAACGTACTTCTGGCTGAAATAAAACGTAAATATTGTGTTCAAAACTCTCTGCTAAGAGTGAGGAGGCCTGTGCCCAGCAATGATACGTACCTATACTTTATATAGCCACATAAAAACCGTTGTATGTGTTAAAATAATCGGTTCTACAAAAACAATAATTGACAAACTTTCTACCATAGTGTACATTTTCAACTAACCGGTAAATAAATTAGAAAAAGCTCAGATGTCTCATCTTCTTTTAATAGTATTAATAATTTTAGTGGTGGTCATAGATTATAGATAAAAGTCAGAGTATATTGTTTAAATATAGCAAAATAAATGAACGTGTGGAAATTTTTTCAAAGTGACAGCCGGCTTGCTAATTCCAGCATTAAGAGATTAATATTAAAGACATTCGAACAGACTTCTAAAAAAATCCCTAGCGATTCCCTAAGCAGTTGGTTGCACTTTTTTACGTTTTGCACTGATCTTACATCATTTGAGGACCAATCCTCCATTACTGTAGCAAAGTAATTAATGAATAATGGCATTTAAATTTGGCTTCTTAAAAACCGATGTAATTCCAGATATTAAAGGTATTTAAAGATTTTAAAATAAACATGTAAAAAAAATGCATTAATTAACCTCGATTTTGTTCCAATTTTTTAGATGAAAAAGAAATTGAATGGACATGCAGTGAAGAAGTTTTGCCCAGCAATCAAATTAGAGATCTAGACTCCTTGGTTCCTCGTGCGAAAATGTTTACATGTGGAGATGTTGAAATTGGACATGTTATGTTAAGTAATTCATCGTGTAATCACGAGGGTTTACAGTCATTAATAGAGTTTTCTAATAAAGCCCACAGTGACCTTGTTACGGGACAATATGAAGGTATTTTATAATATTAAATGTATTTTACAAACTCCTATCAAGTGAAGTCATGATGTTCTTGGAAAGATACACAAGATCTTGTTTTTTTTTATTGCTGATTAGGTTTCGGCCGGCAATTGGTTGATCACACCTTATGGTAAGTGATGATACAGTCATAGTTGGAAGTACCTACCAAGAATCATACCAGAACACAAATCTCTGTTTGGCTGTACAATTTTGCTGGTAGAGAGGTAACTAGTCACAGTCAAAGCCTCCCAGCAGTCCATTCTGATAAATTATAAAATACAATTCCCTAAATATGACAGCAGGGATTGAACCCTGGACTTCTGCTAGCAAAGTGAGTACTTGCACCAGCAAGGCTCAGAAGTTGCTGGTTCAAATAGTAGGCTGATCATTTTTACCTTTAAAAATGAAACATGTGTAATAGTACTTTCCTATTCATCATTGTGGTTTTTGATGAAAGAAAACCTGCATACTCCTGAAGTATATGTAGCCTGCCCATCTTTATTGGACCAGAGTGGTGGGTCTAAGAATCTGTAATGAGTAGGGCTGCTACATTACCTTCAGTAGATCCAAGTTAGGACATTGATAAAACTATAGTAGAAAGTAAGTTATAGTTGTAAGAGATTAATTCATTAGGATTGTTGTTACACATATAATATATTTTTCAGGTGGGCTCAAGATATGGGAATGTACACCAGATTTAATTGAATACTTTGAGAGGTATCCCAGTACAGTAAACTTTAAAGAAGCCAAAGTATTGGACTTAGGATGTGGGGCTGGTATTTTAGGAATATATGCCTTTCTAAAAGGAGCTTATGTCACTTTTCAAGACTATGTAAGATTTCTCTTTTGCTGACTTGCTATTGATTGTATTCTTACCTAGAGGTAAATGATGATATAGTCCAAGATGGAAGCTTGCTAATGTGGAAAGTGGTAATCTCGCAAGATCTAGATTTGTATAAACTTTAATGTTTTAAGTCCAATGTTTGATTTCAGAATAAAGAAGTGTTGGAATATATTACAATACCAAATGTTATTCTCAATATAGATGAAGAAGAAAGAGAAGATAAAATAAAGAAGTGCAAATTTTATTCTGGAGATTGGGCTTCATTTGATAAAATCCTTGGTGAATCAGAAGTGTTTGATGTTATACTTACATCGGAAACCATATACAATGAAAAAAATTATAACAAACTGATATCTCTATTCCAAAATAGATTAAGTGAAAATGGTAGTATTTATGTGAGTGCAAAAACATATTATTTTGGTGTAGGCGGTGGTACAAGACAATTTGAAGCAGCTGTCAAAGCCAACTTTAAAAGCGAAGTTATTATGAAAACCAATAGTGGAATTCAAAGGGAAATCATTAAAATAAACCAATTATGATATTGTTTTTATTATTATTTGTGTATATTCCTATATGTATATATATATATACATACTGGTTATTTTTATGAATTCATTATTTACATTTTATTTAAATGAGCTTTGTTATGATTTATACTAGGTGTTAGGAGACTACTCCAGAAAACTTATTTATTTATACTTTATTGTACACCACCCAAAGTGATTATACATTAGGAAGGAGACTTAAACTATGTAAATTAGTGAAGGACAAAAGGTGGTCTTATCGCTTAAAAGTAATTTCTTCCAGACAACCTTAAGGGAAAGGAGACTTAGTTAAGAGTTTAAAGGTAGGTGGTGAGAATAATAAATACACTACATACATAAATATGTCTAAAAATAGAATACATAGATCATTAATATATATAAAATATAATCAGATAAGAACAGTGACATATATAAGTCGCTTCGTCACTATAGGGGAATAAACTAAAGGGAAAGATAATGATTTTTAACCAACACTTTAAAAGTATGTAAACTGGGAGCATGTTGAATATCAATTGGAAGAGCATTCCACAAGCATGTCGCTTCAACCGTGAATGAATCTTGAAAAAACTTTGTGCAGTGCATAGGGGTTCTCAACTTTAAATTATATGGAGACCTTAAGTGCCATACTATACCCACTATCATGAAAGAAATTAAAGTGATTTATCAAGTATGAGCGACTGCGAGGATCAAACAACACACGATACAGAAGAGAAAGAATGTGTAGCTTCCGGCGAAATCGGATAGGTAACCACTTAATAGTAAATGATATGTTTGACGATGAAATGGAAAAAAAATACTTTTAAAACTTTTATTAGCATTATTTACGCTCGATGATATATTTATTTAGCTTTACTAATATGATGAAGCGTAAATAAATGCTAGACAAAGTGTCTGCGCAATACATTTACATGAAATGTACAAATAAAAAAAGTTTTGGGGGCTTGATGGCCCAGCTGATGGTAAAATGGTCTTTGGTTTGTTGTCCAGGAGGCCAAACTAGGAAATTCTTGTCCAGGTCAATTTCAGGTTTTTCAAATTGAATTACCCAGGTCAAACTGGTGGGAGGATACTTCAACACATTTGTCAAGCTAGGTTATCGTTGTTTGTTAAATCATATAGTTAATATATCATGCAGCTTAAAAACGTTATTGGTGCAAATGGCAGTATAGTAAATATATAATTTATCTTTGATACTTACAAAATTAGAATTTTAGTACATATCTTTTATTTTATTATTAGAAGAAAATCGAAAAATGAAGAGGCTAAACATTGACATTATTTTTTAAATTTAATGACAGAAGGAACTTGTTTTATATGAGCGTACCTTTCACGGCACTTCCCATTTAATTATATATTACATTTAAAAATTATAGAATGATTCTAATATTTTGAAAATTTATTAACCACAACCAACGTAAATACATTGACAAGAAATAATTGTGGACATGAAAACATATTTAAAATTAAATTAGCTTAACATAATGGAAGACATATTCGATCTTAAAGGCTAAAGTGTTTCAAGTTATTTCCTTAATTTATAGCAATAATATGTGTTATTTCAATAATGGATTTAAGGCGAAAGTCGTTCGAAAACCCAGCCTTCATCACCTTCATGCAACAATTTTCCATCTGGCAACTCTCCTTCATTTGGTCTCCTAAACTTGATCCTGTCGTGAAGTCTGTCTCTCTGACCTTGCCAAAATTCAACAGATCTAGGCTTAATTATGTAGCCACCCCTGTGAAAAACAAATTGTGTTGATAACTATATCAAAAAAATTCTTTATAGTTGTACATATTATTTTGTCATTGTACATATATTTATAGTGATGAAAAGCTCTGAATAAAGAAGATAAAAGAGTTGAGTCATAATCGCAGAATGTTTCAACTTAACCAAAACGAAAACAAAAAAAAAACGCGACCTTCACGCCCAAATTACCACGCAAAACGTAAAATATTATAGTTAATCAGAAATTGTTGGTTGTTTGTCTATGTCAAATGTGAAAAAGAAATGCAAAATTTTAAATTTAATTTGATTTCTGAATGATGCAATGAACATCAAAAATTTGATGTTCAAATTTTTCCCAGATAGGAGGAGTTTATAAGAGAAAGCGAAAATGTTGTTTTTACTATATTTCAAGCACTTGTTCTTGTTTTATCACCTCTTAAGTCTTCCCTGGACCAAAATTAATTCAAAATCAAAATTGGCCAAATCAGTCCAGCCATTCTTTAAATGAGACTAAAGAACAGCTATAAATTTTTTATCTATACAGATTATTGCCTTTGAGGTGAATATAAAGATCTATAAAGGTGAAAGTGCATCCGCTACTTCATTGGAGCCCACCAAAAAATAATAATAACCATGCCTTGAAATTTTGATTTCAAGATAGCAAATGTACCAGGATTTTTAGTCATAAAACCCTCTCAAGTAATTGATAATAGAAAACTTAACAATTTTAATACAATTTTTTTGATTAATTAAATTTTAGTTGTATAAAAAGGGATGTATATATTACATTAATTTCTAATAAAACCAAGCTATTATATACTTAATCTTACAAATATTACTATTAAGGACAAAAATGTATGTATCAAACGGGTCAAAGGTGTGAAAGATACTGGTCTTGTATCATAATTAGTGATAATATGTTATTTATGTAGAAATTCCAGCTTATGCATTACTCTTTTAATATGAATACAACAAATTGGACATAAATTGTGAATAAAATTTATACCAGAAAGTTGGTTTAGGAATCTCTTTTCCAGGTACCATATATTCAGCTTCTAAAACTCTTTCCCTTTCACACAGCACATCTCTTGATTCAATTGCTGTGCTTTGGAAGCTAGTGCAGGCTGCAATCTGGCTAGGTACAGGTCGTGAATGGAAATAGATTGTAGATTCTTCATCTGAAATTTTTTCAACTGTGCCCTCAATTCTGACAGATCTATTTAAGATTTCCCAATAAAATGTAGCTGCTACATTCTTATTTTCAGCCTGAAAATGTTTTGTGAATGTGTTAATAAAGTAATATAAAAGACAATTAGCTTCCTTTTATTAAATGGCTTTCAGGAGTCTATGCCTTCTCTTAACATCAAGTGTCATCCACTACAAGCACACATTTAAGAAACTACAATATAAAAGTATTTTAATAAAATGAGCTTTAAAATCACCGTATATTAAGCACTATATATAAAAAAAGTTTTATCTAATGTAAAACCGTTAACTTTAATAAAGAATACATACAGAAATGATTTGATTTTGAGTATGATAACTGGCTCACAAATTTTTTACCTATAAGATATTTTTTTAAAGAAATTTATGGTGACTTTAAAACATGATCAAATTAAATTCCTTTTTCATATAAACAAAACATATTTTTAAGATCTTTCTATGATATCTAAAAGAGGCCTTTTACTGTCCATACATATTGAGGTTGTTATAAACAGTGAATTTCTAAAGCCCCATATTAATTAAGGAATTTCAACTTTCTTACCATTTCCCCAGCCTTTCTGCTGCCATGATTGGTGTAGAATTTGAAACCATCTTTCCCATATCCCTTACACAAAACAAATCTTGCTGATGGGTATCCATCCCTTAGAAAATAAAATATCAATACTTCAATAACCACTTAAGAATTTTATCTTATATATAATGTGAATTACTGTAGAAATCTCATTTGGCAGGATTTGCTGTCAAGAAAAAGCTTTATACTTAGTACTAGTGACACTGATTATAATTAAAAACTTTTGAAAGTCAGTCATTTTCTATTTTAAAATATAATGGGAATCAAATTGGGAACCTTTGCTATTGAAGCAATTATACGCAATATTACACCCGCGAGGATGTTAATATAATGTTTTTATTGCACTTACGTTGTAGCAGTCGCAAGGCACATAGCATTTGGTTCTAAGATTTCTTTCCTGGTACAAGCTTCTTCAAACCAAGCTTTAAATTGGCCGAATGGTTCTTTTGAAACCAAATGCTTTTCTAAGAATGTTTCATCCTTATCTTTGTATTTTATTCTCATACCTAAAAAAGATTTACCTCAAATATTGGATTTGCAAGATTTTTATCTATATAGTACATTATAATTTAAACAATATAAGTACATATTGACATAAGATTAAACTTGCGACTGTGAGTAATATAATTATGAAATAAGTATTTACCGCCAATATCAATGCTCATTTTACGAAAAACAAATTTATTTTCGTTGAATCTTAAGCCGACAAGACGTAAAAACTTCAATCCCATGTATTTCTATTATTAATTATATCACATTAATAAAAAAATTAAACTATATATTTTACTACTTGCTTATCACAGATTAATTACTTAGAGATAATGTTTATTACTTTGGCAAAGAATGAATTATGAAAATGAAGGACCTACGTTATCACACAGAGTAGTGTCATAATTATGCTGTCAAATCAAAAACAATATTAACTTTGAATACGAGTTATATTATTATTCTGTGCTAGGCGCTATAATTTAAATTACAATGAGGTAAGCGCTTAAATCGGCAAAACAAGTCTCCTTTAAAGTTTTAAGTGTTTCTAAATATCAAATTATTTATGTGAAGTGCGTCACATTGTACTGTACATTTTTTAGTCCGAAAAATACAGTATCAAAGTTGTACCAATCCAATGATCTTTTTTGGTTTAATAATAGCTCAAAATGAAGATTATAAGCAGCCTACAGCTCACACCAGTACTATGAATACCAGCCGTGGTCCGTAGTCTTGTCGTAAAGAGGTAATTTGTATTTGTTTACTAAATAGGTTAAAACTTAGGATAATTTATTTTCTCCCGATTCACCCGCGGACTTCAATCGATGTAAGTCCAAAGCTGGACATTGATATTTCATAAATATATATCATATCCACTACGCCTGTTGATCAGCTTGATTACTTCTACCAATATAGAAAGGGGCTGCAAATACAGATTCTTCTAGGTTGAGGTAGATATTCCTGCTCCTTCAGATCTCGACGTTGATCAGGGTTTTTTTAAATATATCTTAAATTAAATCATATAAAATCTTTGCCAGTGTTCTTAATAATCATGAGTATTGTTGTATTCTAAATATAATAGTTTATGTATTTATCAGGCGTATTAAATCAAAACACATTTGAATCAAAAATAATACTTTATTAAAATTATAAAATTAATTGTATCCAAAACCAAAATAACTTATTTCTGAACAAGTAAGAACACAAGATGAAATGTTATTATAAATTTTAAGTGGCGTTTTTAAAGTCCCTTATAAACGATATGGTACATAATAGGTAGATAGCAATGACATTGTTAATCATTAATTGGGTATGCATTGCTTTGGTTATTGTGATGCAAGGCCTAAAGTTTTTTTTGAACAAGGTAAACAAACTATTTATATACACTAGTAATGGTTACGATATTTATTTTTAATTTATTGACAGAATTTTCATGTCTCTTTCTCGGACATCAACGGCTATTACAAACATACAGCTCATTGTAAATTTCGTTTCATGGGCGAGTGCCACAATATAACATAATTATAATTGTAAAGTTTTTCTTCTATAATTATGAATTACAAATATTCCGACTTTGGCATGACAAATTGGATCAAATAATTATTAAGAAAGATAAAACTTAGCGTTACACTACACTTAGGAGCCATATAATGGCATATACGAGCTAGTTGTGATTGATTTAAAAGCTTGTGTTATGGCACTGGGTTCTAGCTTTTTACAACAAACGCGTTGTGATTTTTTAATAACTTGTATTTAGATTTTGGACATTTACGGGCAACAATAAATGTTTTAAAAATGTTTTACAGTATTGAGTTGTAGAATTTTAGAGACATGTGTTAGTAAAGTGAAAACTTATTTAGCCGCGTTGAGTATTTTTTGACAGGGCGTGAAAACGGATCCGACACTACACCGATATGAAATGATGTCATATTGTGCGGCATTAGTATTGTGTATATCTATACAAGTAAAATTGAGTGGTAATATTTATATTTTTTCTAAAAATATATGTATAATTGAATGGATATATAAATAAACATTAATGATTTGGTATCTGTATAGTTTTCATTTCTAACATCAGTCCCGAGGAGTAACATTTTTTTTAAACTTCTTTATCGTACTAGATTATACTTTTAGATCACTGGTTGAGATATTTTTGATACCTTGTTTTGCGGTCCTGGCTTCTAGGGCTTTATGATTACAAATAGGGTTGCCAACCATGAAAGACCCGACAAAGATTAGCGGGGTCTGTTGCTTCATGTATAAGGCGAGCTACATGACCTCGTACGGAGACGCCTCCAGCTGCACCTTCAGCGCCGCAAAGCTTACAGCGCACCGCGAGCAATGCACGCCCCGCCAAACCACCCCCGCCTTCTCCATCCCCCCCGCTCGTTTTAGTAAATGCAGGACCAGGATCCTTCGTACCTGCGTTATTATCGAGAATCATTTTATCTAAAATGAGAAGCAAACGCATTTGAACAGAATAGCGCAATCGGTTTTAGATTTAAAATTTTAACACTTGGCACGCCGTGTCTGCGATATGTGGCTGATACTGTACTTCAGAATCATTATTATTGTCTGTCAGCCACTCTATCTCTGTAGTCTGACAGACTCTATCTATAGTCTAACAGACTCCAGAGATAGAGTGGCTGGCAGACAACGATACGACGTGGCTGGCTGATACGACGAACGTTTACGAAAACGCTTTTTCAAATATACAGAAATTGCTTTGACAGTGAACGTGTACAAAAATATGTCCAAAACATTTATATACAAAAAGCACATTGTAATGTTGAAGATCATATAAGGTATAGACATGTGTGCGTTTTGCTCCCACTTGCACATAAAAGCTAAATGTTACACCACGTTATCTATAAAATCCTATGTTTAAACGAGTTATTGCTGAATTTTTGTTGATATTTTTCAGTAGAATTAACTTTTCGAACCGGCATTAGGTTTCTTACCAACAAGGCAGACTAATGATGATTTAAAAGAGAACATCTAATAATATTTAATTATAATCGTTAATCGTCTTTAGACGTATGAGGGTAAATTTGAGGTATGAATCGCGTGATTATCGACACGAAGATATGCAGCGTTTTTTTTTTGCTAATTCATTTGAAGGTTTTGTAGTTTTAGTGGTTAGTTATAGGTTATGTAGTTTTAGTGGGTAGTACAAATAATTTAATGAAATTTTCGACACTTTCAATATTTTAATGACAATTAAATTCATTTATTACTAAAAGTTGTCCTTTTTTTAATTTATTTATTTTAAGTCGCTTTTTAACTACTAGGGTCATTAGCGACCACAATACCTAGAATAACATTTACAACAGTTTATAGATATTAAACATTTTTACAAACTTTATAGTATTTATATAATCCTCATTAAAACAATCTTTTAAATTATTGTTTAGGGCGCATAATTGCTTTTCATTAGTATATAAGTGGCAACCGATTAGTGAATGCGAAACAGTAAGGTCTAGTCCACACTTGCATTTGTTTTTGTCACCCTTCGTGATCACGTGGATATGTCACATTTGTGTAGCCAATACGCAATCTAGTTGTTATTACTTGATCTTTCCTACAGCGAAAAGAAATGGGGCATTTTTCAAAAATAAAATTTCTGATGTTAATAACAAATAATGCTGTTGTGTTATCTGTCTTCCAGGTGTTATTCCAATTGATTTTCATTTTGAGTTTTAGGTATTTTTTCATTTCATCCGGTGTCGAATAAGAAAAATCATTACTTTCGTTTAATTTGGTAGCTTGCATCGCTTCTCTGTCTGCTTTTTCATTACCAGTAATACCTTAATGACTTGGAATCTAAATTATTTCAATATCGTAACCATTTTTGATTAAATCAATTATTTTTTGTTTTATTTCAATGATGAGCGTATTTATATTATTTCCATTTAACAAAGCTGTTAAGCAAGATTTTGAATCCGTGTATATTATAAATTTGTTTGTATTACGTAAATTTTGAATAATTTCTAGTGACTAAAAGTTTTGTTTATTGCGATAACTACGCATTTGCTTACCAGCCTTGAAATTTAGATTTATATATTATAAAATAGAGTGTGTTAAAAATGTTAAATTGTATAATTATAGTGTTGACATTATCAAACATACAAGTAAATTTTGGATATGGATACTTCAAAATATATGTCCTATATACATACCTTGCGGGTTTGACGCCTTAGCTTTTGAAGGAATACATATCCATAGGTAAAGAGGATCACATAGTAGGACTTCCAGTATTGTCAGCAATGTCTCCTGATTGTCACGAAGTAATTGCAGAGTTTTTTCACAACATCTGTTAATATAAATGATACATAATTTGTGATATTTGTTTGAGCCCTGTAAATAGTTGCTGATTACCCCTCGTAATAGTAGGGGGGAGTCAGAGAGGAGATTTTGCGTGTTATTCGAGCGCGTCACTAAATCATATGGACGAAACCCCTGGTAATGTACTCCTACATGAACAAACATGAATCCTCTATATAGAGATGTTTGTGGAGGGCAGCCCGTCAGATTGATAAAAAGTAAATGATCCTCAGTAAAACTGGAGGGAGTCATATAAATTATCAGAGAATTAATTAGGCTACTTTTTTGAATGTACTTAAAATTCACTTCGCATATCTGACACGCTCGAATAAATTTATTGAAGTGAAAACTTCTTTAGCATCGTTGTGTTTTTAAATTTGATGAAACAAAAAAGCGGAGACAGAAAAATAAATTCAAAAGATTTAATCAGGTAGGAGGCATTATACAATGTTTCTTATGTTAGTGGTTCCGCGTATGCTCTGTTTCGTATCCCCTCTACTCGTGATTACCAAGGGGTAGTGGGCGTTGAAAATTGAAGCCAAAATTTTTAGGGTTTCACATCTATCACGTGTTAATTGCACACAAGAGTTTTTAGCAATAGCAGTTGGAGCAACAAAACAGACCAATTTATGTTTGACACATGCATTGCTTACGCAAGCATGCACGCATATTCATGCACATTTACACTTGCATACATACTTTTACTCACGCAAACATATAACCACTTACCACAAAGTACGTATTATTATTAGGTAACTTCTTAGTATTTTTCATTTATTTATTTTGTCTTTTATTAGTCTCTAATATATAATGTTGGTTTATAAGATTACCACATACTATTTAGGGCAATAAGGACAGTTAGCACAAGAAAATATAACTCCATATATGACTTTTAATTAAATAACTTGAGTACAAAAAGAGTTACTTTCTGAATATTTTTGGAATCATAAAAACCTTTGCTCGTTTTTTAATTTTGCTTGTCGAAAGTGCAAATCGTTTCAAAATATTGATTTTGTTAAAAATGGTTAATCCGAATAGTTGACAAGTAACATCTACATGTTTATTACTAGCACGTATTTTTTTAGTCTGTTACCGATGTCATATTTTTTACTTCAACAAACGCGGCAAGAAGAAAGAGAGACAAATATACGACTATGTTTTCGCCGAATTGTACGGACGCGTAATTATTGATATTTAGGGCCGGAACAGATAATCGTTACTACGACTTTTACTCGGTATTTGGGATAAGTTGTTTGAAATAAACAAATTTTCGTTGTCATATACCTTCTAAAGTTCCCTTCGACGCCACTTGAACCGAAGCCAGCAACTACGTCCTGTGTCAAACGAAACGGAATAGTCTCCGGAGTTGGTAACACCTTGCCTTGGTCGAATGCGATACCTTGAATAATTAATTGCATTATATGTTTTTTTTTTATAGTGAAAGAAGATAATTATATCGTTAATCAATTGTCTTGTCATGTCTTATCGTTCCAATAATATTAATATATAATGCCTCATGTTGAGTTTTCCAATTTTGTTTACCTGTTCCTGGTACTTCTGTTATGAGATCTGTAAAAAGACCGATCCGACACGACCGGAGAGAAACTAGGAGCAGGACCCACGGCTTAACGTGCTCTCAGAGTCACGGGGGTTGTGATCAACCGGCAATGTCGGGCAAATATGGAGAACATTTTAATAGAAAACTCAATTTATATATTTACCGAAATCTATATGTATGACTTCTGCAGTGGTCTCGTCAATAAGAATGTTCTGCACGTGTCTATCGCCAAGACCCAGTATGTAACCAACCATAGACGACGTCGCAACACTAAAAGAGAAATAACGTATCTTAAATATTGAGGTAAGTAAAGATGGCATAGTTAATGACAAAGATATCTGTTACCATTATAATATAATTGTAACTTTTATTGCTATTTAAAAGTTTGTGTAATATTAAAACGCACTTTAAATGAACTAAATAAGGCTCAATTTCATTTATCATAATGTATATCAAATTATTATAACCTTATATATATAATATTAACCTTGTTATCTTTTAAGTTTAGCTTTCTACTTGAATAAGATTAACTTGTTAAATGACCAACTATATATATGCTATATTTTTATCTTATACATTGGTCAATAATGATACAATGTAATAAGCTATTAAGAGATTTATTTTGTCTGCTGACAGGTATGCGCGCCGACTTCTACACAGGATCGTACTAAAAACACAATTATGCTTTTCGGTACGTCTTTGCTGGTACGGTGGTAACTTAGCCACGACTGATGCCACAGCCCAGACTCAGATAAATTAGAAAATGCAATTTTCTGAATCTATTCCGCCAGGAATCGAACCCAGGACCTCTAGTAGCGAAACGAGTACTTGCATCATTGCACCTGCGTACACGTCAAAAGACTGTTCTTATTATATAAACAAAATTACCGATTAAAAAGGAAAAATATCAATATTCTTTCCACTAAATATAATAGAATAATAGCCCTATATGGAGTCACTGTAAAGCGAACTTGAATTTGCTGAATTGAAAAAAATATACCTTCTGGTGTAAGCGAGTCGACGTTCATACCATGTGACCGGATCTAGATAATGCTCCGTAAAGAAATAATGAAATACGGGTTTAAAAACGTTCAAAATGGCGTTGAAAACTTCTAATTTATGTTTCGTCGGTCTTTTATTCTCGTGACATTCCCGATATTTCGCGCGTGCAGCAGACGGTGTGATGTCCTAAAAATATAGTAATTGTTTTATTTCCTCTCTTACCCTTATACATAGCAAACGACCAAAATCAATCTGCTTTGGAATAGTGACACTATTATAAATAACTAATTATAAGGAAGGGGTTTGAAAATTAACTATCTAAATATCCCAATAAAACACTGACATTTTATGCTACCACAATGTCATTTTTGTGTAGTGAATTTAAAACTATAAGTTACAATATTTATGAGCAAAAATGATATACATAAAATTATTTTTTGTTGTATAAAGAGTGTAACATATGCAAATTCAAATTGGGTTTAATTATAACACTAATATATTGTATAAGTGGTTCCTAAATATTGCTGTGGATTAAGCTATATAACTGTGCCCGGCTGAGCTACCCGCGTTATTCCCCAATCCATTGAAATATGGGGATATCCAGATCTAATTGTAAATCGAAACCATTCTAGAATCCACTTGAAGACACACTCGCTTGGGAGGAATTATATATAAAAATTATACATACTTGAGGTCGATATTTCGGATGTGCATGAATCAAGTATGCACCTAACGGCTTAGTTCCTTCGCACCATTCCAATACCCCAGACAGACGAGACATGGGCACTACCTGTCGAAGTAAAACGACATTATTTTTTCTGAAACACGTAACTATGCAAGCAGATTTTCTTTTTATTTCTCACGATGTTTGCCTTCACCGGCAAGGACTGTAAGGGCCTTATTATAAAAAATGGTCTAAAACAAAACTAATTAGTTCGCGATTTAAATATAGACCTTCGCTTTCATATTGATTTTGTTATAAAAATCAAATCAATCTATTACCACACGAATTGGCAACCTTTGCTTATATAAGGGCCACAAATGTCATGACGATACTACTGCGGTCCACCTTTTATCTAATAACTGTTTTTCAAACTATATTTTTTTTTACTTTTATATCGCAACTCTTATGCTTGCGAGCTGTACCATAGTGACTTACGGGCTGACATAAGTGCCCCGTTTTAACGAACCTTGGGCTAAGGTACTTACTTCACAGAATGGATTTGTTCGAGTTCGTTGTTTATTACATCAGGAGTAGCCAACTAGCTGCCCGCGGGCCGCAGGCTGATGATCCCTGGGTAAAGTACAGTCACTTCACAGAGTGGACTTATTCGGGATTGTAGTTTGTTAGATCAGGGGTAGACAACTACAGGCCGAAAGCCTCTACGGTACCATTCGCAGGTATCGAAATACGAGTAACCATAAATATATATCAAAAATTAGTTTTATTTTCTATTCTAGTTTCTATAAGAAAAGATTGCCGACCCATGTATTAGATCAACGGCTCAAAACCAAGCCAATGTCAAAAATGGCGATAAATGACAAAAATGTTGCCAAAATTTTAGAGCGTCGGTAAATTAGGGGGCGCGCGCGTTTTTATTATTAGTTCCGTAAATAAGCCGAGATTGCGTACAATTACTTATTTCATGTTAAGAGAAACCTTAGTCCTTGGTTTTAAATGAATGAAATTCACTAGATTTTAACCTAATTTTATAATACGGCCCTAATGGATTGTAAGAAAAATTGAGCATGAGAGAGTTTCTGTTATGATGCTTGCTCATGATCCCAACCCTCGAATTGTGAGTCCACGCATCTGACCACATGGCCACCAGGTCTCCAATACAAAATCTCTAAAGTCATGTGACTCTTCACCAGGTCAGGTCTTCACCTTGTAAGTACGAATGTGAAGTTTGTCCCTGTATGTGATTGGATTATTTTCCAGTAAAGAGTTGACAATGTTGAACACTTGTTGCATCACTGCATCCTGCCTTAAATCATCCTTTCCCTGAAAAGATTACGGCAGTATATATTTTAACAACTCTTGTGTGCAATTCACACGTTGTAGAGTTAAACCTTCAAAAATTGTGGCTTCAAGATAATGAGAAGAAACGTAAATTTCGGTAAGAGTTGTCGGTTTGCATGCTTGCTTCCTATCTCATTTTCTCCCAAGTTAAATCTTATGAATTTATATGTCTGTCTCTTTTTACTGTTGTTTTTAAGGTAAGTGATAGAGTCTAAGATCTGGTAAGAGATAATTTTCCTCTTAATCTTTCTACAAAGCATTTCCGTATCGTAATGCATTTTTTTTTCTTTTCTGGTATGGTGGTAATTAGCCCCACGGCCAAGGCCTTCCACCAGTCCAAATTTACAATTACAAAATAAAAAATATTTAAACTATATTAACGAGTGCACACTACGATGACATTTATATATCTTGTCGATAAAGAAGCCTAAGTTATTTAACGTATTTAAATAAGCATACCATTTAAAATTGAAGTATTATATAAGCTAAACGAATTAAGTTTCACCTTTATAAGTAGAATCCTTTTTTTCCCATCGGAACTCAAACACCTTACTTTTTTGGGAAAGGTAATGCCTCCAACATATTCGAAATTCTTATCAAATGATGATAGTGCTAAAAATAATTAAATTCAAAATTCTTTATTCAAGTAGGCCTTTACACATTATTTCTAATGTGCGACTCACGATAGCACTAATAAAAATATGATGTAATAGTATTAATATATACATATATGTATGTTGTATTTATATGAATATATGTGTGTATGATCTAGAGGAATAAGGTTCCTACGTAAACTAATTTTAATTTCTTATTACTGCGACTTCTTTCTTGGTGCATAAACAAAAAAAAATACACTGAATTTTTATTATAAAAATCCTGTGTCATATATCTTCTTGTTGCAAGAACTCATTACCGCTCATTAACGTCTTACCGTTGGGCGTAAGCCATTTCACTCATTGTAAAGAGAGTTTTTAAAGCTTATACCCACCGCAGATTAGCACGCATAGTACACAAGTGTATGCGCGAACACAAGTGCACTTTTTATTTTTCACTCTCATAGTCTGAGGGGACGTCAATTAGACACTACCGGAGGGAGACCAGGCACAGGACCGACGGCTTAACGTGCTCTTGGAAGCACGGGGGTGGAGCACACCACCAACTTCCCAACTTCGGACAAATACTCAGAATTTCTTAACAGAAGACTCAATATCAATTTTAGAAATCGCTCGACTCGGGACTCGAACCCAGGACTTGCCTGTAGCCGAACAAGCTGACCAATTAAAAAAATGGGTAATTTATAACATTTTCATATTCATCTTAGTCTGGACGGTAGTGGCTAGTTACCACCCTACCAGCAAAAAGGACCGCCAAGCAAGAGTTTTGTGTTCCGGTAAAATGCTGTGTAGAAACCATAAGAGGTAAATTGCTTTTTGAATAGTAAGATTAACGAGAATCCATCTTAGATTATATGATATATTATAACTTTCTAACAGGTGTTATTACACTCAAGCGCTAAAGTGTCAGCAAAAAAAATGTAAAGCTTTGTTAAGGTCGTAGTATATTTTACTACCACTGTTTATATTTAACTAATTTAACGACACTTACTGCTCAGTTCAGTGTAATTGCAGTCTTTACGAATGGCAATAGTGTCGGTTGGTATTGGTATCGCATCCAGGTCCCGAAGTTTGGATATTGATACCGTTTTTGGTATTTCTTGAGTCCTTAAGTCCATGGATTTAGGCACATAATAAGCAAATTGTATTGTAGCTGAAATTGTTTACGTAAAGAAAGAGTCAGACATGTGAAAAAAGATAGAGAATCAGATATGTTGCGAGTCTTATGCATCTGTAGTTAGAAATTATTTTGTGTCTTAATGTCATAATATTAATATATATGAAAAATTTTTTGAAAATGTCTAACACCTAAAAGTTATTACTATATTAAAGGCCATTTAAATGAAAGTCAAAAGATTTGATTAAACATTTCTTTAGACTGTAGTTCTGCTTTATGTGACATGAAGCTTTGTGACATATATTACCTACTGATATAACCTTTATTTTATTATTACCCATTTTCTTTTAATAAAGTACTTGAGAAATGTTTTAACGGTCCTTTGAAGAAATAAAATGAAAAATACCTTGTTCAAGTAAGCATTTTACAGCACTTTGGAAACGTCATATGATCCCTATTTTGTCGTATTATATATCATTTTTGAAAAATAATGATATTAAAGAAACTAGTTATGAGAGTTCTTCATCCTGTTCTAAGAAAAACCCACAATAAATTCAGTCGAAAACTTACCATAACCCAAAATCGAAGTATATAAAAATTTTATAACGGCAACTTAAACTTAACCCAGGCTTAGAATATGCAAATTGAAGGCACACAGAAAATCTTCGTTATATATAGGTTTGGCTGGACTGAGATTCGTTTCAACTAGTTAAAAACAGCAATAACTGTCTTTTAGTTATTTTTCACAGACGACTTTAACGTGTCTGATCCTGTCGAGACATGAATTGCTTTCGAATTGTGGAATAAAATTGAAGATTTAAACGGGATTAATAATATATGTTCTGTAGTAAGATGTGGATTAAAATAAATCGTTAAGTAGAAGCTAAAAACAAAGTCTACAAAGATGACCATAGACTGACAAAAAATTAAAAAACTTTGTTTATACACCTGATTTTAATGTAAAGGAAAATATTTAAATACCCTAATACACAAACTCACGCACACCTACACTTACATTAATTTTGTATTATTTTTTTAATTTTGAATCATTTATTTCTCTCTTAACTATGAACACTTATATCATAATGTAAAACGCGTGAGTTAAGGGACCAGTGTCTTTCTAAGACGACGACTTAAGTGACGAGTTAAATCAAGAAATTCGTTATGTCATCCTCGATATATTAAGACCCACTGATATATAATATATGGTGATGTTTTCGCATAAGTACTTACCGTCATATATTAAATCCATTTGTTTTATAATTGTAGCTAGATGTTTACTTTCATTAGCTAATTCCTGAACTAATGCGGTGGCTGCTAGTATGCGAGGTTCGGTAGGATTTCTTTGAGAGCTTGCCCCTTGGTTCTCTACATGAGGATCTTTTTCAGAGTTCTTGAGATTAAATAGAATTGGTAATGTGTGGTGGGGATGCTCAATAGCACATATCTCTAAAAAGTGACGAAAGGGATGAGTTCAGAAACTATGTTTTACCCTTTAGCAGCCACATTATTGTTACTGGTTACTCCAGGCTCAGAAAAAGTAAAACTAAAATTCTAAGACTCTTGATATTAACACAAGTAACGATATTCGATGTCTTTAAATTGATCTATAAAAACAATTTCAAGTTAAAATTTTAAAGAACTTTTCAGCGTACATCGAACAATGTTTGACGGCCTCGTTGGCACAATTTTGAGAAGATTTATTTAGCTAGCAGAGCTCCTCGATACGATTCCCGGCAGGGCAAATTTAGGAAATTGCATTTTCTAATTTGTCTCAGTCTGGACTAATGATATGAAAGACTTCTTCCGCTTATAATTTTAAAGCAAAAGCAAAACAGCACTTCCTTAAGAAGTACATCACCGTATTATCGAACGGTTGTCTCATTTACCGCAGTCGAATTTCATTAATTTAAATGAAATATTTTTTTAATCCTCTTAATATTTTATATTACTGCTGAGTAATAAATTAAGTGGATATAATACACATCTACCAATGACTTTCCTTACACCAGAAATAATGGCTGGTAGATAAAGCTTTATACGTCTAAGTCCGCCATTTGCACTGTGTGCAAAAAATATAAAAAACAAGTAAAAATGAATCGACAAAAATATATACATACTTATGATTTTCTTCAAGTGAAGAGCAAAGGGTGTATTTTTGTTAGACAATCGAGGTGCAAGTTGAGGTAGAACAGTGATGAATTTCCAGGATGGAATGGCATGCAACAGTTGTTCTAGAGGACCGCTTTCTACGTCCTCTAAGTCGAGCCCGGGATTATCCACCCACAGAGATATAACTCGGAACACAGACAAGTTATTTTCATCGCATTGAGCTAACGACAACATATAATACCTAAAATAATAAATATATATATAAAATTGTTTACGGTCACTTTTCCTTCGAATTTCACAAAAAAAATATTTACAAATTATATTTTATAACGAACTAGCTGACCCGGCAAACGTTGTTTTGCCGTATATTAACTAATATCGCTATTAAAAAATAGGGGTTGGCGATAGAAGGGTAAAAATCGAGGGTGGTGTGTATTTTTTTAATGACACATTATAAAAAGAAATTATGTCCAAAAAATAAGAAAAAAAGGTTAGGAATGGACAACCCTTGCCACTTAGGGGTGTGAAAATAGATAGTAGTCGATTCTCTGACTCTTACTGAATATCTACATAAAATTCCATAAAAGTCAGTCAAGCAGTTTTCGAGGAGTATGATAACTAACATTGTGACACGAGAATTTCATATATACGATTAAAACAAAATGAAATCGTCACATGAAAATTGGTCGAGAAATCATTGCCGCGTTGAGGATATCTATTTTAACAATTAAATCTGCTTTGGATTTGCTTCCATATAATTTTAAGAAAGCGTATTATTTTATGAATATAAAACAAAAAATAAGTTTTTTTCGTTAACATTCGCCTGATGAAGTTCGTAAAAAAATATATATTATTTTTCTGTATATATTTAAAAACTATATTATTAGTTATGTTGATATTCAGAGTGAAAGACTTAAAAAAAAACTTTTTAAATAACCATAAACAATGAAAAATTAATCAACTTCACGTTTAACAAAAAATCAGGTGACTACAAATGCGCAACGATTGATCGACATGTTTGTTACGTCATAATGTTATGTATTTACAAATAAGTTAACATAAAAATCGAAAGGATTAAGTAAATAAATTCAAAACACTATATATAACAGCTGTTTACTATAATTATGATGTCCCACGCATTCATATTTATTCAGAAACTATTTTTAAAATTAATATATTTAACTTTTTAACTAAAGCGAAAAAAAATTAAAAATCGATCTTCTGCATAATCAGTATACGTACGATAAATTGGCGTGATAACCTCATAAGAAACGGCTTTCGACGGCCTTGTTGGCGCAGTGGTACGAGTACTCGCGTTACTAGCAGAGGCCCCGGGTTCAATCCCCAGTAGGTGAATTTAGAAAATTGCACTTTCTAATTCCTCTGAGTCTGGACTGGTGGGAGGTTTTGGTCGTGGCTAGTTTTCACCATGCCAGCAAAAAAGTACCGCCAAACAAAGAGATTTGTGTTCCGGTACGATGCTGTGTAGAAACCAAAAGGGGTATATCGCATCTTACCAGATTAGCGCGCTTCCATCTTAGACTGTACTATCACTTACCATCAGGTGAAATCACAGTTAAGCGCTACACTGTCAGCAATAAAAAAAGAAAACATTGATTACAAAATGTCGTAATAAACAATGGAAGTAGGGTGATTGCGCCTCCCTATCGCTTGTCCACGCTATCGCTTGCACTTAGACGGAACGTGACAATAAGTCATGTTTTTTTGTGTGTGCAGCCGGCGTTCATCGATTTATGAAACGTTATCACGTCAAAATAGTTTTGTTGAAAAATTTATATATATTTTTTCCAAAAAGCCAATTGACGTAAAATTACCTCATTGCTAATTTCAGAGCACTTTCTTTTTCAGCCCTGGTGTTATCAATTTCTGCTTTATCTAAGCGACTAAATGCATTACTGGTCATCAATGCTCTCTTTTCATCTCTGCAAAAGAAGTCCTTCTGACTGAGAATTTATGTATTTTTTAAAGAAAATCAAAAATTTAGAAGGCTCATGTATATAATATTATTATGCTTTGTAATTGAAATACATTTTAGATTTATGTATTTAAATATACTATCATGATAGCCTTGTGTATGTTTTTATATTTTTTTACAAAACGCATATTATAATGTTGAAGATTATTTAAGCGATAAAAATGTTTGGACAAGTTGCTCACAGAAGCAATATATTACACATTGTAACATACAAAACTATCTCTCAGCGGATTCAACTTTCCGAACCGGCGATAGATTTGTTACCAACGAACAGACTACTGACGATTCAAAAGTGCTTTATGAGCCTACTTGAATAAAGAATATTTTGATTTGATTTTTACTTTATATGTGTATAAAGTATGTAGATATTACTATGTATGTTTATGTTACAGTCCCTCTTCTTTCAAACTCATGAAAAAGCTGCTTTCTGGAACATATCGATTAATAGCGATAAGACCGCCTTTTTTATTTTATTTCATCAGTATTGCTTCTCATTTAGTTTTTGTTATGCAAGGTACATATAAAGCGCAAATTTTCAGAGAACTTTATTGAGATACATTAAGGGCGAGTTAGTAATTTAAATAGATTCGTGTATAAGTTCAGAATACGAGAATATATATGTATCAGTTTGATATCTCAGGTATAATTTAATCTGATAACTAACGGATGTTTAATGTTTTCGCGGATGGCAACACTTAGTGGTAGTCTAGTTTAATATTATAAAGCGCATCGTAATTCCATTTTGTTTTAAGATTTACGAATCAATTATAACGATTCCAAGCGTATAAGTAATAACATATTGCGAACTTAAAAGTTTATACATACTTTGAAAGTCTATATTGTGATACACCTAACGATGCCACTGTATCTTCCATATTTTCCATACACTTTACTTTGTTTTCAAATACAGAAGAGTTCAAATAACGAACAACCTGAAACAATCCATTATTTGTATACACACATTGAACATTTTGACAAACAAATCATCTAAAAATATAAGACATATAAAATTCTCGTGTCAAGCTGTTAGAAGTTGTACTCCTCCGAAAGGGCTTGACCCATTTTCGTGAATCTCGTGCATATGGGTATTGTAAAGTGGAATTAAAAAATACAACCCTAAATTACCGTTCTGTCACCAACCCCTATTTTTTTAATTGCGAAAATAGTTATTATATGGCAAAACAACGTTTGCTGGGTCAGTATATAATAATTTATAGCTCCAACCGATGGATGTCCACTGGACAAAGATCTCACCCATATATATGATTTAAACAGTGTAAAGAAAATATATATATAAACATGTTTGAAGACAATATTAATTCAATGACAATCTATTGAATAATAATTTTGACGCAACAATCTTGTACATTAATTTTAATTTCTCAGTTGTTAAGATAATTGAAGAAATGTACGATCAAAACAAATAACAGGAATGTATTTTATTAACTGATGATTTCTTTGTTGGATTACTTAAAATTCGTTAAGTCAATTTTTTTATAATGTTGATTGGTTTTAATAATGTAATTTGAGGACAACTAGTGGGTACTAGTACTACTACTACTAAGTGGGTAGACAAATACCTTAAGAAGTTTCTAAATGATTTAATCTATCGTGTATCTTTTTTCTATACTACTTAATAAATAAATTATATGTAAACGTCTTAAAATCTAAAAGATTCGTGTATCTGTTTGTTCTAGCTTATCTCCCAGAAGTATGCGATTTTAACAGCACTTTGATTGGGCGACAGCTGATGTTATAAGAGAGACTACAAGTATGCAAATCGTAGCCCCTTCGTATAAACTGTCAATTTAATTTTATATGTCTGAAATCTTTGTAATTTAGATGATAATGTAATCCCATTTATCAACCTGTGATACCTAAAAACATGTCATTAGTACAAATTACTACAGTAGTAAATAATTTATCTTTAAAACGCTGTCAAATAAAATTAGGATTTTGTACGTAGGGCTTTTTGAAGTATATTATAATTCAAAATATCTTTATTCACGTAGGCTTTTACAGCACTTTTGAATCGTCAAATATATGTTGTTCCTATTTTCACACTAATTCTAATGCACGACTGATGATTGTATCAAAGAACGACTTAAGGTTTAAAGTTACGGGGCTTCCTTCGCGCCCTGTCCTGAGAAGAGCTCACAACAAACTCAGTTGGGTATTTTATATTTTTTTACCGTCATCATTATAATATTTTGATTTAAATTAGAGCAATTCCTTTACTCCCACGCGTTTCTATCGTACGCAATCTTGCAAGTTATAGTATGATTTTTCAATCAATTTTCTTTTAACAAAAACTTTGAATTTATCAAGAGACATTTCTAGACCTTCTTCTGGGAGTTTATTATAGAAACGATAACAAAGTACATATATAAGTATTAAACAACAAACTACCTGTTTGTATTCAGCATCAGCAAACTTAGCAATGTCCGAGTAAACTTTCAGTCTTGTTGCTATATGTTCACTTCCGTCCAATGCCCGTAAGCTTTTCTCTAAGTATTTGTGTATTATCTCCTTGCCATTTTCACGTTTACAATCAGCCATCCACAAGCCGTATTGCCTGGAGAGTAAAAACATATTTTAATTCACGATGGCTTAATAAACTGTGTAAACCGTATTGGTATGCGAAGCCATGTTGACCTAATAAGCCATGTTGGCTTAATAAACTATAACAGCTCAATAAGTCAGCCCAATTTTGACGGCCTCGCCGGCGTAATATTTCGACTACGTTATCGATTACGTCGATTCGTTAGCAGAGGCCCTAAGCACGATACCCGGCAAGGCAAGTTTAAAAAATTTCTATTTGCTATTTCGTCCGAGCTATTATCGTATTAACAAAAACGTGCCACCAATTAACGAAATAGCGTTCTAGTACGACGTTGTGTAGAAAACATAAGTGGCAAATTACCTCTTATCAGGTTAGTGCGCTTCCATCTAGAACTGTATTATCACATACTATCAGGCGAGATTAAATTTAAGCGCTCACCTGTCAACAATAAACTAACGAAGTGTTACTTTAATAGACCATGACGATCCAATAAGCTATGTTGGTTGGTTGTGAGGACTTAATAAGCAATGCAAATCTAATAATCCGTGATGACTTAATAAATTTGATGGGTCAAAAAACATGATTGGACCTGACAAACTTTAACTATTAATTAAATAGATAAAAAGGATATAAAATATACCTTAAAGATTTCGCGGTAAGTTTCTGGTCATCTGACGCCTTTGTTATGATTTCGTTAAGTAATGACAATGCTATATCCTTATGGCCCTTAGCCCAAGCTATTTGACTTTCTAAAAGGCCGACGTCACTTGATTTTACATCCTGTTTAAGTCCTGCTACAATACGCTGTGCCATTTGAATCTTTTGATTTGATAGACCTAGTTCTGTTAAATAAAACAAGAAGTATGAGCTAACAAGAATTGTTAAATAACATTTCAATTCCAATGCCATCTAGCACGAAAGTCTTTAGCTTAATACATTAAGAGAAACCTTTACTTGAGCTTTAAATAGATGTCGTTGTACAATTATCGCAAAACAAATGTAATAAATAATAGTATTATTTAAAATTAAGGGTAAAAATGATAAACTCTATTTTCTAGTCTAGTAATATCTAGTGGAGTCAATTTCCTCCTACGCTTGTTAGTTCAAAGATAAATGAAAGACTAAATGACAAAATATTCTATATAACAAAATGAAATTTTGAATGTACCAACGAGAATACATTAGAAAAAAAAATGTAATTGAGAAGACTATTCATTTACTTACCAGCATATTGCAGCTGCAAGTCATGGACTTTGAGCAAACAAGTTAAATCAGCTATCGAAATGTGTTCAAGCATCATACTCCTTTGCGATATTAAGGCTTCCAAATATTTGAAGTCGTTGAATTTTGGCAAATTATCAATCCTCCACTCACATAAAAGTGAGGGTAGTGTAATTTTGCCTGATCTTACTGAGAAATAGGTCTCGATATCACGAAACAAATGTAAATTTGATACGACTCTGTAGACATTCTGACAGTTTTCCATATTAAGACTGCGGCACAATCTCGCAGTCGCCAATTTGGATATATTTAAAGCTTTATCAAGTTTAGTACTGAATTCAACGGTAGGTTGCAAATTCATACAATCTTTCAGACATGCATAACGCATAGCTTTAATTATTGAATCCTGTCTAGCATTAGAATTCCTAGATATCCTTTCCAACTCACGAGTATCAACAAAGTCACTCCAGTCACCTAGAAACAAGAGATATAGCAAATTTCCAGTTTGCATATTTTTTTATTGATAACAGGTAAGCTCTTGATTGTAGTCTCGCCGGATGGTTAGTGATAATACAGTCTAAAATAAAAGCACGGTAACCTGGTAAGAAGTAATTTACCGCATACGTTTCCTACAAATCCTTCATTTATTTTTTATATACTATTTATTATACACTCAACAAAAATTGAGAAAAGTATGAGAGAGGCACAAGTAATAAAAAAGCAAATGTATAAAAAGGCGGTTTTGTCGCTACTCAGCGATTTCTTCCTGACAACTTTAAGAAATCATCATCGTATGAGAATGTGAATGTTTTGCTCGGCTGCAGGTCTTTGCTGGTGAGGTGGTGACTCACGCCGAAGCCTGCCATTAGTCGAGGCTAAGACAATATAAAAAATGCAACTTTCTAAATTTGCCACTACAGAATCGGACCGAGGAACTCAGCTAGCAAAGTGACCAATTTACCCACCTAGATAAGTAAGACAATCAAATTTGACATCATCAAGCTCTTCATTCTCGGGATAGGATTTGATATAATGCAATGCGAGATGATGCATTCCAGATTTCTGGAGTGAGACAATAGCGCCATAGATAATATCAGCATCTAATGCTCCACGGGATAATGCAATATCATGTAATAAAAGCGCATCGGCATATTGACATGTATTGATGAGATGTTTGCGTTTTTCCCTCTCACTCGTTAGATGGGCGTTACCACATCCTTCTACGGCGTCCATCTCTCCTATTGATACATAGCACTGAGAAAATAGTCATATTGTTAGATATAATGCGATTGCACCAAAATACTTTATTACAAGAAATAGGAACAAACTCGTAATGCTATATTTTGGGGTGAGGAAGGTTCAAAAATTATTTGTTGGGTTAAGCATACTCATCTTTAATAAGATACCGCAATTAGTATTGGATTTGCCTCTACATAATTTTAAGAAATATGTAAAAAAACATCCTCTTACAAAAGGCAAAATGTTGAAGATTATTTAAGCGATAAAAATATTTGGACTAGAGATTCCAGTGGCACTCAGAAATAAAATATTACACTTATAGAAAACTATATTTAAAATATCAACTTTCCGAACCGGTGGTAGTTGTGTTACCAACAGAGAGACTATTGACGATTCAAAAGTTCTTTTTGAGCCTACTTGAATAAAGTATAATTTGATTAAAAAGGCGCCATTAACGGGCACACTACGCACTATTAACGCATATTAGTATGGATTGGCATGGAATATGAAATTTTTCATTATGCTCGAGTGACCTCTCAAAGTAGAATTAAGTATTGAGTCTATAGATATAATAATAGTATAAATTTATATAATAGGTGTGTGTGTGTGTGCGCGCCAGTATTTTAGATATAAACAAAATCAATTCAGCATTAAGTTTAGAGCATATAAAAGAGTGATGTCTATTATGTATTATAACAACTAATAACACAGATTTGTACTAATGGGAATTTATGTATGGAAAATTGATGTTGAAACATGTATGGAAATAAACTGTAACTAGGTTGGTTCACTGCGGAAAAATAAGTCATTTATTATTTATTTTATTTTATTACTTTTGTACACCACAGTATTACAAAATAAAAACAGATATACAACTAATACAATGCAGAGTACAATAGGCGGTCTTATCGCTTGGTAGCGATCTCTACCAGACAACCTTTGGTATAGGAGTAGTTGTAGCAGACAGTGGTGGGTGGTGTATAACTATAGACCTACATACAAATAACTACATCCTAATACGTAGAAAAATATACACAAATAACTATAATAATATATACATCTTGACCCATAAATATACTAATAAATACAGTATATATAATAGATTAAATATAAATAAGCAAAAATATATATAATAAAAAAAAAAAAAAAAAGTCGTCTATAGCTGCTGCAGATAGTGTTCTTTTAGTAAGTTCTTAAAAATGTGTAGTGATCTTGACTGCCTTATTTCCAGGGGGAGTGAATTCCACAAATTCGTAGCTTGAACTTGAAATGATTTATGAAAATAATTTGTTTTACAAATAAGTCGTGCGCTAAGCAGAAATAAAAAAAATATACATACCCTCCTAAATATTCTTTGTACATATTCTCCATTTTGTAGGGCTGTGGTTGCGTCAGGTGAGGATGGGGGCACTGTATCGTTGTTTGCAGTTACCCAGAGTTCTCCATAGTATAGAGCTGCAAGGCTGCGCTCAGTAATAGAAGCACCCCAAGACACCCATAGATAATCGAGATTCAGATAGTTTAGTATATCTGCCTTACGCGTTTTCCTATTGGAGAGAACATAATAATTAGTGTCAATGATAATTTTACTCATCTAAATTTAGCTGTCTATAGCTTTCTAGAATTGAGCGATTTCGCCCCTTTAAAATTGACTGATTTTACCCTACTAAAATTAGCCGACTCTAAAATTGATTCAATTCTACTCATCTCCTTCTAATATCAGTTAATTATATTTTTCCAAAATTTTGGCTGACGTGAATTGCCTATTAATCTTCTAAAATTAACTAATGGTATAGTTTCAAAAATGTTTATCCAGCTAAATTTAACGGAGGGTGACTTCCATAAGTCTCTTTTACAATTTGCTAATTTTACACCTTCCAAATTTGTAGATTGAGCCCTTCTGAATGCTGACTTTACCCACCTATAAAATTTGCTAATTTTAGACTCCTAACATTAGACGTTTTTAAACTTTTCCCTTGTTCGTGGATATGGTGGATGTAAAGTTTTAAAAATCTATTAATTTCTGAAGAAAGTTCTATTAATACATTACTTAAAGGAATAGTAAGGGATTGAAAGTTAACAACATCTATCATCCAAAAGTAATTCAAATGAATGCTGGCAGATAGCTGATATATACTCTGACGCTATATTGGCAAATTTATTCGGCAAAATTTCTTGAGAAACGTAAGTACTGATACATTTATAAGACTATATATTTTGAAAATTGTTTATTTATAATGTGAAACTAAAAACTTAATCAAGTTATTGAGTTTTTCAATATCGCGGACTAATTATCTTGCTTTTGTATAGAAATTATGAATGATTTTTTTTTAAATAGAAGGATATAAGAACAATATAGAATTGGAAATGATGAGAAATAAGTCATTAGAGTAAGTAATTGAACCGTCAGTCTTTCAATAAGTTTTTATATTGAACCATAGCAAATTTATAAAACAAAACACAAGCGAACTTACTGTGTTCTATAGTGACCCCTTTGTAAACGCAGGATATCTACAACATCTAGAAGATGTTGGATAATCATTTTCTGATCGTGACTGATTTTAGTAGGTATTTTTGATGCTCCATCGATTTCGACGCTGTCGAAGTTGTCATCGAAACTAATTTTCCAAAAGTATTTAAATGCTTCGTTTATTTGTTCCCCAAATATTCCCATATGAATATCGGTGGAACAGTGAAGTATTAATCCCATTAGAGCGGGTAAAATTTTTCCACAGACAGACGCCTGAAATGTTTTAAAACATAGGATTAATTTTTATTACATTTAATACACTTATTAGTTAAATATTTACTCATTTATATATTTAATTGTATGTAATTAAGGCAGTTCGGATAAATTATATAACTGCCTCATCGATCTAGTGGTCAGCTTGTTCGACTACAGATTAAGTCCTGGGTTCGAGTCTAGGGTCGGGCTAATTCAATATTGATATTGAATTTTCCGTTCAGTAATTATAAGTATTTGCCCGCATTTGTGTATTTGGAAATGTTCCCCGCCCTGGTGCCTCGGAGAGCACCTTAAGCCGTCGGTCCTGCGGCTGATCTCTCAACGGTCGTGTCGAATTGCCGTCCAAACGGAGAATGCAGGAATAGAGAGTGCACTTGTGTTGTGTGCTTGCTAACCCAAAGTGTAGCAGCGTGATATATGGGTGTAAGCTCTAAAAACCCTTTCTCCTAAGAGCGAGGAAGACTGTGCCCAGAAGTGGGCTAACGCTAATGGGCTGCTACATATCGTTCACTATTGATAAAAATTTATAAACAATTGCAACTATATTAAATTAAGACTTAAAAAATGGCAGCAACGCGTTGACTACAACATATATAATCTCGTTACTCCCTTAGTCGACGAGGGCTGACTTTACTCGTACGGGCCATCGTGATGGCACAGTTTCATTACTCATAAAATACCTATAAAAATGAAAACGCCTAAATAAGACACTTAAAAAACAAGAATGCTTGGAATATTGGAAATGTTACCTTGAGAGCACAAACTGATAGGAGGGAGTTAATGAAATTTGTTGTTCCGCTCACTAAATCCAGTAGAGCCATAGTTATACGAATAACCCATTGCGAATGCGTTTCGGTAGAAATAGGTATCCAGTAATCTATGGAGTTGCATTCATCAAATTTCCGGTTATCAATTTTGTAATCTGCAGAAACATCACTATCCTTTGGAGAAAGAGATTGCAGAATGTCTGTGTTAGTATCAACTATATCTAAAACATAAAACAAATTGCACTTGAATGACATTAAAACTGATTGAAGCTGGCGTAATGTCTCTATTTGCTCGTCAGGGTTGGATTCCCGGCGAGTCAAATTTAAAATATCTTCTAGTTTGTCTGTCTGGTGGAAGGCATTTGCGATGGCCACCCTACCAGCCGTGCCAAAAAGAAATATTCTCAATTATATTTCATTTACACCAACTACAACGATAAAATAAAAAAATATTGGTAAAAAATTTGTTGTCTGTAAAGTCGATTTACAGACGATTATATTACACGATAACGTTATAAGAAAATATTGAATAAAAATTGCCGTTCTTATAGACAATGGAATTTGGCCGATCAAGCCTCTCTATCGCTTGCACGGTCGGCTATGTCATCTAGCACGAAGTTCTTAAACTGACCACCTATAAAGATACCTTAAAATCTTTCACATGAGCAAATCGCAAATATGATTATTAACTAATTAAATTAAACTAACATAGGAATGAAAAAACTGTATTAACTTCAAATGTCATGTAATAAAATGTGTGTGTGTGTCTATATGCTACTACGGTAATGTTACACTCTGTATAAAATTAACACCATAATTTCTACAATTCTTACCCAACACTACTTTTCCATCGCGGAATTTTAATAGCTGACATAGGGTTTTGGTGATTTTATTGCTCAGAGTTGGATCTTCATTGAAGAGATGTTCAGATAGACAAGATAACACTGTCAATATGAAATACTTTTTTGGAGTTAAGTCCAATATCTTCTCTGTGTTAATTGGGGGTACAGTTACCAGCGTTCTGATATCGTAAGTGCCAAATTCTGCTAGACAGTTACAAGCTTCGATTATGATCTATGGAAATACATATGACATTAGCAATAATAAAACAAAGATTCCGCTGTGTACAGTAAACCTCACTTTTTTGGCAACTTTTCCATTTTATGCCACTATAGTAAAATGTACAAAAACCATACCGATTCTCAGCATATTTCTTTATACCCAATTACATATTCCTCTTATTTTTCAGCTTTATACACTTTTTACTTGTTATGTTTTCAAATTGTTTTGCAATTCATTTATACATAAAGTATGAGAAACTTTGTTAAATGGATGCAAAGATGTCACAAGATTACTTCTTTAAATTTGGTGTAATGATATATGTATGCATTTTCCCAAAGGATTATCGATTTCGATTTCAGGGCAATTTAAGAGAATATATTATGTATGTAATGCCTTATATGTATGTAATACTTTGTCTCAACTTGTGGAAAATTTCGTTAATCAAAGGCAAGGGTTTGTCGCCAAGAAAAAAATATTTTCGGTCCAGTATGATACTATGTTGAAACCATTAAAGGTAAATTATCTCTTATGAAAAATAAATACATCGAACATACAATGTACCTTCTCTTCTGTAGCACTCTTTAAGACGTTATTCAATGATACTATAACTTGGTGTACTAAACTTGTTTTGCAAATTTCCGAGAAACCCTGTCTATTAATATCGTGGTATAGCTCTTTAACAAATTCCTTATTATGTATTAAAAACCGACACATCCTTGAAAGAGTGTCACGACTGTAAAAAAGTAAATTTTTCTAGTGTAAAAATGTTGATTCATTGAAATAATGACAAAATAAAACATTGACTTCTGGATTCTGCTGTTAATAAAAAAAACTGAATGTTTGGTTTGGTTTGTGATCATGTAAACTAGCAACTCGTTTACAATAATTCAGTTTTATGTTATAGTTATGTTATAGTATACATGCTCAAAAGCTATATTATTTATTATATAATGCCCATATATGTGTACTTTATATAAAATATATTGTTACCTTGGGTTGGATAAGTTTTTCATATAAACTTTAAGTTGGCGCTCAAAATCATGATTGGAAAAGCTTCTTTCTTCTTCTCCATTATCTAGTTTAATACAATTTATAAAATCTGTGACGTCCTCGGTACCGATTAAATAATGCTTCATATCTTCTGTTAACCATTTGAGTAAAGGGACGCATTCCGACACAAAACCTTCTTCGCGTTTGATTGTTAATATAGAGATAGCTTTAGGCAATATCGATGATTGGATATTATCAACACTTTTGGGTGATTCCGTTAAAATTTTAGCCATAACAATCTTTAGTGCTTTGACTAAAAACTTTACGGTATTTTTATCATGTGAATTTTTAATTCCTTGTATGATATTATCTGATAAAAAGTTGCATATGATTACATCTGATTTATGACCTAGGCGTATATTTTCGACGAAAAATATGTAGGCGTGAAGATTCAATAATTTGAATTCATAAATTCTCTCATTCAACACGTTATTCCAAAGTCTGAACAAAATGTTTAAAATAAGTAAAGGTTGATTTTCGCATATAATCTGTATAATATTTCCATCGGTAACCTCCTAAAACCAAAAGTAAAAAATGATTAATACTATATATATAGAAATATATTACCAGCTGTTCCCTACGGTGTCACCCGTGTAGTTATAGATACTTAGTGGCTATGTTACGAATAACTCATCAATAATTGTCATCTTATATCACATCTTTTGCATTATTCCCTTTGAGTTATTAATATATAACTACACTTAATTAGACGACTTTATTAACAAAACATCTGTTAAACCTTGGAGAAGATAAAATGTTAACTTATATATAATCGATGCTTATATATAATGGAGGGTAGTGACACCATTCGAAAAGCTAATATTGAAATTGAAACTTGACGAAGTACATAATGACATTTTGAGGTAGCAGCTTCATTTTTAATGGTTTGAATGTGAGCTTTTAACACAAGGAAATATAGACTACTCTGAATTCTGCTGTCATTAATTATAATTTTAGAAACAAAGGATTATTAATTTTATAAGGCTCATCAAGCTCGAGCTCACTGTCTAATTATAAACAACAATTAGGCACATAGATTATTACAATGAGAACTCATCTCTGCCATCACAGTTCATTCAGTTAAATCAAATAATGATATTCAAATTGAAAAATTACAAAATACTTTTAAGCACTCTTATAAGCTTGATGTAGTAATCACACCCAATTGATTTTTCTAAAGAAAGTGTAACACTTCTTATAAGTTGGAAAAAGTAAAACACAGGTTATTTACAAATTTTTTATTTAAGTTTTTAGTGAATCATTAAAATATTTCTAAATTGTAAAAACTTGTTTTGTTGTATTTGAAATACTCTTTATTATTATATTCGCCGTTGCACTTTTTAAAACTCTTTTATAAGCTTGGGCTGTATGTATGTAGCCATGTAACTGCATCTTTGAATGCGATTTTTATCTATCTCTAGAAATTTAATTAATTGGAAACTTTGCATACGTATTAATGACAATGCAATAATTCGTTAACAATTTCCCATTAATCATGTTAGGGCCGCCAGGATTAATATATTCTTTTCATAAGTCTTGTTCAGGGAGTGAAAGGGACAGAGCTAGTTCGCGATCTGCCGTCTCGTATAACCGGCAGACTCATTATCGAAAGAGTGTTTCTTAAGGTGGTTAAATTATATAAACAAAACAGGAACTCTAAATAACTAGATGTGTGGAAAAATACTAAATCGTACTAAAAAATAAAAAAATAAATAATGGTTTAAAAAAAAACTAAAATAACCATGTCACCATTTTAATAATAGGTTATAAACGGAATTATTTACTTCAGAGTGAAAAGCGTAGGGCGCATTTCACAACATTTCCATAACTCTCCTTTCATAGACAGTTGCGAATAGAATGATTGTAACCTTTAATATGTCAATTCTAGTTTTTAAGTCGGTTTGCTATAAAAGCGTGGTTTTTTAACTATTATGTAATTACCAATAAATATCTGTGACACTCTTCACAGCACTTCCAATATATACTACACCATTTTTATATTGTTTTTTCTCCTATTATTGTTTTTTTTTTCAGTTATATATATTCTAATCGACTTTACTCTTATTTTTATAGTTTAACAAGACAGTTATTCGACAATATTTAAAATGACAATAGCATTATGCTAACGGGCCCGAAGCGGGGGATTTAAAATCCCCCGCTTCGGGCCCGTTAGCATGCATGTCTTTAAGATGGAGACTTCAGCGCTTCTCATACTCAAAAGAAGAGCTACTTTTTTAATAAAAAAGAACCCTTTTCCCCTTTATTTTTTATTCTCGAAAGAACAGATTTTTAACAAATATTGACTTAGATATAATATGAAAAACTCAAATAGTCGATAAGCAAGATCTACATATCTATTATTGGCAGGTTTTGTGTTAGTAGGCTGCAAGTGGCATGTCATTTCTCTCATTGAAAATAACGTGACACCGTCGGAAGGAAAGAGCGATGACAAATGTACGATACTGTTTTCATTTTCGCCTCTTTAACAGGCCGCGTGTGTCGCCTCATGAAAGCACAACGACATGCACGTGATGACTTAGTTTCACATTTCCATACAAATGAACTGGGGTCTTTATGAACCCCCGTTCGGATCACGCGTAATTATTGATACCGGTCTTACAGTTGTATGTTCCTACTTAACATATAGCGAAAATAAAACACAAAAATATCTCACCCCCAAGTATTTCAGAATTGCAGAGAGTACATTTATTCCATATTTAAACGGATCACAATTGATTACTAGTTTAACTTCAAAAAGCTTAGATGCTTCTATAGGATCGCTCAAATGTGTAGCACATAAAGCCATAATTTCACCCAAATTTTTTAAAAATAGTTTGCTCCATCTACTACTTTTTAGAATCTGTCTAGTCAGTTCAAACATTCTCTTGGCATTTGCTGTTTCTCTATGGCTGCAATACTTCTCGTCTTCGAGTTTATACTTTTCAATGACAATATAGGGTAAACTCAACGCTATTATATTTAGGAAGCATGTCTGAAAGAACAATTATTATAGATATTAGAATTATACAAGGTGTCAGGGAACCGCTTCCGAAAACGAAGACAGATGATAGTACTAATGACACCTTTGATGATGGGACAGAAAAAAATCGATCGTGATTTAAAAAGTCATATTTTTAAAACTTTTTTTTGCATTACTTACTTTCCATCGTATTAGTAAAGCTAAATGAAGCGAAGGTTTTATAAAAAATACGTTGCATTACTAAAATAAAAAAACAGCAATGAAAGGAAAAAATGCCAACAGGCCTTGTATGTTATTCCGCGCGAGCGGACGCCCGGCGCCCGACCCTACGCGGCGGCAAATTTTAACAGGGAGTGACAAATGACAGATGATCTGTGAAGTGGCAATTTATCTCTTATGCCTCCTACACAGCATCTTACCGGAACACAAATCTTTTTGATTCTTTTAGTCCTTGCTGGTAGCGTGGTAACTAGCCTCGGCCGAAGCCTCCCATCAGTCCAGACTCAGACAAATTAGAAAATGTAATTTCCAAAACTCCGCCCACCGGGGTTCGAGCCCGAGACCTCTGCTAGCAAAGCGAGTACTCGCACCACTGCGTCAACGGGGTCGTCGAAACCTTAAAGTATTGACACTTTTTCCACGTTAATGACTAAGACTTACCCTTCGATTACACTTTATAGCTTTTTACTTTAATTCAAAGTTCAACCATGGTCACAAAAACTGAACCTCTCTTTTAAAAGATTTTTTTTGCAAAATTCTGCCCTTCTCGCGGAATGCATAATCGCATAAAGCACGATGATAAGCTGACGTAACAACTGGACAATGACATAATAAGGACAATGACCTACTGACATAGATTTAAATTTCTTTACGTAAGAAAACGTGCCGATTTCCTTTTGCGACGTTTTTACACCTGTCACAGACTTATTTTTGGCCCTTATTTCTTTCAGAGTAAATAAAATCCGACCTTGCGGGCTTGTATTTAAATCACATTTAAAAGAAAAGTTCACCAGTACTTTATTTATCAACGCTTTTGTCTATTCCTTGCCGACTACTCCATAAAAAAATTACGTTTAATATTGAGAAAGTAAATAAAAACAAACCTCGCGGGCTTGTATTTAAAGCACATTTTAAAATAAATTTTGTGTCTCTTATTGAGTTTGTGTTGTGTTTGTTTTTTTTATAAAGCCTATCGCGTACGCTTCTAGGGCTTGTGATACGGTAACATGTTAATGTGTCTTGGAGAAGCTCGCGGAAATCCTTTGCGTGCATTGCGAATTTACCGAGAGAGCTCAGACCACAAGTCAGACTTTTTCCGTGGGTAAGTCATAGAAAGGGTTCTTTTTCGTGAGTGTGATAAGGCTAAAGAAATACGCCAAAGGATCCAGAATGTTTTCGACGAAGTACTGAAATGATCTATCTTCGTTTTCGGAAGCGGTTCCCTAACACCTTGTATATATATAGCAGAGTTCAATCAAGAACTCTGGATTCAATTTCCCGCACGGCAAATTTAGGAAAACTGCAGGTGTTAATTTGTTTAATGTATGCTCGTGTATCTGTGTGTGTGTCAGTGTAAGTATATGTAGAGACATATCTGTATATACGCTTACTTCGATAATATCCTCAGTGGTTCTCTTAGTCTTCTCTCTGACATGTTCTAATACACTACTGTTATCAATTACTCCATTATGACCCCAAAGAATATCCGCTGGTATAAGCCAATTGATATTTTCGCCAACAAAACTATCCATGTCAAGAAAACCAAATATTTGTAACTGCAAATGTTTAAAACCGAGACTCTCTTTAAACCAGTAATGTAATAAATTTAAAATATTTATTTTGCTATAATCCTCTATGGATTTATTTGACACAGCCTCTGTTAACATATTCAAAACTTTCTTTACTGTATGTATATCCATGAGCTTTTCTTTTTGTAACTGTAGCACTTTAAGAATTATCTTGTGTATAGCAGACTTTTGAGTTGTCCCTAATACATAGAAACTATGAAGGATTGTAGCTGTTCTGTTGACTTTTTCATCCTTCAGTATTATCTCATTACTGTCATGGACCTGAAATTATGAAAAAAAATTATAAAAGAAAGTTTTTTTTACTATATTACAATATTAAAGGAATCCCACTAGATTAACTAGGGGAACCTGTATAGCAAATGTATATTACTTTTCAATACTGACGCATTAGCACTTGACTGTGACCTGACCTGATGATAACTTAATGGTTGAGATGACTATTGGCATCATTACGCCTAACAGGCCACCTGTTTAGGCTACAAAATGAACTACGTTATTTCTTTTATTTTTGGGGAAGATGTCTTAAGTTATTTAAAAACCAAATAGTAGTCATCCTATTAATATCATGCAGTTTCAGTAATGGGTAACCGCGTTGATTGCTTACAAGAGTTGCCGAATCGAATCCCGAGCACGCTTAAATTAACTTTTTTATTACATATTTTTATTGAAGGAAGAAGAAATCGCGGGGGAACCTGCATGGCCTGGTAACATTCACAAGCTTTCATATAAATGCATAGCAATAGGATGTTAAGTGACTGTTATTTGCCATTTACAAACAATATAATAAATTTCCATTTTCCATAAGGCCCAGTGGTAGTCATTATCATAGTCATTGATTACGGCTCGTAAATTATGCTAGTAAACTAAAAATTTGGACGCACATTTGCAATAACATATGTTATGTAATATAGTAAGTTATTTTTATATTAGATCAAATACTTACATTTATAACAAAGATCGTCATTAAATTATCCGATAAATATTGCATATCTTCTTCGTTAAAGCAGTTTCCTATAACGCTTAGTAGATGTGTACAGAACAATCGAAGTTTGTGGTCATTGTTTTCCACTATTTTTCCAAACAAAATCTGTTTGAACGGATTGTCTATTTCCGGAAAATGTTTATTATTCAAAAAAACAATTTTCGCTAGGCATTCATAAATTAATGCGGCCACATCTGATGGGTAAAAGTTGTCAGCGCATCTATGAAGGTAACTTTTCACCATTATAATACAATTCTGTCTGATAATATCGTCATTATGACACCATATTTGTTCAAGCATTCCCGATAATATTTCAATGATACAGCGCGTTGCTTTTGGATTTCTAAACGTTTCCTTGCACATATCTTGCATTAAGCCGAATATTAATTCTGTAAGTTAAAAAGATAAGGTAAATACCAGTCTTTTAACGTCTCACTGCAGAGTAAAGGTCTCCTCAATTATAGGAGAGGGTTTTTTAAGCATAGACCTACCACGTTACTCCACTACGATTAGCAGGCTACATGTGACCTAGAATTACTCTCAGGATATGCAGGTTTCCTCACGACGTTTTCCTTTACCGAAAACACTATAATGGATTAGAAAACACGTAAGTTACATTTTTATAAAATGGAACATAACGGTACCCGCTGTGTAATGAGAATCCACGCGTCTCACCACTAGGCCATCATGGCTTATTCAGTGGATCTAAATTTAATCCGAAATAAGAGAAAATTCATGATTGATATACTAAACAAATAATACCAGTAAAAGTTAATTCCTTAAAATAAATCCTTAAACATCTTACTTTATTAACTATTCAAAATTTGAAGATATATTATATACAGGGAACTACGAGTAATTCTGAAATCGTTTCATTGTGTGTGGAATTGTATTGGAGCACTTTAACAAAAGGTGTAAAACTTAAGATTTTCTAAAACAACAAAGATTTTTAAACGAGAATTATTCATAGACAAATTATTTATTTTAGTAAACTTTATTGCAACAATATAAACAAGTACAGTAAGATGAATTTGCTTAATTTCCTCAAATTTTTTCATTAGTAATTAGTGAGTGAGAGAGTGAGTTTAGTGGTCTAAACTATAATAGCATTATTGCGTTTCTAATATAATCGTTTTAAAGCGTTTAGATGCTTCTAAAATCTATAACAAGCACACGTAAAAAAATTGTTTTGTATATATATATATTTACCTAGAGGTTGTCGTTCCACAGCTGAATCATTGAGCATTTTAATACAATGAAATGCGTATTCATAACTTGAGATAAAACGATGCAAATCGCTGTCCAGAATACATTTTAGTATCTCATCTGTGTGACAACTATACTTTCTACAGTACGCCGCCAATACATAAGCAGAGTTCTGCTTTAATCCAACAATATTGAATTCAGTTTCAGTTTCATCACAACAATCATCATCCGATACTTTTTCAAGCTTTATAACATCATTTAAACAATGAAAACAGTCACTGTTAATGTGTAATCGTATTTCTGTATTCAATACTGATTCATAATCCTTCACGAGCATATCTTGAATGTCTTTCAAAAGTAATACTTTATCTCGTATTTGTGCGTCACTTTTTATTGTGTATGTTAACGCCGTGTACATGTATTTCAAAGCCGTTTTTAATTTTGCATAGAGTGTCATTTTTTTCAAATCTTCATCTGTCTTGATGTTATATTTTAATAGTAAATCAAGGAATGTGATGACTAATTGTAAATATTTGGTATATCCTACATCCTTATTGTTATGTTCACCTAACCTAATTATCGTACTAGATAAAACTTCCTCTATATGTAACACGATTATACCAAACATAAAAGAATTTAATTCAAAACTTTCTATTGTGTCTGTGATGATAACATTCTCATTACTAACTGACTTAAATTCGAATTCACTGTACAATATACTATTATCGATGGTATTGAATAAAACGTTGTAAACACTATTGTTGTGTAAATTATTGTATCTATTTCTCATTGGTAAATTATCATTACTCATTAGTCTTAATAAAAATTCCCCGTAACTGGCAAAATCTATGGAAGTTTCACTTCCCTGTTTAAGCCATGTAAAACACTTTTCTCTTGTGTCAGAAAAGCATAACTTTCTAAAGAACTTGGGAAATAAATAATTTAACGTTGTTAGGGTATGATCGTTTACTGTCATCCCTTTTTCTATATAGGAAACGATTAACGGTTTAACATACTCATACTTCAAATTTACTAAATATAAAATAGTCTGTAACACTGAATGTATTGTTTTTTGTGCGTCACTAATAACTGCAGCATTTCTGAAAAAATCAAACCTAGTTTTATTAACTAACTTCAATCAATTTCTGTAAATTTATAAGATACCAGCTAAGCCCGCGTCTTTGTCCGCGCGTTAGTGTTTTAGGTAGCATTTTTAACGATTTAAGCTAATTATTTTACAAATAAGACACATATGTATAAAATACTTTAATGAGCTATTTGAATTGATTCGCTGCAAAGCGCTTACTGTCTTTTCCGAGGCTCTAAATTATCAGTGCATCAGATTTCATTTAAATTGGTTCAATAGTTTAGTAGTGAAAGCGCCAGAGATAGAAAGATAGACAGTCACTTTCTTGTTCTTTTATTTAATAGGTTTCGGTTGTACCAATAAGGCACACCTTACTTCGGCAATATCACGTAGTGTGACTAAGGCACGCAGCAGTTTCACAAGTAATCCAGAGGATGATATTTAGGCAGATTTTATCACAATAGTGAGTACATTTGTTAGAGCTCAAGTACCATCTACAAAAAAAGCGACTTAAAATTTACAATTATACGATGGTTAATTTACAACATCACAAAACAAAATATAGTAAAGTTTTATTTCGTTAGTTTTAATAAATTTGCATTTTAGTTCACAGTAATACATGAAACAGCATTCAACATTTAAGGGGCGGGGAATGTTTACGGGTAGGAAGTCGTATAACTTAACGAAGGTTTTAGGGCAAGAAAAAAATATGACTAACTGACCCCTCTTCCAAGCCACACTCGCACGACGAGTGATTTCGGATTCTCAATTTAGTGAGGTGGATTGGCGTGCAAGCTTGACCAATGCGTAAACGATTAACAGTTGTAATGACCCATCGAGTAGCATTGTTTTAGAATAAAAACCAGGCTAAGACAGGGCATGTCTGGTAAAAGGCAATTAAACGAAAATCTCGTCCATAGTTTTGAAAATGCGATAAAGTACCTGTCAGTTGCAATTTTTGCACGTGCGTCAGCAGTTTCAGTACCTATGCGGTAATACCGGCATGACTAGAAATCCAAGCTAAACGACTGACAAGTCCTATTGCTGGCACCAAATTAATAATTGCCTAATTTTAATCAGCACTGGTAGCTTTTCCCTACTGCGGAACGGACTTTCCATAAGGGCTTGCCGACAACTTAAGGAGTGCGTTAGTATAATCGCTTTTTAACGTTATGAGATTGTACAAAAATAACTGCTTCTAGTATTCCAAATGACTCTCCGGTAAATATTGTTGTCTGAGGGGGACATTTATAATGAAGTGTAATATTAATTTTAGGTACGCCTACACATCCGTCATGGGATAGCTTAGATGCATCTGTGTATATTGTAAGACTACTAGTAACTAGGTCAATTATTATATAAAATGACATTCAATTTATTGATAGCACCTACTGTATTTTGTCGTGACCCAAATCAACTACAGAAGGACGATGAATGAGTTCTTTATGTTGTATCAAAAAAATGGGAAAAACAGTTAAGTAACATTCCTTACTAAATATACTGATTTAGTAAGGATTGTTATTTTACCCCCTTGAGGATAAAACTTTTACAAACTTATGTCATATTTTTTACATCGAATCAGCGGCTTAAAAAAATAAGATTCAAAATTGTAGCTCTAAAAATGACGATACTTTGATCCCTCACAAGCTTGTTTCGTATTAAAAATTATGTCCTTTCTCAGGTTCTAGCTTTCGGTAGGCATTGAACTACTGTTTGATTTGCTCTTGATTAAATACATTAATATAATATAGTACTAACTGCCTCATTGGTCTAGTGGTTAGCATGTTCGACTACAGCCATGAGGTCCAGGGTTCGAGTCCCGGGTCGGGCCAGTTCGAAATCGATATTGAGTTTTCTATTAAGATTTTCTCAATATTTGCCCGAAGTTGGGAAGTTGGCGGTGTGATTCACCCCCGTGCCTCGGAGAGCACGTTAAGCCGTCGGTCCTGCGCCTGATCTCTCTCTCCGGTCGTGTCGGATTGCCGTCATGTCGGACTATGAGAGTGAAGGAATAGAGAGTGCACTTGTGTACTGTGCCTGCCAATCCGCAGTGGAGCAGCGTGGTGGGTCTATGCTCTAAAAAACCCTCTTTCACATGAGCGAGGAGGCCTGTTCCCAGCAGTGGGACGTTAATGGGCTGCTACTTACCTTACCTTTACTATAATATAGTACTAAATGAAAGTCGATTAAGTTTTCTGCGGGGTTTTCACTAAACAGACCGATATAAAAAATATAAAATAATATTGAGCAGACTTTAGATTTCTAAGTCATTCTTTAACGTCATCATCAAACTTACATTGAAATAATACGAAGAAATGATTAATTTGATTTTAAAGCCTACTTGCGTAAAGAATTTTTGTTTTGATTGTAGTTTATTACTAATATTATATTAAATCCTATAAAATACGCATCAGTCTGACAGCCTCACTGTCGCAATAATGCGAGTACTCGCTTCGCTTGCATGGGTCCTGGGTTCGATTCCAGGGGCAGGAAAATATAAGAAATTGCCTTTTCCAATTTGCGTTCCGGTACAATGCTATGTAGAAACCAGAAAGTGAATTACCGCTTCTAACATAAATAAATGAATTACCATAAAGTGGTATTGCAGTCAAGTGGTAACTTGTGAGCAATAATATAAAAAAACAAAGTCCCACTAACTTATCAAAAGAGCTTGTAGAGTCTATTTGAAAAAATATTAATTTCGGAATATTACCTCACACAACTATTCCACAGAGATAATATAGCATCATAACTTTCACCCTCTAGTTCATCAGAAATAGATAAGATATTTTTTAACGTCGAGCACGTTAATTTTTCTAATGGACCCCAGTTCTCGTGTTTAGTATTGTCTGATATAATCTTCTCTATAACACCAATCAGCAACAAATTTTGTTCACTTGTAATTGAAGAACCAAACTTTTCAACATACATGTCTAGTATGCCGATCCTACAAACATAAAAAAATCTATACAAGTCAATACCTATTCAAAATTGTATTTATATTAAGTATTTTATTAACATTTCAATTTTATATATCGTAGGTTAAACATTTTATCGTTTTTGATTATAAGACCCCTTTTCTTAATGTTGTTTTGTTTTTTTAAATCATATTGCTATTTATATAGCATGATGTTTAAATAATCATATCACCAGAACATAAACGTATACAATAAAATATAATTTAGCTTGCGGCCGCCCGTAAGTCACTACGGTACGGCCTGCAGGCCTAAAAATAAAAGTAACGAACGATACAAATGTTTAAAAAAAGCAAAAATGTGCCTTATCTAACAATGTGTTTATTATAAAATGTGGCCCGCTCCAAAGTGCTCATAACATTCGTGGCCCTTTTATAACAAAAGGGTGCCAACTCATAAATCGCGAACTAGTTACTTTTGGTTGAGACTACTTCTTATAATAAGGCCCTATTTGTTTTAGATATGTTCAAAAACAAAAAAAAATTGAAATCAAATATTTCTTTTGTCATACAATCAGTTCTTAAATAACGAGAGTTACTGGCTCTTGAATTAGATTTAACTGTGTTTTAGGAACCAGTACCCACTCCAACTATAGCTAAATATAAGAAAATAATATAAAATATAGTTATGAAATTAACAAAGTAGTCGGATAATTACAGGAGAAAACTTAACTTATTATGATTATTTAAGCACATACGCATGTTGCAGAGAGAATTGTTGCTTATGAGTGTGTGTTTGTTTTATACAATACCATGGAATGCAGTTTACACGAAGTTCTTGAATCAAATCATCGAATGACTTATTTTTGTTATAAGTCAGTCTCAATTTCTTTGCAGAAGTCATAGATTCGTCTTCGTTTACTGGCTCCGGCATATTAAATATCTGCAGCGAAATATGAAACAACCGATAACAGATCTCATGGTTTAGTTGGCCAGTGCTTAGCTAGATGTATTTTTTAATATGGCTCTAGATCTGGACTGGTCTGAAGTTTCGGCCGTGACTTCATATCAACCTTGCGAATACTCGCATTGCTAGCAGAGGTCCCATGTTCGGTCCCTGGTAGGACAAATGTATTTTCTAATTTGTCTGAATCTGGCTTGGTTTAGGCTGTGGCTAGTTACCACTCTACCAGTAAAGAAGTACCTCTGAGAGATTTGTGTTCTGGTACGATCCTGTGTAGAAGCCATAAGAGGTGATTTGCCTCTTACCAGATTAGCACGCTTCCATCTTAGACTGTATCATCACTTACTTAAATTAGATAAGTTCCAATTCAAGCGGTAACCTTTATGCAAAAAAGCATAGGCGTGTCCGTAAGATCACATAATAACTATTGTTATTGTGATCTTAAGCACACGCTCTGTTAATCTACAAGCGCGGACCTTACCAAATAAACTGTACATAACCGAGCGTGACGGCTCAGTATCATTCATTACCCACAAAATAAAATGCATTGCGCCTAAAGAAGTTTTTACTTCAAAAACAAACATCAGCTCCAGAAACTTACCTGATAAAAAGCTGACGCTGATACGTCATAGAAATAATTAGAACATTGTCCATATTCACTTTGTTTTCGCAATCTTTGCATTTGATTTATATTAAGACACACAATCTCTAATATGCTATGTAAGTGTTTGTTCCATATATCCCAATTGTAAGCCAACACTCCATTTTTATTTCGCAACCTCCCTAAGGGATTGTGTATTGATATTGCAATTTTAAATAATTTAAACAACATGGACTGAAATGACAGGAACAAGTAATATTGTATATAAAGAATATTATTATGATTATAATTTAGCCATTTATTTAACACCTATTAAACTATTACAATTTACATACATTTTTCTTATATAGTGGTTAGCATGTATGTGTAGTGTTACTAAGTGTATCTTTGAAATATCGACAAAATTCAAAAACGCCATCGTGGTATGTACCCGTTAAAATAGTCAAAGTCTATCTTTATGCGAATGTGTGTTTGTATATTGTGTGTGTATGCGTATATCTGACTTTGTTTGCGTATCAGTGTGTGTGTATTTCTGTGTTAATTTTTTTGTGTGCGTTAGTACTTTATTTACAGATAAAAAATATTAAAAGCCCAGTCGAATCGTATACATTGCATTAATTATTAGTAATAATTTTTATTCTTAAAGGATCGTCGGGGGATGGAGGTTCTCCTTCAGTATAACTTTCAGTTTTCATCCGTCAACTTTAATCCGATTTATGAATGATTTTTTGTTCACTCAATAACTCACTTTTCGCGAAAAATCGTTAAAAACCAAAGTTATTACAAATTAAATATCCTACAAATTTGGTAGGAAAGGATGTGATACCACGAAACATAGCCCTTACACAGCTTACTGGTCTGGTGTAAGCACTGATAAAAGAGGCTGTCAGGGAGTTGGTATCATACTTTCCGAAAGAATGGATGATTGTGTGAAAGAAGTGAAATACGTGAGTCCTAGACTCATCTGGATCAGGCTAAAAGTTGGACTTACTCGGATCTTTGTCTTGGGTGCTTATGCTCCGACGGATCTGGGCACCAGAAAGTCCAATAAAGCCCAAAAAGAAATAGATGAGTATTGGGAAAGTGTGAGTGATACGTTGAATGAATGTGAACCGAATGAGCGAATAATTATGTTAGGAGATTTTAATGGATGGGTAGGTGTGAAACGTGATGGATATGAAAGGACTCTTGGTATGTTTGGTGACAAACGGGTGAATGAAAATGGACGAAGTTTGCTTGGAATATGTGTGGAACATAGTCTTTTTGTGGCAAACACTATGTTTGAGCACAAGGGGATTCATGTGTATACAAGGGAAGAAGGGAATGCTAGAAGTATGATTGATTTTGTAATTGTGGACGAAAAACTGAAGAAGAAAGTTCTAGATGCTCGAGTATACCGCGGGGTCGACATCGATACTGACCACTACCTGGTCGTTGCCCGAATCGGTGGTCTTTTTAATCGGTGGCGCCATAGAAAGAAGGAAACCTCGAGCATTCTTGAACGAATAAAAGTGGAGAGATTGCAAGAAGAGGATGTTAGAGAAGAATATCTGAAAAATTTGAGTGGGCGATTCAAGAGTGAAGACGAAGGAAATGAGATTGAAAGTTTATGGAATAAATTTAAAGATGGAGTGGTTGGTGCTGCTATTGATGTATGTGGCGTGTCTAAAAGGAGGAAAGGTAAGAAAGAGAAGAATTTGTGGATGGACAAAAATGTTCAAGCAGCTGTGTGTGAAAAGAAGAAAGCTTGGTCCGATTGGTTGGCTACAAAAGCGAACCAACGAATGCAAAAGGCAACGAATGATGACGTAAAAAAGGCAAGAATGGAATACAAAAGGGTGAAAGTAATCGTGAAAGAAGCTGTAAGAAAGAAAAAAGAAGAATACAGTGATATGTATGATAGGAGACTTTCTGATGATTTTCAGTCAAACAAAAAGTTTTTCTGGAAATCAATACAATTTGCCCGAGGGAGATCTACTTCCTCGGAGCTTTGTAAAATCAGAAGTTTAGATGGAAGTTTAATAAAAGGAGAAGAATGGATATTGAAGAGATGGAAGGATCATTTTGAAAGTTTGTTTGAAAGAAATGAAGCAGAGGTAAATATGGCCTCTGCGGATAGCAATGAATGTAAGACAAGTGATAGCGAGATTAGTATGGATGACATCATGAAAGCGATAAAAGGTATGAAATCAGGTAAGGCTGCTGGGTATGACAGAGTGTCAGTCGAGATGCTGAAGGCTGGCCGCGGGATTGTGGTAGCTCAGCTGTACTGCCTTTTCAATATATGCTGGGAGAAAGGTCAAGTCCCAAGAGATTGGAGCAAGGCCGTAATTGTCCCTCTATATAAAGGAAAAGGGTCACAGCAGGAGTGCAAAAATTACCGCGGTATCAGCCTTCTTAGTGTCGTCGGCAAATTGTATGCAAAGATATTAATTGAAAGGGTGATTAATGAAACTGATGGGAAAATATGGGACGTGCAAGCGGGATTTAGAAGAGGAATGGGATGTACGGATCAGGTCTTTTCTTTACGGTGCATAACTGAAAAATGTTTGGCTAAACACCAAAAAGTTTATTGCGCGTTCGTAGATTTAGAAAAGGCCTATGATCGAGTGGTGAGGAATGAGCTGTGGTCAACGTTATCTACGTATGGGGTGAGCGGTTGTCTGATCCAAGCATTGAAGTCTCTCTATGAGGGTTCTAGTGCCTGTGTCAGAATAAACGGAGCGTACACGGAGTGGTTTCCTGTCGAAAGAGGTGTTCGACAGGGATGTGTTGCGTCACCATGGCTGTTCAACCTTTTCATGGATAAATGTTTGACAGATTTAAAAGAAAGTATGTATGGGTTAAGAATGAATGAATTACTCATCAAATGTTTACTCTACGCTGATGATCAAGTAATACTTGCGTCATCCGCTAACGAGCTTCAGGAGATGCTAAATATTATGAATGAAGCTTTGAAAGGGAAAGGAATGAAAGTGAATGTAAACAAAACGAAAGTTATGCTTTTTGAACGAGATGAATCTATGATGAATGGCAATATTTTGATAGATGGGGAACAAGTGGAAGAGGTGAAAGAATTTGTATACTTGGGATCTAAATTTACAAAAGATGGAACATGTGAAAGTGATATCGAAAGGAGAGTGAATGCAGGGAATATGGTAAATGGTGCTCTGCATGCTTTTATGAATAGCCAGATGGTGTCTCAAAGGGCTAGACTGGCAGTGCATGCTGGAGTGTTGGTGCCAACACTTATGTATGGTAGTGAAAGTTGGGTATGGCAGAAGAATCACAAAAGTAAAATAAATGCGGTAGAGATGAGAGCGTTGAGAAGCATGAGTGGATTAAAACTGAGTGACAGAGTAAGAAATAGTGTGATAAGAGAACGTTGTGGTATAAAAGAAGACGTAGTGACTAAAATTGAGAAAGGTATGCTTAGATGGTTTGGGCATGTAGAGAGAATGAATGAAAGGAGACTGACAAAAAGGATTTATGAGTCAAGAGTGAATGCGAAAGTTGGAAGGGGAAGACCAAGGCGAACGTTCCTGGACCAAATCCAGGACATTTTAAATAACGGCCAGGTCAAGAGTACTCTAAACCGACGAACTTGTATGAAAGGTTTAATGAGAATGAAAGAAGCGAAGGAGATATGCAAGGATCGTGGCAAGTGGAAGGATGTTGTCTCTGCCTACCCCTATGGGAATGAGGCGTGATGCTATGTACAAATTTGGTCTTTATCAATTTTTTCCTAGAATCGATTTTTTTATACTAATTTCTGCGCTCGTATGCAATACTGTATTGAAACCATAACATATAAAGCTTAGCGTGACACCAACTAAGACTATCATCAATTACCATCAGGTAAGATTACAAGCAACCTATGCTACGCTTACCTGGCAGCAATAATAAATAAAAATAAATCAAATGGTTACCTTTTTTTTCTCGTCCATATTAGGTTCATATAACTTAAGCAGAGGTGGTAAAATATTTTCACTAAATTCACATATTGTCAGACGACTTACTGTAGATAGCTAAAATATAAAATATTTCATTCATAAATACATATTTAACATGAATAAATGTAAATGTATGTCAAAAATATGGGATTTCATTTTAATATATAAAATAAATACATTAATACTCTCCAGTAATGGTGATGCAAGTAAGTAACAAGTATTATAAAAATAATAAAGTCAATTCTTAAATTATCTGTTATATACTTGAGCTTGGCTTTGGCCATGGCTAGCATGTAAAAAAATGTCATACCAGTATAAAGAATAGTGTAAAGAAACCATAAGCGTTAAATCACCTCATACCAGATTAGCATGCCAGCATTTTAGATTGCATCATCATTTATCATCTGGTGATATTACAATGAAGAACTGATCTGTCAGAAATAAAAACATTTATAGGGTGAGCGTGAATTACAGTAGGAATTTAAAAGTAATATATATTTACCTCCTCAAAAAGTGTGATAACAATTTTTATGACAAACTCCTGAGCCTTTTTGTCATTTATCACTTTGATGCAACATTTTTTTAAGTTCGGCAATGAGTCCCTTAATATGGTTGTAAATTGGCAGTAACCAAGTGCATTTTTTATAATAGACCACAAGAGTTTTATCTTGACTAGGTCGTCAAGTGAACGATTAGTGAGACAAGCATTAATTGCAACATCCAATAGACCTTTAAAAAAAGTAATACAAAAAAGATTAAAGTCAATTTCTATCTATATTTATTAAGGAATCTCATTAAAAGGGTTTTTGAAATTACTAGGGTCATCTAGCTTGAATTTCCTAGTCATTACATAGAATTGAGTTGTCATAGTCATATCATTTTTCAAATGTTGCCTAGAGGACCGTTCAAGTCATTAATATATTAAATACCAGATTAATATTAAAAAAAAACTATTAACATCCTGTGTTTCCCACTAATTTAATAATTTGAATATATATATATATAAACTTTGTGTTGCCCACCCAGGGAATACACCTGTCGAACTAACAGATTTAAATGACTTCATATATACAATATAATACTAAAATACTTTATTGCACATAATAAAATATAAGGGCAACATTAAAAATATGCATTAATATTTATGTTTCATTTTCTTATATATTAATGACAAGTAAATAATTAAGAAATTTGTGTTTCTGTATGTTCGGTCTCTCTAATCTCTTTGTTTTAAATTCCTAAACAGTTCTCAAATGAAGTAGTCAAAAATATTTAGATCCTCCACATACATAATCAAATACATACTCTCCCATGTTGCTGGTGATATATAGCCCAAATAGTAATCAATGGGAAGAACATATTTGTAAAGCAAATTTAAATAGGCATCTCCAATGGTATCCCTCCGTTGCCTGTCGTTTAGTACATTAAAGCATGCATCTGTTATCTTTTGACACTTTATATAGGCATGTCCTGAAATTATTACAATTTTGGTGTATTAATTGTAAGAAACTTTGAAAAAAGATATAATATATTATATGGTTACATTTTTATCAACATTTTCCCTGCTAAACATTCTGTTCAGACCATACAAGTATTTTCATTTTCTGGTTTACATATTCTACTTTAATATAGCCCATATACCATATGATACACAAATAATTTCTGTTCACTCAGTTCAGTTGACTGGAAGAAATTTTAGGACAGACAAAGGGTTACCTATTATACTCATTTTTATTTTCTGTACAGTCTACAAGCGGGAACTGTAAATATTAAGTGTATTATAAAGAGTAATCTATGTTTCTATCAAAATTGTCTATCATGCATTATGGGAAGTATATATCGAAATTGCTTGAACAGAAAGCTTAACATGTGTTGCATATATATGATACCCGAAGGTGGAAACATGTTAAAAGAATCATTTGACATAAAATAACAGATATAGATCATATTCACTATTGATAATTAAAATAAATTGTACATAACTAAAATTGTCTCTTTCAAATCTTTATCAAACAAATTTATTCATAAAAACTATATAAAATGGTTTGTTCTGAGTATAATAAATCATGTTGTCAAATTATGCCTTTTAACATACAAAAATTAGGTTTACATATCCTGTTACCTTTATTAGAGCCGGAAACACATAGATGCAAAAGAATTGTACATGTAGGTACTGTAATTGATTCAAAATTTTTTGAAGTATCAAACTTTTCTGTTTCCTGTAAAATTTAAATACCTTAATGAGACACTATACACCAACACGTAATAGCAATATTTACAGAATCTATTAAAGGAAATGATAAAAATAGAGTATGTTTAGCATATAGCAAGCCTGTGTATAATAATTTTGTAAGGGTTATACTTATATTTACTTTTAGCTTAACTTCCTAATTGATAGATTGAATAATGAATTCATTTCGAAATTATATAATAGATAACAGTAAAAATTGTTTATAATATGCTAATAATTATTGTTAAACTAATTCCTTTTCAGACAGCTAATGAAAGTAATACAGTACAATCATTGTACCAAGTAATTTAATACAATAAGGTTTTGTTACATAAAGTTTGAGTTAGACTATAGTTCATTTGTTATGTTTAAAAAAAGTTATTGCTTGTTATCAAATAATAATAATGGTTTTACCAAGAACTTGTTTGAATCTTTCAAATGAATAATATAGAATTGGTGGAATTAAGTAACAATAATTGAGTGTATATATTATGTTAAGGTTACAGATTGAAAAATGTATTGTATTAAGCTCAATAATACTTTCTCTTTAGACTCTGCAATGATGAAAATTTATATTATAGACAAATTATGACTATTGTATTGTATTAAATTTTGAATTACTTCTTGCATTGTAGGGGAGATGTGCAGCTCTCATTATGTTAAGACATTTATTATATTGAGGCTTTTTATATTAAGATTATACTATATTTGTAAGTTATTTGAAATGAAAAAAAAATTCTATACCTTCATAATATAATCATTAATATAATCAAAAACATGATTCCAATTAAAACCAGTGTTCTTAAGAGAGTTTTTAGTCAACAGGGAAGGCACAGCATTTCTAGTGAGAAAATCTTTTAATATATTTGCATTTTTCTTTCTGTCAGTTGCACGTGCAGATGTTAATAAAGAGCATGCTTCTCTTAGAGTTTCTTCTAAAGACATATTTGCATTGAAGTCAATTTGGATCTGTATTTAAAAATGCAAATCTGTATTCATTCTGAAATAAAAGAAATACCATATTAAACATATAACTATAATTCTTTTGCCTTTGAACACAGATCAACGTAAAAAAATTTGAACTACTATAATTAGTATAAAATCTTTAATTAGTAATCACATCACAAAAACAAACTTAACATAAAAAAGTATTTTCTTCTCATTTTGGTATATAATTCAAGGAAATATCATAAAATTAAGCTTAGGAAAATTTTTTTATAATCGGTTTTTATTTAAACTCCACCTTAGCAGATTTAAACTTAAATTCTCATATACCAGTTCGATAGGGCATATATAGGTAATAAACATTATAAAATTAATGACAATTATCCCATTAGTGTATATTTTAATATGTTAAATTAGATGGCAATATGTTATAGTAAAGCACATTTCAATAATGTCTTTCATAATATTCAAATTAAACTTACATTAATAACGTACCTGAAATTAAAAATGCATAAATATTAATTTTGATAAGAGTGTTAAGGCACTATATAATAATAGAATTAAATTTAGTAGGCGTTTTTTTCCATATATCTAAAGAATTTTAATATTACAAAATCTACTTTTACACCTTTTAGTCGATTTTAAGGTAATATAAAATATATATGATAAAACTTTTCAATCTTAACAACTTTCATATTTATATTTTAAATTTTAAAGTGTTGTAGAAATAAAACCACAGATTACACAAAGGCACAGACTATAATTTAAAAGACTAAGTGGACCCTATTTTTAAATGTATCAAAAGAAAGAGAATAGTAAATAGTTTAAACCACGGGAAAAGGAGCAGGCATAATAATTTAGTATTGCGCAGAGCTTTGTATCTTTAATTTACTTGATTGCAGTGCTATGGTGATAAAAAAGTAAGACTGACCACACTAGTTTATAAAGGGCTTGACTAGTTTGTAGTTGATCATACTGGTTGCTATTTCGCTACACTGGAGGCGAGAGTCCACTTTCTATCCGACATTGGCACTGTCAATTTACAGTTCTTCTTCTTTTATTTAATGGTCTTTAATTGTATCAATAAGGGTCAATTTACTATAGCCGCCATTTTAATCATTACAGACAAATAAATGTTTTATGTGATCAGTTTTTAATGAATAAAAAATTGGATGCACTGATAAGTAAGTCGTGTTTAGTTAGTTCATTTTGAATTCTACTGTTGAAAATATGAAGTAATGGCAAATAACCTATCTTGAAAACTTTAGCAAAGTTGTACATCTAATATTTCACAGATTTTTTAAAGATCTGTTATATGCAATTATTCATAAAATAAATTTTCTTAACCATAAAAAACATTACTATTTTTCTTGACATAAATGAATGGAGAATATATTCCCATATATTGTATTAACGAATAGACATCACAATCGAATGGGGATAACCAAAAAATATAAAATTTTATATAGTACGCTCTGAATTAATTTTATGAAAATATATAAGTATATTACACATAATATGTTTGATTTGGAAGGTTACGATACATCGTCGATATTAGTTTAACCTGTGCGATTAACCAAGAACAACACGTCTCCTGTCAACGTCACATTATTTTTTGTTTCATGGGTCCACGTTACAGGCTATTGTTATTCTCAGTTTACCCCATAATCTATATGTATACCTTTCTCTTTCTACACAAACAGCAGACAGCTGGTCGGGTAATTTGAAGACAAGTTAATTTTTCCTTAAATATACAGGACATATACATTTAATTTAGAAATATCTATAATAAGCAACATGGAAATGGAGCCTGATGTTGTTAAGAAAACTATTAATACAAAACCAATGTTAAACGATCCTTTGTATATAACCTTAATAAGTTTGATTGTTCTTGTTGTGACATTAGGTAAATAAGATTAATAAATTATGCTATGTATAATTAAATCTTTAGTTGTTTTATGTGGATAAAATTGTATCTTGTATTTTAATAGTGATTTGGTGGTTACTTTCCACTCGTCGACACTTGCGTCGGTCTGTTCTACTTACCGGATTGTCAGATGCCGGCAAGACATCATTGTTTGTAAGACTCGCTTATTCGCAGTACAGACAAACGTTCACGTCTATGAAAGAAAATATTGAAGACTACGTTACGTCTAGTAATGTAAGTGTTAAAATACTTAGTAAATATGTCAATTATAAAAAAACAATTTTTTTTCTTTCAAATTTATAAGAATATGCATTCATTTTGATATTTAATATAATTCTTCTTCACACATGTATGTTACTGAAGTAATAATGTACTAAGTAAATTTTATTTTAATGTATTTTATTCTTAGATATTAAGTTAGTACAGTAAGTAGTTATTAAGTATTTAAAATAATATGGGCACCTTGAGGGCCTGCAATAAAAATATATTATTATTATAAATGGGTTTAGATACAATTTATATGTATGCACATAGATAGATTCTATATGTATACATATAAATTAATAACAGTAGTATTTAATGTGTTTGTAGTTATTTATAAATCAGTTAAGGATTTACACTTGTTCAAATTTTATTATATTTGCATTAAGGCATCTTACATTACTTCAGTCAAGCCTTTGTGAAAGTAGTACTACATACCTAAGAATTTATGTATAGAGTTAAACTATTAGTCTGTATTTTCAGAAAACATTGAGGATTGTAGACTTACCTGGTCAAGAAAGATTAAGAAACAAGTTCTTTGATCAATATAAAAGTAGTGCCAAAGCAATTGTATATGTTGTGGACTCAGTTACAATTCAAAAAGAAATTAGAGATGTAGCAGAGTGAGTATTTTATTTATTTATATAGGAGTTTAATTAATAGCAATTGACTGTAAAAAAACTTTTTATATTCTTTGTTAAATATAATCTTTACATATAAATAAAATTGTCTGATTGTACTTTTAAAGCCTATTCACTCAATGGGTATGAAAGTATATACTGTATCACTACAAAAAGTTATATCAAAACACCAATTTTTAAAATGTTTACCTATATGTTTGTTCCGATTTATACCTGAAATAGTTGACTGTAGTTTCTCTGGTAGAGCTGCACCACAAAGGACTGGAATGTGTTACAAGCTTCCCTAGTCCCCAAATTCTACAACCTAGGTGTTTTCAAAGTTAGGGTGAATAGGGATATTTTAGCAATGCATGGCCAATGTGCATCAACACCAGGTGTGATTGCATTACCTATAAAAAAGCTAATGCTATGAAGAGTAACTTGGGCTACTCTTAGTGTAAACAAAACTGCGTCTGCAATGACGCAAGTCACAGCAGATAACAGCTAGTTTAAACGAATTAAAATATTAAATGTTACAATTAAATTGTAATCTGCTCTTTACCCATTATTAGCATAACATTTTTTTCATTTGTTATTAAATTTTTTAGATATCTGTACACAGTACTTGCAGATGCTGTAATACAGAGCAACTGTCCCCCTCTGCTTATACTATGCAACAAGCAAGATTTACCAATGGCAAAAGGGAGTCAACTCATTAAGAGTTTGCTAGAAAAAGAAATGTAAGTATTTCAGTAGAATTCACCATAACAAGCTGTAATTATCTATTAAAGTCTTGATTATATGAAGGAGCTAGACTTATCATTGTCTATTTTGTTTTTTTTTTTCAAAGTTCTATTTAGGTACTCACCTAAATAGAGGTATTTTTGGAAGTCAAGAATTTTTTCCTTGCTTTTATATATATATAAATAGCATTCCTCTGATTTGAAATTGGGTTAGAAAGTTTGAAGGATGCACTGTATATAACATTTCTTTTGAGACACCTTTATAATTAGTAGTAACTTTACATAATAGCTGCAGTGAATAGCTGAACAAATATTATGATATTGTAGATAAAAAAAAAACACCCTGCAAAGTCTCCAAAGTTATTCTCCTAACAGACTTGATGCAGTATAAATATTTGTTACACAATATAAACAACACTCAATTTGCACAACCTTTACCATATTCCTCAAGGACCAAGATCAGCTATTTTATTAAATTTCTGTATATAAACTGTATTTTTTTGCACAGAAATCTTGTTCGTGTGACAAAATCAAGTCAACTGCAATCAGTTGATCCATCACAGTCCAATAATGTGACATATCTTGGAAAGCTTGGAAAAGATTTTGAATTTTCTCATCTTAGCTGCAAGGTAGATGTTCTAGAAACTTCTATGAATACTGGAGATGATGATGATCCCACAGAAATGAAGGGTTTGCAAGAGTGGATTTCAAAATTGTGAAAATAAAACTAAAAACATTCTAATGAATGCATTTTTCAATAAATTCTCATTTTCCTAATTGTTAAGACTAATGAGCGCTTGAAGTAAATTATACTAAGAATGGTTACTATTATATGCATTTGAAAATATTTTTGTAAGGAGCTTTTTATATAATAAAATGTTGAAAAATATTGCTGTCCTTCTTTAAACACCCCTTTAAAAGTAACTCTTAGATATTAAGCATCGATTTTAGTTTTTAAATGGTTTATAGTAAAGAAATTTAACTTGAGTGTAAGACTTTAATAACTATGATTATATGCTTTCTATTTTTGGTGCAAAAAAATATTAACAGGTAATAGACGTCATTGTAGAAGAAAACGTACATATATAGTTCCTGGTTTTTATCAATAATAAGACAAATTCTATTAAAGCAAGCTAATAACTATAAAAGATAAGATAATATTTCGGCAGGGAAGGTAACTAAAGAAAAGTACGTGCGTACAAAGTAGCGACACATCTTTGGCAAAGTATTATAATTTTTCAGTTTTGTTTAATTTTCTACAAATCTAAGACTTTCGATTACCGAGTCTTGGAGGGAAAAAGGAAGATATGTTTGTAATTTAATGAATTTAATTCTCATTAAAATATGTAGTGTAGAAATTTATACAAATCTCAAATGACGAATTGTTAATAAAAATGCCACGTGTTTTTTGTCAATATTAGAAATTAATAATTAAATATAGTTTTTGAATTTACAATTTAGAAAAGAGAATTTATGAAATATTTTATTAAATGACGAGTGGTAAATTACACTGGCATGGGTACTTCTTTAATTCTATTGTTAGTTAGGGTGTCTAACAAACTCCACATCTTTTTGGGTTTTTTATTGCATTCTGTAAATAGTTTATTATAATAGCTACTTTTCATCGTTTGTATTTCTTCAACGACCTTGTTTCTTTCCTTTATGAAGGCTTTCCTGATATTATTGTCCTTTGGGTTCTTTTTGTGCTTATTCCAGACTATATTTTTTTGATTAATTTTATTCAAAATGTGTTTATTTATCCAATCTTGTTTCGGTGGGTTCAAAATTTTAGTTTTCTTCATTTTACATTGATCAATTTCTTGTAGTAGTCTTTTCTCGAATATGTTGTAATTATTATTATCATTATGCGCGCTGGCTTTAGCCTGTTCATCTAGTTTCACGTAGTCTATTGCATAATATTCAATTTTTCGTTTTGCTTCCGGTTAACACTTATTTAGTTCAAAGTAAATCTGTTTGTGGTCGGACATCGATGATTCAATAATAGCTAGATGAAACTGACTATCTTTAAGATTTGTAGATACATGATCCAGGAGGGACTTTTTGGCAGCTGTTTCACGGGTACAATGCTGGACATCAATATTGTTGATTATTTTAAAATCATTCTCTTCGAGTGTGTTTTTATATTCTTCAACCGAACTGTCAGAGTGTAGGAGATCAAGATTAAAATCTCCAAACAGCACCGCCCTTTTTCGGCGTTCTAATTGTTGAGACAGGGTATCTAGAAAGCTGTTGATATTTGTACGCCCGGGTTTGTATACAGCACCAATATCTAGAGAAAATCTTTCCAAATGAATCCAAAGATAATGATTGTCATCTTGGGACAGTTCTTCGAGTAATTTGTGCTCCATATCATTATGAGCAAAAATTGAAA
>JACTOM010000011.1:1367219-1392911 GCA_015832385.1 Elymnias hypermnestra | reverse complement strand
CTAACAAACTCCACATCTTTTTGGGTTTTTTATTGCATTCTGTAAATAGTTTATTATAATAGCTACTTTTCATCGTTTGTATTTCTTCAACGACCTTGTTTCTTTCCTTTATGAAGGCTTTCCTGATATTATTGTCCTTTGGGTTCTTTTTGTGCTTATTCCAGATTATATTTTTATGATTAATTTTATTCAAAATGTGTTTATTTATCCAATCTTGTTTCGGTGGGTTCAAAATTTTAGTTTTCCTTATTTTACATTGATCAATTTCTTGTAGTAGTCTTTTCTCGAATATGTTGTAATTATTATTATCATTATGAGCGCTGGCATTAGCCTGTTTATCTAGTTTCACGTAGTCTATTGCATAATATTCAATTTTTCGTTTTGCTTCCGGTTGACACTTATTTAGTTCAAAGTAAATCTGTTTGTGGTCGGACATCGATGATTCAATAATAGCTAGATGAAACTGACTATCTTTAAGATTTGTAGATACGTGATCCAGGAGGGACCTTTTGGTAGCTGTTTCACGGGTACAATGATGGACATCAATATTGTTGATTATTTTAAAATCATTCTCTTCGAGTGTGTTTTTATATTCTTCAACCGAACTGTCAGAGTGTAGGAGATCAAGATTAAAATCTCCAAACAGCACCGCCCTTTTTCGGCGTTCTAATTGTTGAGACAGGGTATCTAGAAAGCTGTTGATATTTGTACGCCCGGGTTTGTATACAGCACCAATATCTAGAGAAAATCTTTCCAAATGAATCCAAAGATAATGATTGTCATCTTGGGACAGTTCTTCGAGTAATTTGTGCTCCATATCATTATGAGCAAAAATTGAAACTCCACCGCCTAAGGTGTTTTGTCTATACTGATAGTAGTGTGTATATCCAGGTATTTGGAGTCTTTTAGCCTCATCATCGGTTTTAATCCAAGTGTCTGTTAAAACTATTAGATGTAAGGTTGGTTTAAGGGTATCTATAACACATCGTAATTCGTCAAGCTTGCCTGGTTTGACAATGCTACGTACATTGGCATAAAGACATCTTAGCGACTTTTTATTGGCTTTTATTTCATTATAGTTATCAAGGATTTGGTATGTGGTACATGTATTACTGAGTCTAGGTTTACTTACTGCGTGTAGTTTTTTGAAGAAGTATTCACTATTTTGGGTATACCTCTTATGTATTTGATTTGCAGGTTTTGTTCTCCATCAAAATGCCACATGTTATTTGTAAATATTAAAACTACGTAACCTTCAAATGAATTTGAATAAAATACGCTGCACATCTTCATGACGCTAATCACGCGTTTCATCCGTAAAAGTTTTACTCTCATGAGCCTCAAGAAGTTACACTTCACAATTTATTTTTCAATGTCTTCCGGATTTCCGGAATTTGTCAACAATAGATCATTAAATTATTTCGCTTTGGAGATTTGTTTTGTTACCTATATTTGATGAAATCTTAAGTTAAAGTATCGTTTTTATTTTTAAATACGAATTATTTATGTATCACAATAACAACCTGATAAGGGGTGTTTACAATAATAGTTAAAAATATTTGGTGATTCTTTTTTGATTTGGTTCCGACCAGTTTTTTTGACATATCGACGCGGGTCACTACTGGTTTGCTTTCCAGCATCCATATTAACAAGAGAAATTAATAAATATTTCTGATTAACTGTTAAAACTATATATTTTTGTCAAAGTTATTTCATCAGGTCTTCATTTCTTTCACAGACAAATCATCAAGTAAAATAATTATTAAATAATGACTCGACGAAAATCAAGATTGATGCAAATATTCATTATCTTAATTGTTATTTTTGCATATTCATAAGCTATTGACGAAGATCAATACAGATTTTTCATCCGATATTGCAAAAGGGGTAAGTGATCAATGAAAGAATATAACAATACATACATTGTCGAGCGATATTTTGAGAAAGTGCAAGGTGAAAAAATGCATATTCATAACGTTGTCATTATTCCGGTTCATTGTTGAATGCTCTTACCTTTCAATTATTTCGTTAATAAATCATCGCCTACCGGTTTTTTAGTCATGCAAAAGAACGTTTGTAAATAATTGTAATAAATTATATTATAAAAAAATATTTTTTTGTCTCCTTACAAGCGTATTATTAAATTAATAAATTTAGAAAATTTGGGATTACAGCACTCTACGTGTACATGATTGATGCGGTCAAAGTTAATGTTCACACAGAATTACTATGTAATCTCGTTTTATATCTATTAAAGCAACTATTATTGCCAACAATGTTTTTGCCCTCGGAGGATTTAGAATTATGTGAATATTTTTACAAAATTATAATATATTGTTTAGTATTAGATATTTCATGGCACGTCATATTCTAAAGTAGGGGAGTATGGGGTAATCGGAGTCAGTGGGCAATGGGAGTCACCCTCATATCCACGAAACAGCTCTTGCGAGCGATGCGTAAATGACATACCCATCACCACGCTGGCTCTCCAGCACCGCCTGGAACAGCTCGCGCCAGTCAGCGCCCGCGTCACCAAGTTACGTCGGTGTTTTGGTTTTTTTGCTCCGCTATGTAATTTTACTTCCACGCAAATTAGAAGGTATGTGGCGAATATCTTGCAGTACGCGATCAAAGCTTTTATACGCACTTGGTTAGACTTGCAAAATGTGATGCGCAGTTCAGATTATATCAATGTTTTAAAGATTTTTTTTATGTTTTCTTATAAGGGTGATTGCGGGAAATGTGAGTCAGGTGACTTTCGCAACTTTGCTTGTTGAAATACGTCATTTTTATTTGTTTTTAGACGCAGAAAGTCGGGACAACTGAAAAGGGTTTCTAGTCTTCTGATAGCCTGGAAAAAGTTATAAAGCTCTTGATGCAGCTCTGTTTATAAGAAATGCTGATTTAGCTTATGGGATCCCATTTTCCCGGTCTTCAACAGAGGATGAAAAAAGTTCTACCTCAGAAAATATCTCATTGAGGACGATTCACTATCTTTAGTCTTGAGACAGAAGCCGTGCTAGCAAACTCGATGAAGAAATAGGCAAATATTTATTTATGGTTACACTGATAATCAAGTGAGAAAAGTGGAAAAAAGTAGATGAAGTAATATTTCGGAAAAAATAAAACAGATGGAAGGGTAAATGTCATGGAAAAGAGTACAATACACAAAAAGGGCCTTGAAAAGGTAAAGCGCGAAATACTACATGAAACGAACGAAATTTCTGCGTCACATGTTGGCACTGAAGGCTTATGCCAGGACGATGCATATGACTACACAGAAGTACACGCCTAGTACAAGTAACAATGAGATTTGGTTCAGATGCACCTCATGTAGGCTGTGGCAAGGTTATATCTGCGATGCGTGCTAGATTTTTTGACTCCGATTGCCACTTGGATTGACCACCTTTACCCGCACGTTGGTGCAATGAGAGTCAAAGCTGTTTTTGTTTTAAACTTATATTATCCAAAATTGATTTCCAAATGAATTGAAAATTATTTGTAATGAAAGTTGATTAGTTAAATTATGTTTAAAGGCAGTTACAATAAATATTTCGTTGATGAATAAAATTTTGAGTTGTTTAAGTGACCCACATTACCCCCTTTCCCCCTAATAGTTAAAAAAACGTTAATTATATATGGATAAAATACTTTCGTCACATATATATTACCATAATAAAAGAGCAACGTTAATATTTCTTGAGTTTTAATTGTAATGAAAAGTTATGATGCGTTGAATATCGCAAAAAATATCATTAGTATATAAACCTAAATATTTCCGGCGTATGAAAAATTGTTATAATCGAGCATAATTTGTGCATACAAAGTAATAAGTATTAACCCAAAACATAAAAAGCCGTGGTACTGAAATAATTACGAGCCATTTTAGATTCGATGATAAAGTTTAATTCGCCACTAAAACGTGTTAAACCAAGGGAATGCGGCGTTTATAGTGCGAGTAAAGTTTAAATACATAGAACTAATACAGTCTGCTCTTGTTTTAATCTGAATTAGATATTAAAAAATGTTAATAATTGAAGTTTCGAATTAGACATTAAGAAAGACAAGCAAAGATGTACCTAATTAATACATTTAATTGGTAATTTTGCTAAATATTCACTTAGTTACAAATAATTACTTCCTCGGATCTATAATAAGTTTTCGTAATGGAAAATATTACTTCATTATTTTATTAATGATTTTTAAAGAACCCAACTTGTATTTTGCTGACGTAGGTATGAAGGGGAAAGTGTAATTATCTTCAAAAATGTTTTAAAGCTAATTCCTAATTAATATATATGTCAAGAGTACTAATAGTAGGATTAGGCTTGTTAAGCCATTTCAGATTCCCTTGTATTTTATTTTAGAACCACACTAAATTACTTAGTATATAGATATTACATTAATTCACACTGAAAATTCTGTCAATTGTTCTGTATATGTGAGCTTATGGCACTTTTAATAGATTTTGCTGAAACTCTATATCATAATCAGGACATTACATCGACCTTTTACTTAAGTTTTCAGTGTATTATAGTAATTTAAGAATACACGGTGTTGTACAATTTTTCACAAATACGATTATAATAATTAAAATTCATTAATTAATTATTATTTGAAAAAAAAAAAAAACTTTTATAACATCGTGTCATCCAGTACGAATAAAAAATGTGGTGCAGCTGTGTTATGGATAGGGCCGTTTGTTGTACGTGAATAATATCTAGTAATGGGTGATAGCTTCAAAAAGCGGGCCTTCTGCCGGGTGCAATGTGTTACAGCCCTTAATTAGCGTAATCAATTCATTGATCCTTTAACAATCCAGTGATGTTATTGAATTTCAGATGAAAGTGATAATTATGATTATATGTAGGTACAATACTAAACTGAATCGCCCCATTTTGTTATCTTTCCTTTATTTTTTATTACCTCTCTGTGGATGCGATTTTAAAGACGTATTCACGCCAAAAATTGTTTTTTAACTGAACAAATATATATAGGAAACGTGTGAACTATTAGTTGAAATTGAAAAATCGTTTCAGAGACACATTTTTTTCCATTTTAAACCAAGATTGTCGGGGGTATTGAATTTCTTGACGTCACGTACTTCCTTCCTTTGTGCAAAAATCGAATGAATGGCATGACAGTAGCTCCATCCTTAAGCGTGGGAGGTTATTGCCGTATGGCCGTGCCATCAAGATTTAAGATCAGACAAATTTAAAATATCACAGGAATTAACTAAATTTCCAGAAATATTTAAAACCTTTCCAGAAGTTATATTTTATTAAAGTTAGAAATAATTGCTATAAATAAAACATCAGTGGTATGAAAATATTTAATTTTCTTACAGATTTATTAGCATTTTAATAGATACCTAAATTCACTTATCCTGAGAAATTTTTCTATGATAAAAAGTAAGTAAATAGCAGCCAATTAACGTCCCACTGCTATGCACAGGCCTCTTCACTCATATGAGAGAGAATTTTTAGAGCGTAGACCAGTGCACTCTATTCCGTCACTCTCATAGTCCTATGTGATGGAAAACGAAAAAACACAACCGGAGAGAGATGAGGCGCAGGACCGACAGACTAACGTGCACTCCGAGGCACGGGGGTGTAGTACACCGCCAGCTTCCCATCTTCGGACAAATATTGACAAAATGTTGATAGAAAACTCAATACTCAGTTTTTGAATTGGCCCGGCTTGATGCCTGTAGTCGAACATGCTAAACACTAGACCAACGAGACAGTTTCTATGATATCTGAAGTTATATCTCTTATTACATATAAATTAGAAATTATTAAAAAAAATTGGCGGCAGACGTGAATGAAACTTGCAACTACAGTCTGTAGACTTCCCGTTTTGTCCTGGAGTTCGACTTTGACATTTTTAAATTCGTTATATCTTTTGAAATGATATTCCGATTTTAATCATTTAAAAAGTTTATTATCTAATATATTCATCATATTATCATTTAATAGGGTAAGGATTAATACAGACGTATGAATAATTTGGTGTGATTATGGTCGGCATTTTATTATCTTTTAAAATATAAAAAAGTAGTTATAGTAGCGTAACTACATTAGTTGGGCATATAGTATCGCGGACTTTCTTTTAGCTATTAATACGTTCTATAATATTGTAGAACATTTATTTGATCTATCTTCACTAGTTTTCGCAGTGCACACGATAACAGATTTTTTGTTTCACACCTTGGGTTACATAAAGGCATTTTTCGTAGGGATCCCTATATTTTTTGAGAAAGTAATATAACCTATGTCACTCTGAAAATGTAGCAGTAGATTAAATCGTCGCCGATAGATTAGATGTTTTATATTGAAATCAAATTTTCTAATATAAACATCATATTCTAGTACAATTTCCAGAATAAGTTATTGAAAATAATTATCATTATTTGTATCTTTCAATCTTGACACCATAAACTCAAAATGTACAATGATAAAGCAGTTTCCTTTATAAGCAATACATCAATTCACCCCACTTACATCCGGAACGCGGTAACATTCGATTGTGACTTCATTTATCCTCCAAGTAATGAATGCAATCATAATTCAACGTAATGGTATAGTACATTTGGTTATGTTCATAAATTGCACCAATGTATACGTTGCCTCATTATACCCGTATTATTTCCGCGTATCTTCCTGGTACGTTCGTTTTTTTAAAAGTTTAAATTCAAATAATTGCATTGTGGTACAAAAACATATAATACAAAAAAAATTTGTTATGACAGCCTACTGGGGAGATGCATGGATTCTTGTGTAGAGAAATCGCGGGTCCGAATTCTGAGCACACGTCCTTAAGTTTCTCTTTATAAAAAATCAAATTTACGTGCGTGATTGCTTTTTTCAATCCATCATTGTGCTTTTTAGTGAAGGAAAACATGCAGTAGGTGTAGCATGCCAACCGTCAGTGGAGCAGCGTGCTGGGCCTATGCTCTAGAACTTTCCCTCTCTCTTATAAGTGAGGTCTGTGCCCAGCAGTGGTACTTTAATAGGCCGATATTTTACTTACTCAAAAAAACAGATTGTAAAGGGTTAACATCCAATCCCGTTGGATCGCTTTTAACAACCGATTCTAATGTATTTAATGGCAACGTAGATACAGTTTTAGCTATATCTGATACTCACAGCAATGTCTTGCGGTATCGGTCTTCGCGGTTGGTCTCTAGCAAAGACTTCGTGGACTTACTAGTGTGTAAAAAATATAAAAAGATTAAATCGAAAGTCAAATCGACTTACACATGGATTAAAGCTATTTAAGTACGTGTAATTTCTTTTTGTGTATAATCATAAACTTCTTTGATGATATTTAGGTGGATGTAGTCACAGGTGAGCAGCAAACCGTAAAAATATCGCGCAATATCGCAGGCAGTTCAAAAGTGCCGCTCCGTGTGTGGTCCGACATGAAAACGCTTGCAAATTTCAATATTTATCAACAAATGAGAATTCATTGACTCCACAGATATGCAGAGAAATATTGAATATTCATACGGCTTTCGTAAGATAGTTCGATTCGGTTTATGACTGTTTACAACAGAATATCCATTGATATTAATGCATGTTGTATTTTAAGTACTGCTTGGGTACTTCTCTTTAATCCACACTTTTATGGATTTCAATGATACGATATGGCTAAGTTTAAAAGTCCATTATTGAAATTAAGCTTTAAGTTAATTTTCTATGCGATTAAATTGTTAATGTACTAATTTTCTTTGTACAAGTGATAACTTTATAAAATCATAATCTATAATTGGATTAGAAATGGCATTGTAGACTTTACAATTATGTAGAAATTTCTATTGTTTTTAATAACACATTTCAGAGAGTCGGATATACTATTGAGGATAACACATTCACGTAGCGCCTGATAACTTTTAAGAATAAACTGTACTTTTTTTGCATAAACTCAACAAGCACATATTTGTCACTTAACCTTATATATAGTAATGAAATGAAATTTCTTTACTATACGAGTATATAAAGTCTTTTACACTTCGTTGCTTTGGGTGAATAGTGACAAAAAGATAATTAGGATAGGCAATTTGATAGCCGTTTGAAAGTTAAACGAAACGTTTGAGTTAACCAGTAGCATAATAACATTTTGACGTTCCACAACGTCACTTTTTTTATAGATTTCTAGTTTAGATTGAAAATTCTATCAAGATTTTCCCAAATTTCCAAGATATTGGGAATAACTCGGGTGACACCGTTTTCTCCTTCTCTCATCGGTCGTGTCGAATTACTATCACATCGGAGAGTGAGAGTGAAGTAATAGATAGTGTACTATGCTCTAAAAACCCTCTCTCATATGAGTGAGGAGGCCTGTGCCCAGCGGTAAGACGTGAATGGGCTGCTACTTACTATAGGTTATATACAATAAAAAGAAAATTGTACGCCGGTTTTAAAACCTGTATGGCTTATTTACAAAAATAGGCCCAACCTAAAGGGTCCTTTTAGATTATCAAAGAATTTTTATATTTAAAAATGTTGCCAGGACATAAAAATTGGCGAAAAAAGTGCAAGCAACGAGGCAATCATTTTCCCTGACTCGTTAAGGGTGTGCAATTAACCGATTATTTCGAAATAACCGCGGCGGGCCGCGCATGCCCGGGCAGCGAGTCTTTGTCGGCTCGAGCCCGCGATGACATTTTGTGGGGCAAATCTTCGTGCCGCGGCGGCTTTCATCTCAACTTATAATCGCTTCTTTGATGAATGCTCATACATTTATAAATTGCGTAGCCTGGTAGGTAAATAACTTTAATTAATGTACTATATATAAATTGTAAAAGTGCCATATTCACCAAAATATTATTATACATGTAATCTCACCAGATGGTAATTGATGATACAGTCTATCATAGAAACGTGCTAATCTGGTAAGAGGTAATTTACTCCTTCTGGTTTCTACACTGCATCGTATTGGAACATAAATGTTTTGCTTGTAGATATATCTTTTCTAGTGGGGTGGTAACTAGCCACGCCTGAAGCCTTCCCCCAGTCCAGACTTAAACACATTAGAAAACGCGATTTTCAGAATTTACCCTAACGGGGATCGAACCCGGGGTCCTTTGCTAGCAAAGCGGGTACTCGCACCACTAGCTAGCCAATTACAATAATTAAACTAAGGAATCAACTGATCGATGAGATAGCAAGGAGTTTTAAGAACAAGCTGTCTCAGCTCTACCTCATTGGTCTAGTGGTTAGCATTTTCGACTACAGATATGCGGTCCTGGGTTCGAGTCTCGGGTCGGGTCAATTCAAAAATCAATATTGAGTTTTCTATTAAGATTTTCTCAATATTTGCTCGAAGTTGGGAAGTTGGCGGTGTGATCCACCCCCGTGCCTCGGAGAGCACGTTAAGCCGTCGGTCCTGCGTCTGATCTCTCTCCGGTCGTGTCGGATTCCCGTCACATCATAAGAGTGAAGGAATAGTGAGTACACTTGTCTGCCAATCCGCAGTGGAGCAGCGTGGTGGGTCTATACTCTAAAAACCCTCTCATGCAAGTGAGGAGGCCTGTGCCCAGCAGTGGGACGTTAAAGGGCTGCTTTACTTTTTTTCCCATCTAGCGTGACTCTTTTTGAAATTTAACTTTGTTGCATTCAAAGTATATAAGGATATCACTGAAATAATTAAATTTATACGCAAAAAATTATAACGGACACGCCCATAAAATAGCTTACCGCAAGTCTACTTTCTTATTGGCTGACTACATAGTCGCCAGTCAGTTTGCCCATGTCATTGTTTTTGTATTGTACATGTCACCTACGAGACAACGAACGACTTGTTGCAAGCGGGTACTACGCTGAATATCAAAATACTTTTATATTTTTTCGATCGAATACATAATAAATTAATGCATGTCCCTACTACTTTTTGTAACTCGCTTGCCATTATTTTTCTTTATTGTATAACCAATGTACAATATTTATAACGAACCATATTTATTAAGGTTATAGATATTGGACAGCGACGTTTAATCCATATGCTCCGACAAGTGGGCCTATTTTCGCTTTAAGCTTAACATTATATAAAATAATTATTTTGATATGTATAATAATTAATTTCATTGTATTTCAAATATTGAAGTGAAACTTCTTTAGGCGCATGGGGCTAAAATTTTTACGGATAAAACCATGTGCAACGTTGTTTATGCTAATGCGTTTAAGGCTAAGTAGTTTTAATATTTACAAATATCGTGTGGCATTTTAATTGGCCACTCGTAATTTAATAATTTAATATACTAATTTTCATAAGATATAAAATGAAAAATTTTCATAAATTCTCTTTTCTAAATTTTTAATATTGACAAAAATACGTGTCATTTTTATTTACAATTCGTTATTTAATTTTCAACGCTTTTAATATTTTAATGACAATTAAATTCAGTAATTTCCGAACATATCTTCCTTTGTCTCTCCCTCTAAGTCTCAGAAATTTAAAGTTTTACATTTGTATAAATATCAACAAGACCTAAAAATTATTTTGCCAAAGAAGTTGCACTTGTGACATGCATGCTTTGTACGCACGCACTTTTAATTTATTTCATATCACTTTCATTTACCAAAACCATTAAGGTCGAAAGCATAACTACTTGTTGGTTTCTAAAGGTTAGTCGTGTAAAATTTCTTGTCTTTATTGACTGAAAATAATGTTTTCTACACTTGATAAACGCCAGTCCTAGGTATGTATGAATATTTTTTAGAGAGATACTATTCGTACCAAAAAAATTGGATTAGGGTAAAAAAATATTAGATATACGGAACAACTAATCCAAATGGTGATAGATTTATTACCAACGGACGGATTTGAATAAAGTATTAGATTTTGATTTGATTTTGAGAAATGTATGAATGTTATCAATTTTACAAAGTCGTCCATAGAATCTATCAATACATTTATTTAACTTGAATTTATTTTAGACACGACCACCTCATTGCGAAGAAGCTATACTAATTTTTTACAAGGCTACGATTAAGAACTGCTACACATTCTTCAATGTTTTCTCCGATGCAATTCCATTCCTTTTAATTTGAATGCATCTCAGATGGAAGTTATTTGATTTTTATTAATTGAACTGCCGAGAGGGACGCGGTCGTGGCAAGAACAACGAGCCACATCTGCCCCATTTATTAATACCAACGGCAATAAAACATTTGAGACACGTTCTTACGAATCAATACTCGCGTCCCCTGTATGAATTATTTATATATTTTATTGTAGCTTTATCGCCTGTATCACTGGAGCGGATGCCGGGCATCTTGAAATAATAATCACAGTATAAATTTTTATTTTTGACAAATAACTGGTTCGCAATGGTTGTACTCGGGTTTTTGCGTGTTCGGTTGCGTATTGTAGCTATCTTAAGCCATTGCAATGCAGGGTGTTTATTGCAATGAATATACATAAGATGGTGCAATGGTATGTCACCTTCGTATAATTATTCTGACTTAAAATTGTTTACAGGTTAGTGCTTGGTTGTTATTTCACCTGACGGTAAATTATGGTAGTCTACAATAGGAACGTAATAATCTTCTTTTACTTTACACAGTATCAATAATGAGAACTAGACATAAATCAAAATAATATTCTTAATTCAAGAATATCAACAAGACGTTTACTTGTAAGTTATTCATTATAGTTAAACACACGCACACAAGAAATAGAGTATATTAAAATAGACAAAATACAATTATTTAAAAAAAATATCTCCTCTAAACATCCTTAGAACTTTAGAAGCTAAACTCTCGGTTTAACGAGGGTATGGGGCAATGTTATCAAATTTTTCATTTAATTTGATTTTTTAAATTCAAAAACGGCATATTATTTTGAAAAAGCCTCATTTATGAATAGTAGGAGGAGATGTCTAGGTGTACTAAAGTTAACTGTCTTGTACAGTTAACAGTTATTTCCCGTGGAGCCGAAATATGTTAGATGCCTATTATTATTATTATTTTTTGTTTAATTTATTTAGATCAATCACAGAATATCACTCGTACATACAGATATGTAAAACAATGGGTGTTGCTTAAAACTAAGTAACATCTACTCGGACATATATATTATAAAGGAGAACAATGAAAACTAAACACTAAAAAAACCTAAAAAGAAAATAAAATATTTAACCTGATGTTCAGTAGATTATAGTTCCTTTTTTATTGTTTAACCAAAAATAAGTAAGGCTGTCACCAAATATGTCTATATTACAGGAGACGACGGAATATTTATTATAAAGTTGTGTCATATAATAAATAGGATTGTATGCTGTTTTCCTTATTCGACAAAAAGGTACAACAAAAATATGTAAAATTATGCAGCTCCTTTTTCTAAATATTAGATAAATCTTCCAAAAGACTTACTAAAGTAATCGAATAAATTAATATGTAGGCAGGAAGTTGTAAAGACTCAGTGCGCCAACATTGTATTGTATAAAAAAACACAAAGAACTGCGGATTTCATATGACATTGACTTGAGGAGGAGTTGACTTTAATGAGAGCCCATTGTCAATCCCCTGTCATTGGTGGAGAGCTTTTAGAATGCCACAAACAGTATACTTTGTGATATACTTACATTTAGGGATATATTGAGCCGTGATGCCCCAACGGATAGACTGAATTTGAATTAGAAATCACGGGTTCGAATACTGGAAGTTCTTTTAGTAAAAGTTATATGCCTCATTGTTGTTTAAAAAACCATAACTGTGCTCGTCGGTGAAGGAAAACGTCTTGAAAAAACATGCTATCTCTCCTATGAGTGAAGGCCTGTGTCCAGCAATGGGATGTTAATAGATTAAAATTTAATTTACCTAGTTAGATTGAGAAAAATACTATTATTTCTTACTGAGATTATAAACACAGGAATTCCTAAATATTGCTAATTAGGAATCGCTAATGATTTTTTTTAAGTTTCATTATTGTAATAAAATACGATATGGGCAAATGCATTTAAGATTTGCTGTTGTCCATTTGATACTAGGCTTAAATCAAAATACTTATTATAATTTGTGATAAGTTAGACGTAGGCAAAAGTAGAAAGTGTATATATATATAGTATATTTTATAGTCATTAAACTTTAAATAGCCAATGATCAAGCCTTTTATGCATGACGAATTACCTGGTATTGACAAAATATCCCAGCATGGGGTCATGGCGAATATACCGGTCAAAGTGGGTAAAATATAAATCATGAGGTTTTCACTAATATAAATAATAAAGCATGTGGACTACTCACTGTTAAGATTTCCTGAAACTCGTTAATTAATGAATAAATCTGTCAGTAAGTGTACCGCTAAAATTGCAGTGGACACAAACGGTAAGCAAGCGCGTGCTATCTCCGAAATTGCGTGTTGCGGCCGCACGTGCATTATTCAATACATTTCTGCCAATAAATTAATGCTCACGCTGAGCTCTCGCCGCACATACTAATGGCGACACGCGGCACGCCGCTTTTTGTGCTGCCGCCTTCCATTCAGTTTTCCATTGATACCGCATTCGCAAAAAGTACCCGGGCCTCATGTCGATCCTACCAACTAATGTTACCGCTTTTTATCTCTGACAAGGACGTGATCGGTTCTGTTTTGGCGAGGTGATGAGAATCCATAATTGCACTGTCAATTGCCCGGACGTCGAGTGAGGCGAATACTAATACGCATGTCACAGTTAATTTGTGCCAATACTCATTCATGGCATAAAGAGATATTTTTTATAGTGAGACTTTACAAAATGATTTGAGATTTTCAGAGTTTTAGACGTTCTAGAGTTGTCACTTAATTTATTCAGTCTTTCTTAAAAGAAAGTTGATTGAAAAATCATACTGTAAGTTGCGAGAATACTTAGACGATAAAAACCCGTGGGAGTAAACTAAACTAAATTGCGCTAATTTGTATTTAAATATGCTAAACTAATATGATATTGTAATGATGATGGTAAAAAATACAAAATACCCGACTGAGTTTGTCGTGGGCTTTTTCTCAGGACAGGGCGCGAAGGAATCCTCGTAACTTTGGATTTTAAGTCGTTTTTAATACCATCATCGGTCGTACATTGTTATTAGTTTGTGGAAAAAAATATATTTGACGATTCAAAAATGCTGTAATGGGCCTACTTGAATAAAGATATGTTGAGTTGAATTGATTTTGAGTGATAATTGCGCAGGCACGTATATTATCTTAGACCAATGGAGCTTCATTCACATGGGCTCCAGAGGTCGGTGATACAATGTAAAATTGTGTATTATTATTCCATTATTTCGCTATTCCATTATTATATATTTAATTTGATAAGATAGTAATTTACTTAAGATTTCATCTTATACAGCATCTTACTGGATCGCAATTTTAATTGCTTGGTGGCTGTTGGCCTTGTTGAACAGTCATCGCAGAAGCCTCCCATAATCTAGACCCAAATCAATTAGAAAATACTTTCCTAAATTTGCCCTGCCATGAATGGAACCCAAAACCTCGAATAATCACGTCAGCTTCAGCGAGGCCGTCAAAATATTGGGTTGAGAAGAATGTAATATCGATTATTATACGTCTAACGTTCTGTAAGCTGTTTTTCATCATTTCTGCCATTGACATTTTTTAACTTCCCACATTTGATATCAGATAAATTAACGTTCCTAAAAAAAACTTTTGGTTTTGAATTTTATTTGTGAATGTTTGTTTAGAGCCAATTTAACACGGAGTGAGAAAACGACTATCTACGCATATCTTACTTTTGACGAGATAACGTCTTATAAATCTGTGGTCGCCGGCTGCACGTACTAATAAACGGAAATTTTAACAAAAAAAGAACCGCTTTAAAACAAACTTACAAATATATTGATATGCTCTAAAAAGTAAAAAATAATTGCGTATTCTTTTAGTGTTCTTCATATTCTTAAATTCGGAGTCGGTGTCAGCCGACGTACCTACATATATAGTTATAGGTGGTTACAGACGAATTGATAATCTCCTCATTTTTTTGAAGTCGGTTAAAAAGCATGACTCGTGCAAGCGAAGGCACGCAACAAACGATAAAGAGGCGCGGTCGGCCTAATAAAAAAGTACCGACCGAGTAGAAAAGAGCCCGCGCAGCATACACATGCCCGCGTACACGTGAACTGTTTTGTGAATTGTTTATAAAGTAAAACAAAAAGTTAATCAAGTTTTCATTGTTTATTGCAACCAAAATTTGTCATCAATGTTTATTTATGACGTTATCACATAAACCTATCGTCCACAATCAGACTGGACAGACAACCAATTTTTTATTGTGTACACCCAGTTCAGTTTGTCATAAAGTTCACGAAATAATAACAATTAAAAAATTGTACCTACAATCAAGAGATTTCTTTCGAAAAGCTTTTTTCTTTTGCCTAAAAGCTTACGTAAAAGGTTTAAAGATTCCTATTTATTATGAAGCTAATTATTACAATAAGTAGGAATTGACAGTAATTTTTATTATTAAATGCTTGTTTATAAGATTTGTATTCGCCCTATTAAAAAAGAAATTATTATTGGTACGAGTTTACGATAAGCCAATATTTTTATGAAGGCAAAAGTGAAGCCTTCGTAAATAGTCTTAAATTGATGCACGTTTTATACCCTTCTAGTATATCACAAATATAATGGTAGACATTAACTGAGTCGGTTCGGCTGAAATATGGCAAGTAAACGACAATATCAACCCTTTAAACGCCATGCGTTGCTAAAACATGGTCAAAACAAGTATAAAATTAATAACGACATGAAGGGGCTTATTATAGCGAGCACATAAAATGATGGTTGCGATAAAGTTGGTCTTAAAAACATAAAATATCGCAAAGTTGTACCACCAAGTTTCCATACGACGAAGTTTTAGGAAACGATACTGATGAGAGGAGATTGAATTTAATTAAGAATCTGCATAGGCAATCAGCCGTGAGAACTTCCGCCCTAAGCTCCCATGGAGGATGACCTGCCAGGAGTATTGCTGCCGTCCATGACACTGTACGGTACCCCCATATAGCTCTAATCGTTACTACCCTCTGTGGGCAGTGGAAAGTCTAATGATTTATTTTTGTTAACAAATGTTTTGTGTCACTTGGTTTTTAATTATTAAATACACACTTACATTCATAATTTAATCAATATACAGATTTTACTTTACAACGAATATATATCTAACTAATACATTCTTAATTGGATAACATCATTTACGTAGAATGTCCGACGTTAGCAAATTTAAAAATTCGCTACAGGTATTGTAAACTTCTTGATTTCACGTGGGTAATGAAAGATTTTTTTTAATGCTCTAGTAATTATTAGTTTAATAAAAATAAAAACAGTATAGGTATATCGATACAAGCCCAGTTATAAGGGTCGCTATAATATTCTTTAGATTTCTATTTTTAAATTCGTTATATCCTTGCAATGGAATGTCTGATTTTAATAATTTAATTTGCAGTTATTGAAACAGTCTTAAATAGAATAGGATAAGGATTAATACAGAGTTATGAATGAATTATATGATATGGTTTGATTATTGTCGGCCCTTTTATTAACTTTTAAAAATGCAAAAATGTTGTTACAGTGGCATAGCTAGAGTAGTTGGACATATAGTATTGCGGATTTTATTTAAAGATATTAATACGCTCTATAAATCTTTCTATCATAGTTTCTGCAGCGCACGCGATGACAGATTTCATATAACCAATTTTTTCACTCCTTGGGTTGTATTCGTCGCTCGTCGCTTCAACCGATGGACGTCCACTGCTGGACATAGGTCTCACGAAATGATGCCCACAAGACCCGATCTTGTGCCGCCTGGCTCCAGCGGCTACCGGCGATCCTCCTTATATCGTCGGTCCACCTTGTGGGGGGTCTTCCTACACTGCGTCGTCCAGTGCGGGGTCGCCATTCCAGCACTTTCCGACCCCAACGTCCATCGGTTCGTCGGACTATGTGCCCCGCCCATTGCCACTTCAGGTTCGCGATTCGTAGAGCTATGTCGGTGACTTTGGTTCTGCTACGGATCTCCTCATTTCTGATTTGATCGCGTAGAGAAACTCCGAGCATAGCCCTCTCCATCGCACGCTGAGTGACTCTGAGCTTCCGCATGAGGCCCATAGTCAGCGACCACGTCTCAGAACCGTAGGTCATCACTGGCAACACGCACTGTTCGAAGACTTTGGTCTTCAGGCACTGAGGGATATTGGACGAAAAAGTCTTCCGGAACTTCCCGAACGCTGCCCAACCGAGTTGGATTCGGCGGTTGACCTCTTTCTCGAAATTGGACCTACCTAGCTGGACTATGTGTCCCAGGTATGTATACTCGTCAACAATTTCGAGTGTAGAGTTCTCAACGATGACTGGGTGGAGCGGAACATGGATATTGGACATAACTTTCGTCTTATCCATGTTCATTTTTAGGCCCACCTGTCGAGAAGCTCTGCTGAGGTCATCGAGCATTGCATTGAGATCTTCCAGAGTCTCTGCCATAATGACCACGTCGTCGGCAAACCGTAGATGAGTGATGTACTCGCCGTTGATGTTGATGCCCAATCCGTTCCACTCCATAAGCTTAAACAGGTCCTCCAACGCCGCAGTAAAGAGCTTCGTTGGGTTGTATTAATGCATTTTTATTAGGGATCCCTATTTTTTTTTTCAAAAAGTAATATAGCCTATGTAGCTCAGTGAAAATGCAGCTTTGTAATGTTGAAATTTTTTTTTTAATTAGTCCAGAAACTGTAACAAACATACATACATTTCGGAGTTCAGTAGTCTGTGGCTGACGCCATCCATCTATCGGCGTGGGACAGAGTCAATGGTGACAATCCGGCGAGTTCTCGGGTGACAGCCCGCCGGTACGGTCGACTGTTGGAACTGTCGCGTTCCTAGCTTTTATTATTAATGAGTTTGTGTAAATTGATATCGGGAACGTTAAGCGATTAAACATTATAATCTGAGTTAATTCGTGAAGTGTTTGATTGCACCAACATTACCCACCAACGCCCACAGTATGGAAATTGAATTATGGATTCCATTAATGACGATGTCGGCGGAGAACCCTACGCCTAAAGCATAAGCTTTTGCTTCCGTCTCTCTTATTCTCCGACATGCATACATACAAAAACACAAATGTTTGCTCTTTATAACGTTAGTTTAGATTATAAAAATGTAAACAGTAAACATAACGCAACAGCATTCCTTGCCAGGCGCCTTAATAATTTATTTAACAGCATTGCCGATTTTGTGATAATAAAATTGTCATAAACTTAATTATATGCATATAATATTTGCTCGCGTAAATGTATTGCATGATGTCGATTTTAAAAAATATGACTGTAGAATCAAATTTTATATTGCAATAGCCAAAACTAATATTTAACATTACGCTTTATCTTTGTTTTGTTATTTATAGTGTTTTCATCATGTTTGTTATATACATATAAACAACATGTCGAAAACACTGAATACTTAAATCAACATATTATAGGAGTGCTATTATTCCTAGTAAACATGCCGTCTTTTATAAATGTAGCTAAAATAAAATTAGCCACGAAAGTTACTTATAATATCTTCTATCTGTCTGTGAAAATCTCGTTAAAATCGGTGCAATCGTTTCAAAGAAAGTTTTTTCTTAGTTTGAACAATCTGACAAACATAAATTTGGAAAAAAAAATGTTTTTTATAATCACCATATATCGTATTTTGTCTTAAATGTGTTTGTTATGTTTTTAGAAGGAACACTGTTGGTTTATGTTTTATCTATTTTGTTTATAAATATGTATAATGTAACTGATTCTTTTATAAATTAATACTTTCTCATGCAATAAGTAAATACATGTTAATTTGAAATTACAAACAGATACTTTAATTTTATTTATTTGTATAGATTACGCCAAAATCCATATAAAATTATTATATTAGATTATTTGTAGAAAAGTCAATGAACAGGCTATTGAGATTACTTTAGCTGGTAGAAAAGCTAGTACCGGTCATACGGTACAATACAAACCGGCTTTTTTATATTATTTTATATTAAATTATATGGAATGAAATATAAATATATTGCGACTGTGAAAAAAATCAATGTTTAAACCACAAATGCACACAGATCCCACGCTCCAAACCTTTCTGGCCCATCTCCTTTCACTCCTGATCATAATTTAATTGCTAACTACCACATGAAAAATATGTTACGTCAATAAAAAAGAACCAGTCTGTGCAGTTTGAACTACATTGTAGTATTTAACGATTTTGTCTTCGTAATAAAATTTAAAATTATAACACATTCCACTTTTTGTACCTTAAGTTAATATCACATTTTTTGAACAACTTCATTCAATTTATGTAATAGACTATCTTTTTATTCTGTATCATTTTTTCTTATATTTATTTATTCGTTTTCATTGTGAGACTGTAATGATTTAGTGCAAAAACTTATAAGAAATGTTATACACAATTTTTTGTTGGCACGTGGATTATTCTTTGGTACAATCTAAATGTACTAGCTGAACCGCGACTTTGTCTGCTTGGGATGTTTTTTGGGTAGCACTTTCATTAATTTAGACAAATTGTTTTCCAAATAACTACCCCGGGTAAAACCCGTTCTCAGCTGAATACTACTCGGCAAAAGGAATTTTTCTACCAAATTTCAAGTGTCTACGCCTTATGGTTCCAGAGATGTCGTGATGAATCAACAGATACCTGAATATCTCTTACATATATATAGATAAGAAGTAAGCGTTGTTTTGCCAAGACTTGATAAACAGGTTTGCAAATCAATTTGTAATCTACAAATGATTTCTGTTTTAAAAGCTACAGTTTGAGCTAAATTTGATCACATTACAAGAGTGAACTAATACGTCTAACATATAACTTAAAAATAAAAATTAAAACTAGTATAAACAGGACACCTACCCTTTAAGAGAGATCTCTTCCAGGAACTCTAAATGTGGCGGAATTTAATCGCAAATATATTTAAACATAATTTTCCATACACACAGTTTATGCTGGATTCGTAAGGATTCGATGATTCGTACGTGGATCTTTATGGGGAAATGGGAGCGTTTAATAGTTGCTCTAGCGTTTGATGGTCAAAATAATACGTTTTAATATAACAGAATAGAAAATGATCCTTTTGTATTTATAACAGGAAAAACGGGTCGTTATGGAAACCTATTTTATATCTTCAAGGGGAGGTAGTAGGTTTTGTACTTGTTGAACGTAAGCTGAGCTTCCATACCTGGCGTGTTGATTTTCTTTCCGAACCCTGTATCTCATGAAACTGATTGGAAATGCTATTAGTATAGAAAAATATAAATAATGGGACGGAAAGTTAATTCTATTGAAAAATACGAAAGTAACGGGTTATTTAATTGAATTCAGTGGTGGCTAACTCGAATTATATCAATAAGAAAGGGCAGGCTGCGGCGCCGGAGCAAATTGCGCCTACCTCGAATTCTCCTTTTGTGTTCCGACGTCAAGACAGTCATTGGTCCATTTTAATGAGCTACGATCAATGGGCGTAATTATTTCTCGTATCATTCTTTGTTGGCATCGAGAAGTTAAATTCATTGCATATGCAAAATCAAGACACTGCAAAAGAAAAACCTTTCGGTAATTCAGTACAATAGTTGACATTCAATAGCCCTGACTTTTTTTTACAAAAATTTCGTTATAACTATAGTGACGGTTACGAGGGTTGGGTAGCACCGGAGCTCAATGACTTAAAGGGAAATATGGTTTTAAAGGTACCCCTATGACAGGCTTGAAAGTCGAAACTCAGTTCATAAACAGCGTCGTGCAAAATGTGTTTTCTTTTCATCATGAATGCACTTTAATTTTGTAATTTTTTAATATTTTACTACAGTTCCTATTTTTGAAGTAAATCTTCTTTAGGCGCATAAGGGAATTTTTTTTACGGATGAATCGCGTGGTTAACGTCACGAATATATGGAGCGTTTATGCTAATTCGTTTAAAGTTTCGGTAATTTTAATATTTACAAATAACATGTGGCATTTTAATTTGCCACTCGTCATTTAATAATCTATTAGACTAATTTTCATAGAATATAATATAAAAATATTGCATAAGTTTTGAATTTTAAATATAAAAAAATGTAATAAATAATTTCTAATATTGAAAAAAAAACACGTGTCTTTTTTATTTACAATTTGTTATTTGAGATTTCAATAAATTATTTGTGTTAATTTTCGACACTTTTAATATTATCATGATAATGAAATACATGAAATCCTAAGATATCTTCCTATTCCCCTCCCTCTAAGTCTCGAAAATGTGAAGTTTTAGATTTGTATAAATATAAACAAGACTTAAAAATTTCTTTGCCAAAGAAGTTTCATTTCTGACATATGTACTTTATACGCATGCACTTTTAATTTGTATAAAAAATATTGTTTAATTCTCGTAACATATAATATCTGTTCTACAGCTTTCATTTATTTTTTGTTTAATATTAGGTATATTAGACAATTTTTTTTGTTGTTTATCTCCTAATAATTTTCTATGACTGTAATGCATGTCTACTAATGATTTTTCCCAAGAAATCGGTTTTTTTTGCACTTTATACCATAAAATAAGTGTTTACAATTGATTGAATTGATTGATTTAAAGTGCTTAGTACGGGTACCCCGACTGCCTGTTTTGTCTAGTGGTTAGCTTGTTCAACTACAGACATGAGGTCCTGGGTTCGTGTCCCGGGTCAAGCCAATTCAAAAATCGATATTAAATTTCTATTAAGATTTTCTCAATATTTACGCGAAGTTGGGAAGTTGGCGGTGTGCTCCACTCGCTCCACCACGAGAGCACGTTAAGCCGTCGGTTCTGCGCCTGATCTCTCTCCGGCCGTGTCGGATTTCCGTCACAGCGGCCTATAAGAGTAAAAGAATGCCTGCCAATCCGCAATGGAGCAGAGTGGAGGGTCTATGCTCTCAAACCCTCTCTCATATGAGTGAGGAGGTCTGTGCCCAGCCGTGGGACGATAATGGGCTGCTACCTACTTACCTTTACAGGCACCTCCGTGACTCTGAAGAGGTGACGTCACACCAATGTGACATCAAAAAACGGAGACCAAGTCTTGAGGTTAATTAGAACTACAGCATGTAGGGTATGTAAGGTTATAGGGAATGTTAGGATAAAGTTCTTAATTTATTAACGTAGCTTTTAGTTGTCTGATGCAATATTATCATAAATATTATCCACCGCGATGAATTCCTGCTATCGAAAACGATCTTGAATATAAGGACATATATATGCAAGTATTGTACTAAAATGGGTTATTTCGACAAAAGTCAAATAGCTAACGACAATTTTAAAGTGTAGAGTGTGTAATGTAACTTGTCTGAATATAAAAGTATATTTTCACAAAATGTGTTAAAGTAACGGAAATTTTTTCTTGAATTTAAAATGAGAATTTCCAGGTAAGAATCGCTGTCGTAGGTATTTTGCGCCAGTTTTTTGCTTACGTGTTTGGTCAATATCCGTATATAGATACGTTTGTTTCTTCCAATTACAACCAAGTAGTATGGGACGAAGCTCCCAAACAATGTATAACAAGCTATCCATTTACCGATTGCCGTATAAGTATCTTGTTTTCATGTCACTTTAATGAGATGCCTGCCGACGTGCCTTTTTGAAGAACAAAATAGGTGTACAGATCTTTTCTCGATTCCCTGTTCTCTAAATTATACTTCAGATTATATATTTGCAATTTTTTTTAAACATTCAATATCAAGGACTGTTTATACTTCTACTTACATTCAAACGTTATTTTTCAAGTCAAAGTCAAAATATCTTTATTAAAGTAGGCCTATTACAGCACTTTTGAATCGTCAAATATCATTTTTTTTTNATTCATTCACCCCCACGCTTTTTTGTCTTCTAAGTATTCTTTCAAATTATAGAATAATTTCTCAATTAGTTTTCTTTTAATAAAAGATTTAAATTTATTAAGAGACATCTTTGTACCTTCTTCTGGGAGCTTGTTGTAGCAACGTATACAGTTACCCTTGAATCACTTGTCAATTTTATGTAGCGTACTAGAATTTACAGATTTACATTTTGATCAAGTACATACCCTAGTGAAGAAGCAAACATATTAAATTTATATATTTATAACCATGAACGATATTTATTTGGTAATACAATCACAATTTCTATTATGTAAAAGATTCAGGGTAATAAAAGAGCTAACTTTTAAATGGCAGCGCATTGGTTCTACAAATGTATACGCGTAACAGGATTCATTCAACATTAGCTGAATCGTAACCTCGTCATTGGTCTAGTGGTTAACTTGTTCGGCTACAGTCCTGAGGTCCAGGGTTGGAGTCCCGGGTCGGGTAAATTCAAAAATCGATTTTGAAATATCTATTGGGAAATTCTCAGTATTTGCCCGAAGTTGGAAAGTTGGCAGTGTGCTCCACCCCCGACCTCGAATAGCACGTCAATCCGTTGATCCAGTACCTGATCTCTCTCCGGTAATGTCGGATTGCCGACCCATAGGACTATGAGAGTGAAGGAATAGAGAGTGGACTTGTGTTACGTGGGCATACATTCTTCTACAAGGCCTACCAACCCGCGTTCGAGCAACGTGGTGGGTCAGCTCTAAAAACCCTCTCTCATATAAGTAGGTAAGTGGGACGTTAGTGGTTACTTACCGTACCTTAATCTATGCCGATTATTTTTTGTAAAATAAAATTTAATCAAAGTAACTACGTAAAAGATATTAGTAGATAATTGAGGCTAAAGTCAACGGATTTTTTTATAAATTTTGTCATTGAAATATTAAAAGTGTCGAAAATGAAAACAAATAAATTTTGAAATCTCAAATGACGAATTGTAATTGTCACGTGTTGTTTGTCAATGTTAAATTATTATTAATTACATTTTGTTTTTGAATTTAAAATTTAGAAAAGAAAATTTATGAAACAAATTAATTTTATTTTTAATGAAAAATAGTATCTTAAATTATTAAATGTCGCGTGGCAAATTAAAATGCCGCATGTTATTCGTAAATATTAAGACCTCCTAACCTTCAAATGAATTAGCATAAAAATCGCTGCACATCATGCGTTTCATCCGCAAAAATTTTACCCTGATACGCCTAAAGATGTTTCACTTCATTAAGTTTATAAATAAAAATTATACTGGGCTTATTACAAATGCCTAAATGCTACCAGTGATGTTATTTTCTCTACAGCGCCAAAGTAATCAGCGCCTGCTCGCCCATTATGTTTAATTCTTTAATCATCTTAATTGAAATGTTAAACCGGACTAAGATAACTCATTAATGCACGTGTCGGATTATACAAACATTCAGGGTACCGTAGCAATATGCTCGTAAATATCAAATTTACAGAATACGTAATTCCCGAAAATTTCACTAATTTAATAATTGACAGAATTAACGACTATTATATTCATTCAAGGGTAACTGAATACTTTTCTATAATAAACTCCCAGAAGGAGTTACAAAGGTTTCATTTAATAAGTTTAAATATTATATTAAAGGAAAGATAATTCAGAAATTGTTCTATAATTTGAAGGACTACATAGAGAATACGAAATATAATAAATTAAAACTAAATATATTGTAATGATGATGAGAAAAAAAGTGACAGCCGACTGAGTTTGTTGTGGGCTCTTCTCAGAACAGGGCGCGAAGGAACCCTCGTAACTTAAGATTGTAAGTCGTTCTTTATATCAACATCAATCGCACATTGAACATAATTACTTTGAAAAGAAAAACTATATTTGGTCTTTGTGATTTTTATTAATGAACGATTACGTAATTCAAAGTTTTAGATTCTCGTATTTATACCTTATATTGAATTCGGAAAAATATGACACTAAGATATCATAAAATGTCATTATTTAATGTGTATGTCAGCATGTTGTTTAACTCTCAAACGTTCTGTAACATTGCGCCACAATACCTCTAAAACTGCTATATAAACAAAAGTAAAGGTTAGTTCAGAAACTGACGTTCTGTTATTTAAACAGGGTATGAAGTAAATGAAACACAATTATATAAACAAATGCAAATCTAAATTTCCTTAGTATGAAGGGGTAAATATAGCTGCTATCTTATTCGAGGTTATAAAATGGATAGGTAAGATTTTAACTTATAAATTACCCCAAACATAATGCTCTTTAGCAAATATATAAGATGGGTCTACGAATCTATATTTTAAATGTACATCTACGTATACTAAGAAAGTATATTTGAAAATATCGAGTATAGGTAAGAATTTATTGATTTTAGAAAGTTATGGTATGTACTTTCTGCCGGCACCAATGAGAATTACGATTGTCTTATTGTTAAGTTAATAAGGTAAATATATGTCGGAGGGCAGATGTCTGTGTAACGCTGGCGCCATCTAACGGCGTGGGACAGAGTCAATGGTGGGAGTCTGGCGGGAGTCGGTCGGCAGTTGTCGAGTGGCGCTCGACCGGAGCAGTCTACTTTTGGAACTGCCGCATTCCTAGCTATTATTGTTAATGAGTTTGTGTAAATTGATATCGGGAACATTAAGTGATTGAACATTATAATCCGAGTTAATTAACAAAGTGTTTGATTGCACCAACATTACCCACGAACGCCCACAGAATAAGAAATTAAATAATGGATCCAATTAATAACGAGTCTCTTATACACATCTATTTCTTCGTGTTAATCTAAAACT
>JACTOM010000011.1:1125010-1367093 GCA_015832385.1 Elymnias hypermnestra | reverse complement strand
GTATAAGAGACAGCCATACTGTGGGCTTTGGTGGGTAATGGTTGGCTTTGGTGGGTTTGGTTGGTGCAATCAAACACTTTTTATTAATTAACTAAGATTATAATGTCCAATGACTTAATATTCCCGATAGCAATTTACACAAATATAAACAATAGTAGCTTGGAACGCGACAGTTTTAATAGTCAACGACACCGGCAGGCGGTCACTCAAAAACTAGAGAGACGCGCGCCGGATTGTCACAATTGACTCTGTCCCACGCCGTTAGATAGATCGCGCCGGCGTTCCACAGACTACTGCACTCCGACATATATAATTTTAATCAATGTTCAAAGAATCAAATAATTGTTTCGAAAATAATAAATGTGTATACAACCAAGAAAAGTTACATGAGAACTCCTTACATTGAAATTATATCACACTTCACTTACTGTATTTCAAAGCATAATGGCATGAACATGCACTTTGCAAGTAAAAATAAACAATTTATTTTAATTTAATTCGCCCGCAACTCGAACAATTTATGTTTGGCTATTTTTAGGCACAAAACAACCAATTTAAGATTGAATTTCTTCTTTTATTTACAGGAGCTATTGGTCCAATTTGTAATGAAAAAATGGTTTCAACATATCTGTCCAAAGTGAGTTTTGTAGTCATGTTTATTTCTTCTTTTAGGTATAGATAACAAAATCTATGACATACCACTTTTTTCATGTATTTTTTATGGAACTAACACTTTCCATGTAGAGGTACATCACATTGTTTTATTATCTTTATATTTGCACTTTGTTGGATATTTCACAGTTAACAATATACAGACAAAATTACGGTATTCCAATTATATTAATAACTTCTACTGGAACGCTTTGGGATGTAACATTGCTAAGAGTAGCGGCAGTCAGCCACAAACAAATTTCCTATTAGCCAGAACTCCTCTGGCACGAACATTTATGCTTTACATTTATATGTAGAAGTAGCAGAACCGACAGACTTTGTTTTGTCAAAAAGATCTGAAATGTGGCAGATTGCAGTTTTACGAATGATTTTCGAAATGAATTTTCAGCAGTATTAAATATCTATAGCTCCTCCATTTGAATTTGAGCTTCTTGCAGTGGAATAAAGTGCAAATTGCCTCTTTGACGTTAGGAACACATCTACATTGCTTAGACAACAGTGAGTATTTGTAATTTATTATGAACTTTATTGAATAGCAATAAAGGTCAAATTGACTCTACATTTTAGTTAGAAAACTTTTGTATGGGAAACAGAAAAGGGCTGTTCTTAGGGTTTTCCCCTGCAATTATTCGAACTTTTCTCGGCGTAAAAATCATCCTTGGACTTCAACGAATATTTAAAAAAAAGAATTGTCAAAATTGACCCAGGCGTTGTTGAGTTATGCGCTTACCAACACATTTTGTGATTGATTTTTATATTATAGATTAATAAACACCTTTAGAACTTTTACGAGAGCTTTCAATACACGGCGCTGTATACATTCTTGCAGATATGAATATGAATTCCTGTTAACAATTACTCTATTAATCATTAATCATCAACTCAATGATAGACAGCAGTTGAGCTGGACGTAGATCTTCAAAGATTACCATGCTACAAGAACTTTTGCCGTTTGTAACCATTGGCTTCTGGCAACCCTTTACAGATCATCTATTCAACTGGTGGGGGATCTACAAATTAGAACTAACTCTATTAATATCAAGTGTCATCCATTACAATTTTTAAAATCAATAAATATATTTTTCACAGGTTTTCTATCAGCGAAGTTAAGACCTTGCAGAATTCCTTAGAAAATAATAATACAATAAATACTTCTCTTTGGAAACCGGGTTCAACTTATATTGGGAATAATACTATTTTAATAACTGACTAATGCCCTTTTTATATTGTTGACAAGTTAGCGTTTTATAAGCAACGTCGTCTGATGGTATTTAATGATACAGTCTAAGATGGTAGAGCGTTAACCTGATAAGAGGTAATATACATTTTATCAGTTTCCGCCCATCATAAGTGAAACGCAAATTTCTTGCTTGGTGGCATGTCTTTGCTGTTGGGGTTGTAACTAGCCGCGGCAGAAGCCTCCTACCATTTCAGACCTAGACAAATCACAAACAAAACCTCCTAAATTTACACTACCGAATAGAATCCACTAGCAAAGTAAGTATTGTCGCTATTTCACTGTTTTGTATTTTGAATGTGACAAGTATCTTGATCAATTAATTATTTTGACTGTATATTTACCTATACATAAGTAAATACTTTGCAGAAATACAGCAAATTTTTTTACGATGTAATTCCAACGATGTTATACCCCTATAATTAATCAACTACGTCATTCTTAATCAATGGCCAATCAGATAACTCAATTTATTTTAGCTCTGAATAATATATGGTCATTCGAAACCTAATCATTAATAACCCAACCCGCCAAAGGTCTGATTGCGGATTTAAATGCAACTGCAGATTATCTTGACTTAAGAAAAATTTATTTAAAATATACTTGTATTCTTTATTCCTCTACCATAATAAATTTAAATGGATGTTATAATATCCTTTCTCAATATCATGTTAAATGAAGAAAATCTTTGGATGTAATAAAAAATTTTAACTAAGCCATATGCGAGCTCAATATTGCTATAATATCTGGATTGAACTGTTATTTCCTAAGACTGACTACAGTATAATATAAAATATTAATCTTTTATTTGTAGAAAAATTAAAAGTGCGCCCGTACAAAGTTCAGAACTTCTTTGGCAAACTAATTTTCAAGTCTTGTTTATATTTATACAAATCTAAAACTTTAGATTTCCGAGCCTTAGAAGGAGGGAAGAAGGAGTTAGAAATTTAATTGTCATTAAAATATTGACATTAAAAAGTGTCGAAAATGAATACAAATAATTTATTGAAATCTCTAATGACGAATTGTGAATAAAAATGCCACGAGATTTTTTTCATTATCGGAAATTATTATTTCAATTTAGTTTTTGAATTTAGAAATTCAGAAAAGAGAATTTATGAAATAAATTTATATTATTTTGTATGAAATATAGTATATTAAATTACACCAGCACACAAAAAAAATTGTCTGTACACCGAGCACCACCTATCTACAAGCATGTTTTTCGACCTGCTGAATACGAATTTTAAGTCAGTTTAGGCCGTCCATCCTTAAATTTCAAGTAATTTGCAAAAATCCCAACAAATAGCGAAAATTCGTTGTTTTGACAAGAAAAAAATAACTGTTTTCTGTGGTTTAACAGCATATGAAACATTGGCGTACTGTATTTTACTTTTATTCGACGAAGTAAAACCGGCAATTTTTGCTGTTTTTTACGGTTTTTTGCAATTCACTCAAAATTGAAGGTTGGACGGCCTAAACTGACTTAAAATTCGTATTTAGCGGGTCGAAAAGCATGCCCGTAGATACGGTGTAAGGTGTACAGACAATTTTTTTTTCTGTCCCGGTGTTATTAAATGAAGAGTGACCAATTAAAATGTCACATTATATTTGTAAATATTAAAGCTACTTAACCTTCAAATGAATTAGCATAAAAAACGCTACACGTCTTCTTGACGCTAGTCACGCGTTTCATCGATAAAAATTTTACTCTCATGCGCCTAAAAAAGTTTCACTTCAAAAATTCGCTAAGTAATTAACGTTAAAATTTAATTTGAATTACAAAAAGTAAAATAATTTGGTAAACTTTGAGGTAATAGAATATTAGTTATATTTGTATTATAGACAATATGTATTGTTAAAATGACCACACTGGTTGAGAGCTGACCACACTGAAATTGACGCGGAATAAAAGTCTCACGCAGTTCTCTTCTAGATTTCGTTAGACATTGTCCTTGCCTATTCAATATTGCCGCCATTTTGAATTATTATAGATAAATGAACGTGTAAAGTCATTAGTATTTTATAATTTATAAAAGTATTATACATAAACTAGTCGTTATCGGCCTTGTCTCATTTTTATGAAGAAATCCGTTATTTATTAGGTCAAATTGTTAATATAAAACATTCTTGACTACACCCGGACACAAAAATTTAATCAAAATCAGTCCAGGCGTTTAGAAGATAAAAATTATAAAGAAATATATACATACATATATGCGTTCCTCAAGCGTTTATACGATTGTCTTGAAACTTTGATAACGTATGCTGTTGCACTTAAAGAGAAAACAAGAAATCTGATATGGTATATTGGTAAGATTTAAGTATAACATCAGTGTACGAGTTAATGTAATGTGGCATTATGTATTATCCTGGGTGTTAGCTAACATAATTTTACTTAAATGAGATAAGGAAATCTATGTCAGTCTAAAATGATTCGCGTCGAGAATAAGCGCATTAAGTCATTCTTGCACTAGTGCTTCTTATAAAATTTGGCTTAATGATAAATAGGTATAGATAATAAAAAAAGCATTTCGTTTCTAATTGGTTTTATGCTATACCAAGCTACGGTCGAGCGACAATGGCGCGGGAACATTTCCCGCCGCGGCGTTTCCATTGTTCTACAGCTAATTGAATCGATGCCACTGATAGATTGTGTCCTGTTAACACGTCCATTTACACCGTAAACAGTTAACAGAAGGTTAACTGAAGAAGCATAACATTAAACGTTGTAATGCACTGATAAACAGTAACTGATAATATTTAGTGAACACATAAGTTCATATAGCGCTCTTGGTTTTACACCACTCTTAGCGATTTTGCAAGATTTCTGAAGCTAACTATCTATGAAGTTCATAAATTGAACAATACTTACTTGAAGCCATTGTTCATGGAACTTTTTCTAAAACTAGTATTCAAGCTGGCAGTCTATACATCTCTTACCCTCTTTATTATATTTAACTTACTATTTTATTCATCTACTCAAGTTCAAATACATTTCTTATATTAACTGAATAATTAAAATTAAATAATCGATAATCTTATTTACTAATATTTGTATCGTATTTGTATCTATTGAAATATTAGTTAAAAAAGTTTTTTTTATATAAGACTACTAGATGGCGTAGGAATTGACTAAAATATTACATGATTTTTATTACTTTTACTGTGATAAAAATATATGTGTTACCTACACTACACGACAAGCATAATATGAATATATTTTCTATTCATATTATACCTCTCGTGTCTTTAATTAAATGGACGGCGCTCTAAGGACAAGTCTTACTTATCTTCCGTTTTATTCTGTATTTACTCAAAACACATTTCTAACATAGATGTTACCTAACTGACATTGAGATAATAATTTTTTCCTACATAAGTTCTGCATAAAACACTTGATTAAGTGTTTTAATCCAACAATAACGTTGTTAATTACATAAATACATTTTTGGCATCATTATATTTGGAGTGTGATATCTCTATATAGCAAAGATATATTACAGTAAACTAAGGTGTATTTAATTAGTTTCAGATTTTCTTCGATACATGTGTGGTTTATCATAATATGTATTTATTACTATTACATGCATTGCTATCATATTTCCATAGCCGCTGATTATTCTTTCTCTATAAAGGTTGGTATGGTTGGTATTTAATTTGGTTATCCGTTTGTCAAATTTATTAAAATTATCTGTAACAAATGATAAAACTGGGCCCACTTACAAATTGTTAACACGAAATGTACAAATCAAATCTGTCTTGTCTTAGCGCCCGCGCACCACTGACCGTATCGCAATCTAACCCGCTGTTTGGACCGTATCATAGATGAAAAGCACCACTTTCTTTCACTTTTGTTAGGTTAAAAGGTTTTTATTAAGATGCTAGCGCTGATACACAATTAGTGAAACTTTGTATGTTGAATAAATTCATTTAATATAAAGTAACATAATTATAAAACTACAAAAATAATGCTTTCAATGAAATTAAAAGTGTGTTCGTGCAAAGTACAGTGTTTATAAACGTACCGGCATAATTAGCAGAACATAAAAAAAGGGTTTGACGTCAGTATCGCATAAGGTTGCTGGCTGGTTTATACGTCATTTAATTAAAAAAGAAATCTTTTCAAATTAAGAAAACAACTGAACATCACATTTCGTGCCATTGTTTTAATTTTATTCAATTACACCTTATCTGGAGCGAACTTCGAGCATTTCTTCCTTCTGAGTTCTTCATTGAAATACTGTTTTTCTGTTAGTTTTTTTTTTTAATCGAGTATCTTTTTGGAAATGAGAACTGAATTATGCCTGACTTAGCCCCTTTTTTTTCGGCAGAAGATGTTTCAGCGTTCTTCTTTCTTATATACTTCATTGCACATTAGCGAATTAAAGATAAAAACCTACACTTACTGATAATCAGCAACAATTTCTTTCAGACACCCTGTGGCTTAAAAGAGCTGTAAACATCGTAGTAGAAAGGCAACAATACCATCTGATATGATCCTATTTTAAAAAACAAAAAGATTTTCATTTTGAATACACATACAAATATCTTTATATCTATAAACACATTGAACGCAATAAATACAAATATACATGTATTAAAATTAAATATTAAAGCCAAACAGTTATAATATATAATATAATAGCCTTATTATTATTTATTTATTACACTTTCCCACCTCTAAGCGATTGAACATGTAATATCGGTATTTGAGTAGTAATTAGTTCTATAATTAAAGCTCGCCATACATCCATAAAAATTCCCAATTGGCATGTTAAGAGTTATGGTTGAGCTTAATTGAGATGTTATTTAACATCTCGCCCACGATACAGATAAGATATTACCAGCACTTTAATTACTTTATACAATTATTTTATTATATCGTAATACTAATTGAGAGGCGTAACAACTTTTTTATATTAAAATATTATATTTTTTCTTTGCAGTAAATTTGGTCATGATGTTCTTCAATTAATATAAATTTTAACAACCTGGCAACAGTTATTGGCTTCGCTAGCAAAGGTCTCGGAATCGATTTAGAAAATAGCATTTTCTAACTTGTCTGTACACCGTAATTGTACTGTTGTTTTAAGTTTTGTTTCTGTGTTATTTGTTTCCTGTTTGTGGTGTACAATAAAGAGTATTCTATCTATCATCTATCTACCCTTCCAGCAACAACGTATTGCCAAGCAAAAAATTGCCTTGTATGAACCAAAACCGGTAAATTACCTTTTGCTAAGTTGGAGGACTATCATTTTAGAATGTATCATCGGACACCATCTGATTAGATTACAATTAAGCGGCAACCTGTCAACAATAAATAAAAATTGTAACAAACAAAGAACTGCCTTCAAAACAAACTATTACAAATATACTAATATGCCCTAAAAAGTAAAAATATTTGCGTATTCTTTTTTAGAGTTTTTCGTATTCTTATATTCGGAGTCGGCGTCAGCCAAGGTAGGTCCACTTGGCAGCTCCGGCGCCAATTCCACATATGGCTTGTACATGTAGCATTTTACAATGCAAAACATTATTTAACATTATTTTCCTGCAATGTCCGACATTAGTAAATTTCTAAATACTCAACTCTGAAAGAATTTTCTTAAATCGGTCCAGTAATTTTTAGCTTGATTATTATAAATTGTTAAAAATAAAAATCCAAAATGCTAAATTTTCATCTATAATATTAGAGACGAGATTTATTTGTGATACTTTATTGTTTTAGAACTTCCCTATACATAACATTTGACGTCGATTTGTTTTGTTCTGGCGATTGAATCGGGATACATTTTTCTCTTTAGATTGAAATTTTTAAATTCGTTATATGTATTGAATGCAATGTCCGATGTTAATAATTTAAAACGGTCTTTAATAAGATATAATTAATATGATAAGGATTAATACATTGGTATGAATAATATAGTTTGTTTATTTATCATCGGCACTTTTATTAACTTTTAAAATGTAAGAACGTAGTTATAGTGGCATAACTAATAGTTTTTTTTTTTTTTTAATAATTTATTTATTTACCAAAAATACAATATTTTGTTACAAAATTGTTTTCTTAAAATTAGTTTGGTGTATCCATTTAACATTCGTTCTGTAGCTGAACTAGGTGAAACCTGTGTTACAGCTGCCAGTGCCGACTCTCTATGATGTGTTGTTAAAAGTAGCCCTTATTATACATATGTTGTGTTTCAAGTAAAATTTACTATTGCATTAAAAAAAAATGATAAATATTACTATATATATGTGGTAATTTTTCAGGTATAATATATTTATAGATTAAAAATGGTGGTATAACTTATTTTGTTACTTTAAGAAGACTTTCAGTTTCATCATAGCATCATAGTTGAATATGGTATCCCCATTTTATCGATTCTAATATGTTCTATAATACTGTAGAACATTTTTTTGTTCTATCTTCAACAGTTTTCACAGCGCACGCGATAAATTCTTTTTGTTTCACACTGTGGGTTATATTAATGTATTTTTCTTAGGGATCCTTATTTTTATGACAATGTAATCTAGCCTATGTCGCTCAGTGAAAATGCAGGTTTCTAAAAAAGAAAAATTTTTTGAGATCGGTCTTGTACTTTTTGTGTGAAAACGTACCAAATATACATACAAAAACACAAATATTTCCTCCTTATAATATTAGTTTAGATATATAATATTATCTATATATATTGTAAATAGTTGATACGAACTATTGCAAAGTTTTGTCTAACATTTTATTCAACAATAAAAAAAAATCATTTTTTTAAATGTAAATGTTTATATACGTAATTACGTGTAAAACAGTACAGCTGTTGGTATGAATGCCTTCAATGAAATATCAGCGTAAAACTTTCAATGTAATTATAATGTCATCGATTCATTGTAATTACGAAAAAAAATTCAACTCCTCATTATGGTGATCAGGAAATGCTTGTACAAACCAGATTGTTATCTGTCCAGGTTGTCTTATTTCAAATCTCGTATATTGTTGACGTGTACATTTAGTCGCGGCAGGCAGGGTGGGACCACCGTGGCGAGAACCTTGACGGCTCAGAGATTTACGCCGACAGCTCAATGTGTCTTTGTGTAGGCTCCGCACATACTACATGCACTAAAGCGTTTGTTAAATATTTAAACTTGATGCCACTTGCCTTGGCTGAGGTTTTCGTGGGAGAAAGGGCCGCCTTTGCTTGTTTCTTTAACTGATCGTTCAAGTGCTGTTTTATGTCTATAACTGTATACTAACAAGTATTGGTACTTTTAATATTATAGGCAACCAAAAAATTCGTGCAATTTCATTTATTGTTTACTTACGAGTATATGAATTGTATATCGCATTCAAGATAAAGTAGTAAAGTAATTTTTTGCACATTTAATAGCTGATATTAAGAAGTATCATTAAATTTGTTATATAAGTTTGCTTACTTTAAATGAAACTGAAACAATTTCAGTAAAGTATGGTCGTTTCTGCTCTCTCTGTCTCTTTGCCTGCCTCCTTGGTTTAGTGGTTAGCACGTTTGATTACAGACATGAGGTCCTGGGTTCGAGTCCCGGGTCGGGCCAATTGGAGATTGATATTGAGTTTTCTATAAAGATTTTCTCAATATTTGTCTCAAGTTGGGAAGTTAGCGGTTTGACCCACCCCCGTGCCTAGGAGAGCACGTTAAGCCGTCGGTACTGCGCCTGATCTCTCTCCAGTCGTGTCGGACTCCCGTCACATCGGACTATGAGAGTGAAGGAATTGAGAGTGCACTTGTGTACTGTGCCTGCCGATCCGTAGTAGAGCAGCGTGTTGGGTCTATACTCTAAAAACCCTCTCTCCTACGAGTGAGGAGGCCTGTGTTACCATTTTTTATGGTCGTTACTAATGCAATAATTCGTGATTGTTTACGTCATGATTTTTTACAGGGAAGGGCCTTACCCGTGCGTAGTAATATGCTCGCTCGCAGATTCGATCTAAAGAAGAAGTTAAAGTGACACTTTTTAAAGCCTTCTGCCAAACCTTCAGTGCAGTATAACAATGCCTTTAGGATATTGATCGGACTACCACGAAACTGAAGTGTCAGTGGCATGTTTGTGCCGGCGAGGACTGACGGTTTTCACGCAATCATGCGCAAAAAAGCAGCCTCTCTCCTACAACGCTTGCGTAGTAATGGCAACAGCATCCTACAGACAATTGCTTATAAAACCGACAGCCCGGTTATGTAACACTGGATAGATACCGCGATAAACTAACCAAACCAACATATTACCTAAGATAATTATTTGTTACTAACACGCTACCACACTTATGGATTTATATCTGAAATAAATAAATAATAATAATTATTATTATTTACTGTCTTCTTTAAAATAAACAATCTTACTCGCTTTCTACTCAGATAGGTGTATATTATATTATTTATATATATTTGTACATTATTAATAATATTATTATATAGTATTTATACAAGGGTTGCCTGGCAGAGATTACTTTAAGCAATAAGGCTGCCCTTGCACATAGTTTAATGTAATATAATAATTTATTGTAAAAATTTGTGTCAACTCAAAATTGTGTGCAATAAAGTATTCCCTCTCTCACTTATCTAACACATTTAATGATACTTCTTAACAACAGCTTTTAAATGTACAACAAATTACCCCACTACTTTTTTCCTCTTATAGGATCCGTCTCAACGTTCCGCCTAGGAAGAGACAGCCTAAATATGTCCTTAACGACCCCGACGATACGATAACTATCGACAATCTACCTTACCAGGTAGGGACAGACACATACACAAGCGATACACAGCGATTCCGCCGGCGGAGTCGAGGTCCCCGATTTCTGACGTCACCCGGACGTGGACTTCACCCACGTTCCCGGGGGCGCTTCTGATTCTTCCTTTTCAGGTGATGTTTCAGCGATAACGTCGCTCCAAGCCGAGGCTCGGTCTCGCAGGAGACGCCCTTGGAGCGGCGTTTCCCCGGAGAGCGAGCCCTTTTCAGGGCTCGCACTCGAAATGTGGCAGCCTCCATAAGAGCCCGTCCTCCTCCCGGTTACGCTGTAAAAGCCAGTAGGGCTAACAGCTAAACACAGTTCGAAAAAAAAAAAAACTACTTTTTCTTGCTTACAATATACACTTCATATATACTTCTTACTACTTCATATGTATCTCTACTTGTAACCATAATTTTATTAATATATCATTATCATAAGAGTCGCTGGTAAGGATGTGTAAAATGAATAAAACCAAGACATGCTAACTTGACATTAGTCTAAGCCAGTATTAATAAAGGAAGCTTTAGTAGTAGCTATTTATCATCCTGCTAGCAAAGACCAAAACTAAAACTTACTTTATTTACATTGTTCCTAGTTAACGCGGTACTGTTTTAGATTTTTTGTTGCTGGGAAGTACCTCTACGAATGTCGAGTGACGGTCAGACGGCCAGAATACATACTAAAACCCAGCGGAACTCCCTTCATCTAATGGGTAGGGGGCCAGAAGTTCGCCTGCGCTTTGACTCAGATGGCGCCCCAGATGCTTCCAACAGAAGGTTCAAGTAAACTGGAGCAAATGAGCGACCATGTGCCTACTGCTCCTTAATCTCCTATGGTGGAGAGTGGCATCAACTACAGCATTACTCTCCCTCAAGTTTGCCTCCTTTTAAAACATAACAGACTTACAAAACCAGGCCTTCATACGATACTATTTTAGGCTGTATCATCACTTACCATCAGAGGAGATTACAGTTAACCTCAGAGCACCAAAAAATGTTTTATTTAAGATGTGAAAAATAAAACAACGTTTTCGACTCTATTGCTAAAAAGCAATAATGATCGCCGCGGCATTCTTCAAATGGCCGACTATAAAAAAACGCCTACCTACCGCTTAGCCGGCGGCACGCGGCTATTTTCCAAACATCTAAACATCCAAATTCTAACAATAATAACGACAAACTAACCAGTCATAAAACATGTCCCAGGTCTGCCCCATTAGGCACGCCCGGGATGAAGCAAAGGTGTGAATCGACATTTAATAAAATTATTTATCGAACTCTGATGCGTTTTTAATGATCGAGAGTCAAACGACCAACGGCCGTGTTTTTGTAATACGACAACTGCAATTTAATAGTCGCGAAACAGTTATTTTGCATGAAAATGAGGAATAAAACGTGTTATCAACCAGTCGTACGTGTGCCAAGGAAATAATTACGGATACTTAATTTTACATTTTGTATCACAATTAAAAACAAAGTCATTGCTCGGATACTTTATTGCTGGATAAATTTTATAAACCAAACACAGTTTCTGTTTGATTCAAATAATTTGATGTTGATTCATATCAAGTTTTAATAAAAAATAATTATTTATATTACACTTCCAAACACCGAATCATATTATTAATGTACAACATCACTATACATTAATAAGGTTTATTATATCTATACTATGATAATAAAGAAAAATAATTTTACTGTTTGTTTGTTCCGTGTAAATACAAATTCTACTGAACCGATTAAAAAAATACTTTAGCAAAGGTATTATCGGTGAATACCTGCTAATTAAAAGAAGGCTAAACTTTTTCCTTGCCGTGCTCCTCGCGTAGTTACAGCTCTCGTGGGAATGAGGGGAATACCATCGTTAGTGAGGTCTGTCTTGAATGGAATATCGATGCAAAATAATCGTGTAATTAGTTTTTTCTATTTCGTATTAAGTGAATGATCGTTTTTCATTTTTAGTAATTAGTTGGTCTCCGCCGTGTCATTCGTGTAGTTCCTTATCCTGTAGTAAGGTAAAGCAGCCGATTAACGTTCCAATGCGGCACAGGCCTCCTCAGTCATAGGAGAGAGGGTTTTTAGAGCATAGACCCACCACGCTGCTCCACTGCGGGCTGGCAGGCATAGTACGCAGGCAAGTGTACTCTTTATTCCTTCACTCTCATAGTCCGATGTGAGAGGAAATCCACACGACCGGAAAGATATCAGGCGCAGGACCGATGGCATAATGGGTGGATCACACCGTCAATTGTCAAAATTCGGGCAAATATTGACAAAATCTTAATAGAATACTCAATATCGATTTTTTAATTTGCCCGACCGGGGACTCTAACCCAGGACCACATATCTGTAGCCGAACATACTAACCACTAGACTAATGAGGCAGTCCTAGACATAGTGTACTATAGATCCTGTAGTAATATGAGAAAATTCGTTCTTAATGAGCGTTTACCTCGTGAAAGGAATATGTATACCAACTTTCTAATCAATGAGTGAAGTGAACAAATTGGTGAGTGGTCCTTATTAGTCGGCGCTCATCGCTTTAACCGATGGATGTCCACGGCTGGACATAGGTCTCACGTAATGTCGTCCACAAGGCCCGATCTTGCGCCGCCTGGCTCTAGCGGTTTTTTTTTTTCGATGTGTGTAGTTGCTGTTAGCCCTACTGGCTTTTACAGCGTAACCGAGAGGGGTGGTGAGCGCAGAAGCTCTGCCGAGGGGTGGGCCCGTAGGAGGGCCCTGCTGCGTCGGGGGAAAACGTTGCTCTAAGGGCGCCTCCTGCGAGGCTCGGACCTAGGCTTAGAGCAACGTTTGCTGCTGCTGAAAAAGACAATCGGACAGGTGCTTAATCTTGACGCCCATGGGTCCGCGACTGGGAGCCGCGGCCGGGGTGCGTCAGATAGCGGGGACCTCGTCTTCGCCGGCGAAGACGCTGTGTGTGTGTGTTAGTGTACGGGGCATTGTCAATAGTAATCTGGTCGTCTGGGTCGTCAAGGACGTGTTTGGGCCGCCTCTTCCTAGGCGGGATGTTTAGCCTAATCCCATAAGAGGCGGCATTTCTAATGAGAGGGTTGGGGTGACTGACGGCTCTCTTGAAGTAGTCTACGGAGAGCGTTTTGAAATGATTATTGACCGTTGCGAGGTCGAGATCTCTGTGGAGATCGACGTTGCGCATGAACCAGCGGGCGCCCGTGGCTATGCGCATGAATTTGTTCTGCAGCGTCTGGAGTCGAACCAGCCGGCGTGCAGGAACGTGAGCGAACACTACGCTCGCACGCTCTAGCGGCTACCGGCGACCCTCTTTATATCATCGGTCTACCACGTGGGGGGTCTGCCTACACTGCGCCGTCCGGTGCGGGGTCGCCACTCCAACACTTACGGCCCCCAACATCGGCCCGTCGGATTATGTACCCCGCCCATTGCCACTTCAGGTCCTTATCAGTAATATAATTAAAATAATTATTAGTCTTATAGTTAAACTAAAAATGTCAACGTCAGTATCAATTGCAGTAATTATAAAGAATCCCAGTAAAAAAAACCTTTTACTCTAAATTTACATCAACGCCTTCATTTAAACTCCTTGTTACAGCAACCCACTTTATAATTTAATGAAATGAATTACAATCAAAATTACGAGTTGCAATACAAGTGTTCCGATACCAGCGTATCGAGGGGCGATCATTTTAATTGCATTCACAATTCGATTATTGATTTCGTAATTAAAACGCACAGAAACATACGGGGTTCATAAATAACATGTCAAAAAGTCAACTACATAAAGTCGCCATACTTGTAAATCAAGTCTTTTATATACTGTTATAATTATGTTTGGAAATTTAACTAGCCTTGCATCGCAAAATTGTTAATAATTATAAGGTGTGATTAAACCTTTCATTTCTTAAAGAGGAATTTATACATTATATTATGATATTGCTTACTTGAACTTTAGTGTAAGTTTAGATAGAATATTTTATTTTTATACATACACGCCTCATCCCCATCGAGGTAGGCAGAGACCACGTCCTTCCACTTGCCACGATCTTTGAATATCTCCTTCGTATGCAATTCATTCATTCTCATTAAACCTTTCATATAAGTTCGTCGATTTAGAATAGTTCGAGTATTCTTGACCTGGCCCTTATTTAAAATGTCCTGGATTTGGTCCAGGAACGTTCGCTTTGGTCTTCCCCTTCCAACTTTCCCATTCACTCTTGACTCATAAATCTATTTTGTCAGTCTCCTTTCATACATTTTCTCTACGTGCCCAAAATATCTAAGCATACCTTTTTCAATTTTAGTCACTACGTCTTCTTTTATACCATAACGTTATTTTATCACACCACACTATCCCATCGAGTTCTCGTTAGTAAAAATGTTTTTTGCTAACGAGAATTCGAACAAGATAATATATATGTAGAAATTGAAAAATATTGTGAATCCCTGAATTATAGTGGTACCCAGTACAATGGGTGGGACAGGCCTCACATAATATTTCACCAGTCGATTGCTTTACGATTTCGTATGCTAACATTTTAACTTAAAAGTGTTACCCCGTACTGGTGCAAAAACGTACCTCTTCAATCATGTCTACCTTAATCGATTTTCGAAAATGCTATCGGGATACTTATTTATTTACACTTTTTACTTTGGTACAACGCATACCATAACTTCAGTAGTCAAAGATTATAGCGAATTTTATCATAAGAAAAACAAGTATTATTATTTATTGATAAAAACCTTTCCTGTGTGGATTTTTATTTAAAAACTATTTAGGTATTAGTTACTAGCCTGTTGTGCTACTTTTTCTATATGTGTTTTTATTTGAGACAAATATTAAGTGCTGCTAGGTATACAAGACTAAAGAATAAACGAAATTCTCCAAAGTCATAGATTTCTGAACATTTAAGAAGAAGATGTATACGTTTCTATAATAAGCTCCTAGAAGTCTTTGTTAAAAGAAAATTAAAATATAATAATCTAATATAATATTGTAATGATGTTGGTAAAAAGAAATACAAAATACCCGACTGAGTTTGTTGTGGGCTCTTCTCAGTACAGGGCGCGAAGGAATCTTCGTAACTTTAGATCTTTAATACCGTCATCAGTCATCTATTGGAATTAGTGTGTGGGAAGAAATATATATCATTAAATATATATATAAATTTCATGATTCTAGTAATGTACGTATATCTTTATCTACCAATTCTTATACATATATATCATTCTATTGTGCGTATGTATGCTATCAGAGGTCCCGGGTTCGATCCCCGGTAGGACGAATTTAGGAAATTGTATTTACTAATTTATCTGAGTCTGTTCAGGTGGGAGGCTTCGGCCGTGGCTGGTTACCACCCTACCAGCAAAGACGTACCGCCAAAACAAAGAGATTTGTGTTCCGGTACCAGATGAGGGCGCTTTCATCTTAGACTGTATCATCACTTACCATCAGGTGAGATCACATCACCCCAGTCAAGCGCTGAAACTGTCAGCAATAAAAAAATAGATTCAATAACGGTCTGAGTTAACAATTCGATCCGGATTTCCCTATATTTTCACGGGATAGGAAGTTACGCTGTCCACAACGTGAAAGTAAAAAAAAAAAATACTATAAGAAGATATTAGAATGTTTTAACTCATCTTTTCATATTTTTTTAATCCCTAAACGAAACAAATTACAAATAACGATTCGAATCAAAAAACTAAAATATCTTGATAATTCAACAAAATAATTTGCTTTGAGTTGGTCTGTATATCAGAGGGAATATGTTCACCGGATGAAATAAAAATTAAAGCAAAACAAACGTTTTTTCTTGACCCTAGAGAGGTTTTAAATTTTTTGTCTTAGCTCGTTAGTATGCACAGCGTGCGTCGCACTGCCGACACTCATTCATCCGCACATACCATAAAAATTAAATCGCCATGCCTACCTGTTTCGAAATGGATCGAGACAGATACAGTTCGAGTTTGATAACGTCTTCCTTTTCAATCACAAACTTTAATATCAGTTAAAAACGTTATTAAATTATTAATTGAATGCGCACGCCTTTCGCAACAAGGCGTAGTTGTACAGTTTTACTTATCTCAAAGCGCAAATTGAATTAGCATCTCCTTTGCATAAACGTTGCGAACCACCGGGATGCAACGCAAGCCGACAGTGCGAGTTATTATCAATTAAATATAAGAATTCAAAACGAACCAATAAGCCGCCGACGCTGTAATTGGCCAGGCCATCTCGATGATTGCTTTATTGGTCACACGTATACATTAACAGGATATAGTACTGTGTAAAATTCACATATCGCTGCTTTGGAATGGTAGTGGTGCCATAATTAAAAAAAATACAGGAAAGCTTTTTATGCTTTACTGTTTCCACGTTACAGTAAAAAACATATCGGCAACACCTATAACTGCGCCTGACCTGTCTCCAGTTGTGTCGGATTCCCGTCACATCACGTCACGTCACTATGAGAGTGAAGGAATAGAGAGCGCGCCTGTGTACTATGCCTGACATCCCGCAGAAAAGCAGCGTAGGGGATCTATTTAAGAACCCACTCTCTTATGAGTGAGGAGACCTCTACCCAGAAGTAGCACGTAAAGTAAATTAGTCAAAAATACTTTGGTTTGATTACAACGTTAAGATATTACTATCAATTTGGAAGAATTGTGACACTTTAAAAAAGGCAATTTTACAGAAGACCAGCTTGAGAATGAATCAATTTATTTAAATTTATCAATAATATAATGACCTTTTGTATGAGAGCGTTGAGAAGCATGAGTGGATTAAAACTGAGTGACAGAGTAAGAAATAGTGTGATAAGAGAACGTTGTGGTATAAAAGAAGACGTAGTGACTAAAATTGAGAAAGGTATGCTTAGATGGTTTGGGCATGTAGAGAGAATGAATGAAAGGAGACTGACAAAAAGGATTTATGAGTCAAGAGTGAATGCGAAAGTTGGAAGGGGAAGACCAAGGCGAACGTTCCTGGACCAAATCCAGGACATTTTAAATAACGGCCAGGTCAAGAGTACTCTAAACCGACGAACTTGTATGAAAGGTTTAATGAGAATGAAAGAAGCGAAGGAGATATGCAAGGATCGTGGCAAGTGGAAGGATGTTGTCTCTGCCTACCCCTATGGGAATGAGGCGTGATGTTATGTATGTATGTATGTATGTGGTGTTTAAGTGATTAATATTTCCCGATTTATTTGATACGAGAGTATTCTGGATTATTTTAACTATTTTAAAATGAAGCAAAATGTTTATTTGACATAAATTAGTGCCAGGGCGTCATTTTTGCCAATTTGAATAAGGATTCTTGAGACAAGAAAATATAGATTATTCTGAATATGAGTGTGTCCTTTAATTAATTCTGGATTATTTGGTTATTTATTGATAGCAGCGATAGGTGCGATCATATCAATTTTCTTTAACCGACAATTTTTTTTAAAGTTATCGTTTCGGTTGAAGTTTCGTATCCTGCCCACGTAGGCGTCCAGGAGGCCAATGAATTTGAATAACTTGTTTCGGCTACCGACCGCTTTTGACTAAAACCCTTAGTTTGGTAAGGATTTATTATATCTTTCCTCTTCTTTCTATATAGTTACCGTACTTCTGTCTCTGTCGACGATTCTTTCATTTGTGTCAAATGCACACAAAATGTTGTCCTCACTGTGAAGGCCGAGAGGAAGATACACTCAGGTAGCGTGTTTTTGCGGAGTTATCTCGCTTAATTTGAAGCGTTGTTTTGTTTACCTTAGACCCGCGCACGAGCTTGGCAGCGTATGCAAAGTAGATAATGCGGTTGCTAACTAAGGTTTCAGCGTGAGCTCAAACATAATTAATCTCAAAGGCTTGTATAGGTTTACATATTAATCATAGTAAATTACATTTGTTTGCTAGACACGTAATTCAAGAGTTGTTTTCATTCTGAGATAACTAGTTAAATGTAAACAATTTATGGAATCGATCAGTATTTATTCCATAAAAAAATATATCTTATATTTAAAAGCGGTTGAAAACTTACTACGTATGGAATTTGTATACAAATATAAATCTTTCAATATCTATCTTCCTCCATTTTGTATATTTTAATACGAGAGACTTAACTTCAGTAAACATGTGAATAACAGTTTTTAATCTGTTACTCTTTCGTTCAAAATCTAATTAATTACGTATATATGTTACATTTTCAGACTTAAGCCACAAAACCAATATGGATGTATTTTGTTAAAGAGAGATTAAGAATCGAATCTCATCCCTATTGTAAAACTTTTCATAATACCAATATAAGTTTATTAAGAAATAAAATCGATTGTTTTAAGTTTTACTTTAGTACTGATGTTACGTTGTATAACTTCTGTGAATCTTTACGTAATTTGAATTAGAATGTGCCACAGTGAAATCTTACGTTTGACTAGAAACATTAAAAAATGTTGATTATTTATCTTCTTCTATATGTTAATTACAAGTCTAAACAAAGTCGTGGTTGCTAAGTCCATAAGACCATAACAACATGAATAAATAAAATTGTAAAGGTTGTCTCGTAAATGCCAACGCGAATAAATTCAACAGATTATATATGTTCTATAATATAAATCCTTTTTTCGACTTGTAAAATATTTAAGCTTGAAAATAAAGTTCTCTGGAAAGATCGTAAAACAGCCCACGTCAGGCACGATAAAAGGGCGAAAGTGACCCGTAAGTTTAGACAAGTGTGTGTAATGGAATCGGCATAAAATTACTGAAACGTTCAGATATGCGTATTCTGTGGGTGTTTTATGTTATAATCGTACGAGGTTGAGGCACGGCGGCTTGTCTCGTAAAACAAACAGATTAAATCTCCCCGTACCTTATGTTCCACGCAGCTAGTATGAACGCAATAAACTGCCCCACAATCTACAGAGAGTAAGCTTTGGAAAAGACTTAATTAAAATTTAAAAAATCTTGTAAAGCTTTAGCGTGTAACTGAAAAAAAATTAGCATGCAAACACAATGATATTGTGCTATATCAGAATGCGCAAAAGCCGATGATTCGATGATTTTTGTATGAACTGTGTAGAACATTATTTTAAGTTCGTGTCCGTTGGGAATTGTACAGAAATATAAAGCCATTCAGCAGAAAAAGTTTGTAAACATGTAATGCATAATCTAATAAACTTAATACATGTCTATCGCATTATTTGTAACCTTTTAAATGATGTAAAAGAGATAATAGACACACAATTCAACTTGCTAATGCCCTAACCTGGTTTACTTTCCTGCTGAATCGTACTGAAACATAATTTTGGTTTGGACCTCGAAACTTTCTTCAGATGGAGCTCTATTGAAATTTACCATATTTACTGGATATCTGATAAAATTGTTTTCCGTGACATATATTTTGATGATATCATTTAAATCATTATGCATATTACTAATACTAACTTTGACTTGTATAACTTAACGGAAATGCATAAAAGCTTTATAACCTCTACATTTTCTCTGTGCTTTGTATCTTATGGTCTAACTGGTGTATAAATATATTGTTCAATTTTAATTATTATTCAGATTCCTATGTAATATTATGTATGTTACATCATCTATTTTCAATTCCAGACGTTCAGAGATAAAATAGGTAAAATATACATTTAAAAAAGCCAAACATAATTAAAACTAAAATTAAGTTCTCGTCTAAAAATTAAAATTATTACTAATGTGATGTTGCTGGTAATAGTTAAGAATTGTTAAGAATGAGTTGAGAATTAATAGTAATTATTGAATTAATAATTAAACATTGGCGTAACTTGGAAAGTTGGTGGCTACCTTCGTCTATATTTTTCAGGTTAAGCATAAATTTTAGTAGTCTTTTTTTTCTCTAGAGTATGACTGCGCCTTTCTAAAAACGCAGGTATTATCTGCATTCTACTAATCTACCGCTAATTGAGGCGGAATTCAGCGAGTCTATAAATCACCGACGGCAGTGTTAGGGCTGTCAATCCAAGAATAAAATAAAATTTTAAGCTGAAATTATAGATCCTCTAACATAACATAGCACATTTAGTTACTATTTTGTATACAGGCAGTCCTAGGATGGAAAGGATACGGCGCACCTCACAATGGTAGAATAATCGGTGTGGGGACCTCAGCACTATAATCTACTGTAACTGATTGGGAGGAATACTCATTAGCGAACTTTGTCAACGTTATTCTCGCCATCGGTAGAAGTTAGAAGACAGTTTGGAGCCAGTTACTACCCAGAAGTAAGTAAAAAAGAAAGCTAGCAGTTCTCCCGTTTACTAGGTAGGCCTGGAGGTGATTTCATATGACGGTTCACTGGCATTATTATTCGAGTAACGTACAGTAGTTGTGCATTCTACTCCCTGAAGCACTATTGCAGGAAATTGTATATTCTAATTTATGTAAGTGTAGACTAATGGGTATTCAAGCTCTTTATAGTTACCACGCTACCAGCAAAGACGTAGCGAAAAAAAAATTAAGAGCTAAATACCTTCCAGCCTATATCTAGTCCCTTGTATGAATGTAAGAGGCTGTTCATAAATAGGCAAATATGCCTCATGACATTTGACATCAGAGCAAAATAGCGCCTGCTTGTGATGATCTCTGTTAAAAGCGTCAAAAGTAAAAAGAATACTTTTTGTCAGGTTAGCGCATCGCCCTTTTAGGTTGTTTCAATACTTAGCATCAGGCGAGATCACAGTCAAGCGTTAATAAGTCAACATTGGAAAAAATTAGACAGAATCAATTCCTTAAGACAACCCTAAGGTAGGAGGTGAGAGAAACGCGCGATTCAGCGGCGGAGGCGGCGGAGTGCGGAGTGCGGGGGGCAGGTCAGACCGGCCGTGAGAACGCGCGCGCGCCGCCGGTTCCCAGGCACGCGCCGCCCGCGCCCATCGCCTGTACACCGCATAGAGATCTACGACTTTAATGGAATTACGTTATATACTATAACATGCCAAGTTCAAAATTTAAAGAGCTTAGTATCACGCTAACCAGACACGGCGCCTCATTTTCGATCGATTTTATATCGAGAAAACAACAAATTCAACCAGCGAAGGTCCCCATTTCCTGACATAGCCCGAATGTGCATTGCTTTTACTACAGTCGCGTGAAATATGCACAAGTTCATAATTTAGTACTTCTCATTGTTGTAAATAGTGTTAGGATTAGATATTAATTTCGGACTCGAACCCAGGACTGCATTATCTGTTGGACAAGACGCGGGCGCACGCTAGCTAAACACGCCCAACTAGGGGTCCAAAGTTGCTGAGATGGAGACCCCGCACCGGACAGCGCAGTGTAGACAGATCCCCCTCCCCCAAAATGCGGACCACGATATAAGGGGGGTCACCGATAGCCGCCTGGATACAGGCTGCGCCAGATTGGGCCTTGTGGGCATCATTAGGTAAGACCTTTGCACAGCTGTGGAGGTTCATCGGTTGAAGCGAAGAAACTACCTCACCACAAAACCAACGACGCAGTTTTGATATTCGCTTAGGAGAATTGTTACATAAAAGATGGCAGGATCTAGGTTGACTCTCGAAAATCTAAAGAGAGTAGCAATATGTGGACATATCGGTGCATGCCATTCCTCAATAAAAAAACTTGAAATGCGAAGGTTTTGAGACGAGCCGCAAAAAACTAAAACCTATTGCAGACAATCAGAATATTATTCTACCTCACGTCGAAGGGTGCCTTCTTAACATTCCAGAGGGGATTGGTGGCAGAAAACTATTTACCTCGTCAGCAATCAAGAGAGATAGTTTCAACTGATCTCCAGTAATTGTAGATAAAAGAAGACGGTTATGTATAAAATACCTCCTGTGGGTGTACTCAGAAAAGCGGCGCGCACTCGAGGTCGTTGCGGTCGCGCGCCGCTTCCAATCGTGGGATGATACTGATGTTAGGATTAGCGTAGACATTAGACAACACGCAAGAAGATCGTGACATGGGCTGTGGATTTTGTACTATATAAACGTACATAGCACTAGTCAAGACCCACTATCCTAATAGTTAACATTTAACGATAACAGAAATGTCATCCTTTCTGAAATTTTATCAAACAAAAAGAGGGTTTGAAATAGTACATAAATGAGAACTTATCAACTTTGTAAATATTAAATAAATACTGGGATTCAAGGATACGGAGATATTAAATTCCATTGGTACAGCATTTATGCGATACATTTACAACTAAAGTAGACAAGTAAAGACACAAATGATAACATTTCAACAGATCTAATAACAATTCAAATATGGTTGATCACGGTCGAGTATAAGTAAAAGTTTTACTTTTTTATAAATTAAAATCTATGAAATCATGTAATATTATTCAAATATGTTATCTTATCTGTCTTTACAATGGAGTCTATTAGCAACAGTTTTAACATAAGGATGTTAAAATGTAAAATGATCTATATGAGTTGTGATTCGATGTTTATTTAAAGAACGAGTTACTGAAATAACTTTTTGACTTATTGTTTTGTTATACGATTAGAAAGTATTTAAATTGACCATTATAATATATTTATTATAATCGTCGATACAAGTACAATAAAGTTGATTTAGCGAGATCTCAACTAAATAAGAAATGTACTGTGGTGAAATATTTGATTAAGTGCATTAATAGAATGTAAAACAAGTGAAAATATGTTTGCGTCATTATATAAGTTTTTGTTTTGACTAATTTAGGCGGCGCGAATGATGATGTGGCGTTGGGAGCTTGTTCGTAGAGTACGACTGTTGAAGTTTTGATATTAAGTATATTAGTGTAAGTTTAATGTTTAATAGAAATGGGTGTATAAATCAGGATTAATAGAATTATACTTGTGAATAAATTAATATGTGTTATTAATCCCTATATATATATATATATATATATATATATATATATATATATATGTAGCATATAGGACCTTCATTTGATAAAGAACATTTTGATTTTAGATGTAAATGTATCGGATAAATGCAGGTTTCGCCTGTACAAAATGGTATTTAATTTAGCAGGTAGAGAACGATTGTGTTCTTTCTAGTAACGATGTTACAAAAAATAATATTGTTTCAATGTAATGAAGTTGCTGTTATTGACGTTATATTTGAGTAAACGTCTTGAAATTAACTGGTATAGTAAAAAAACGATGTAAAAAAGCTGAACTGGTGCAGAGACGTCCCCGCCACGTCTGATTACCAGCTGAGCGAACGCGTCACGATTCATCTACACTCGCACCGCCTTACTATAGGCGAGGCGCACACGATTTGGCATAAATTACTGTATACATTCTGAATTGTATATTTACGTAAATATGGGTATGTATAATTGTTGCCAATTGCCAATGTATAATTGTTTTCTGATATATTTTTTAGACCTTTTTAACTACAACAAATAATGTATGTATTTATAATTATATGTATACATGATATAGTTCTATAGTGTTTTATTGTATTATATATTAAGACATATGTGCAATTATTGTTTAAGTAGTGTATATCTGAGTCAAGTTTTTACTTTTAAAGTTATTTGGACTTCCCCTTCCTATCTTCTGTTCCTTTCACCAACGTTTGTCTGGGAGATATCGCTCTTAGTGATAAGACCGCCTTTGCTCACACTTTTACTTGATTTACTAGTTTTATTTGTAATACATAAGTTGTATTTTCTTTTTCTTGTGTGCAATGAAGTCTTAAATAAATTAAAATAAATAATAAAAAATATACTTTAACCTGTAAATGTGTGGTTTAGTCCACATTACTAATGAGAGGTTTTATTTTTTTCTGTTTGACTATGATGACATCTGATGGTAAGTGATGGTGCAATCTAAGGTTAATAGGCACGCTAATTTGGTAAGAGGTAATTTACTTCTTATGGTTTCTACAGAGCATCTTACCGGAACACAACTCTCTTTGCTTGACGGTACGTCTTTGCTGCTAGGGATGTAACTAACCACAGCCGAAGCATCTCAGCTGTTCAGACAGGCTAATTAGAAAATACAAATAAATTTGCCCTATCGGGGATCGAACCCGGAACCTCTGCTAGCAAAGCAAGTAGTCGCACCACTGCACCAGCAAAGCTTATTCGTAAGACCCATGAAGTCATATTCGTAGGACCCATCGATTCGCAAAACATGATATGGTGTAGATGAATGGTAGTTTGCGGCGTTTTATTCTTAATACTCTTTCATAACCAATACACGTAAATATCTTGTCTTAAAAACTTAGACGGCAGCCGCATTCTCGTGGGTGACGTGTGTACAAAAACGAGTTAAAAGAAAAATCACTCAAGCGTTACCGGTGACCCTTTAAGTTCTTTAAGAGGTGGGCCAGTCTTAGGTGGTCAGTTGTATAGGGTTTACAAAGAAGTTTTTATGTGAAGTAGAATTATGCGTCAGGACTCTTTGGTCACGTATCGGTCGAATACATTTATAACTTAAATTTTTTAAATAAAATACGTATGAAAATTCTCTAAGAGATAATTTCAAAGGAACATCAATTCTCACAATACCGTCGGAATATGTATTGAATAATATATTATATATCCGTGATAATATTCACATATAAAGCAAAAAAAGTGATATACAAAATGTTAATATACAAAATAAGGACAAACCTGTTTTCCCATATTTTAGAGTGAAGAAAGTTCAGAAAACATTTGTCGGGTGGAGCATCCGTATTATTGATAAGATACCGCAATCGGTTGCCTCCACATAGTTTTAAGAAATATGTCAAAAACATACTTTTACAAAAGACATATTGTAAAGATGAAGATTATTTGACCGTTAAAAATATTTGTGCTTGATTCCAATAGCGCACAAAAACAATTTATTACTCATTGTAGCATATATACTTGAATATTTGCATCATCTGCGAATGAGCTACAGGAGATTAGGAGTTATGCTTTTTGAAAACGATGAATCTATGATGAATGGCAATATTTTGATAGATGGGGAACAAGTGGAAGAAGTGGAAGAACTTGTATACTAGGGATCTTCAATATCACTTTCACATGTTTCATCTTTTGTAAATACAAAGTGTGAATGCAGGGAATATGGTAAATGGCGCTCTGCACGCCTTTAGGAATAGCCAGATGGTGTCTCAAAGGGCCAGACTGGCAGTACATGCAGGAGTGTTGGTGCCAACACTTATGTATGGTAGTGAAAGTTGGGTAAAGCAGTAGAATCATATAAGTAAAATAAATGCGGTAGTGGTGAGAGCGTTGAGCAGTATGTGTATAATGAAACTGAGTGACAAAGTAAGAAATAGTGTGATAAGAGAATGTTGTGGTATAAAAGAAGATGTAGTGACTAAAATTGAGAAAGGTATGCTTAGATGATTTAGGCACGTAGAGAGAATGAATGAAAGGAGACTGACTAAAAGGATTTATGAGACAATGGATAGAAGAGTGAATGGAAAAGTTGGAACAGGAAGACCAAGGTGAACGTTCCTGGATCAAATCCAGGACATTTTAAATAAGGGCCAAGTCAATAGTACTCTTAACCGACGAACTTGTATGAAAGGTTTAATGAGAATGAAAGAAGCGAAGGAGATATGCAAGGATCGTGGCAAGTGGAATGACGTGGTCTCTGCCTACCCCTATGGGAATGAGGCATGATGCTATGTATGTATGTACGTATGTATGTAACATATACAACTATTATTGGTGGTTTCTTCTCAGCGGATTCAACATTCCGGAGGTAGATTTGTTCCCAACGGAACAGACTACTGACGATTCAAAAGTGCTTTTTGAGCTTACTTGGATAAAGAAAATTTTGATTTTAAATTTCAATGAAAACAACTTAAATTAATTATAACTCGTGATATTTCTTTTCACACCTATCTCTATATAAATTAATTAAGTGTTAATCTTTTGCCTCAATTGCCTGATTTACATTTTGTTTTTAATTCTTCTACACCATGTTCGATTCCAATTTAAGCTAAAATTTTATTCTCAAATAAAATGTAGAATTATGTATGTTTGCCCAAAACACATTCACGTATTATTTAAATCTTTGTATGTCTGTGTACTATGTACATTATTTCAAGTGTAACTTAGCCATTGTTTGGGCTATATATACTTATAAATGATTAACAACGCTCAAGATTCTTACACCAATAAGGTAAAATGTAATTTTAAATCATTATATTATAACGGATACACTCCTTGTTAGGTACAATGACTTGCCAACTTTGTACAGGCGAAGCCTTCCTTTTATTTGTACCTTATTTTTACATTATATTAAAATAATGGTAGTTCATTATGTTCTGTATACTCTTTTGTAACTCTTTTATTATATTTAGGTCAGCACTCTATTACTATCACACCCAATGGTAAGTGTTAACCAGGCTACAGGATAATAGTAACTAGAGTTTCGTTAAATTAAGCAAACATTCTGTTAAGCCGTAAATTTTAAGTCGCCGTCTTAGCCAAACAGTAGATTTAGTCAATTAATAAACAAGTCCATCGCCAACAGTAGTTTATTTATAATATCCCAAAACATCCATTTTAACATTCATACTCACACAACTGTTTAAAGGTTCTGAGAAAGTACGTATTTCCACAAAAAAAAAATCAAGATGGAAGCGCGCTAATCTGTTAAGAGGCAATTTACGTCTTATGGTTGAAACACAGTATCGAACCGAAATACAAATCACTTTGCTTGACGGTGCGTCTTTGCTGGTGGGTTGATAACTAGCCACGGCCGAAGCCTGCCACAAGCGATTAAGTTGAGTGAGTTGAGAACGGTATTTTTGTTACGTTTAGTACTGTCACCTTTAGGTATAGAGAGTCTCCATATATTTTGATTAATTATTACTTATCAGCAAACATTACAAAAAACTTAGTATTTTTATTTGTATTGCATGCGATCGCTTAATGTCAGTCCCTTCCACCCTGCCTCCAAGCTAAGATTCAGCGGGGATTTACTATGTCTATCTAATCATTTGACAAGGTCGACGCTTTGACAACTTCGAATAAAATCCTTTCACGGAGGGCATAAAGGATTATAGCGGTCAGGGCGTTACAGGAGTACCGCGCAATATCATGGACGGCGACAACCCTCCTGGCAGCGGATCACTCATGGGAGCTGCGGGCTGAGGTCCTTGCAGCCGCTTATCAATGCGGGCGGTTGCAAGAATCACAGGCGGGATGCCTGATAGTGACGAGGTTCGGAAGAGAAAAGTCCTTTTGGATACGGCCGTAAAAGAACGGTGGAAAGAGGATCTTGGATCCCCAGTAGCGGTAGTATAGGAGTACCATTGAGAAGGCGATCCATAGATTCGGCGCATCACAAATTGGCAGAGTTCTCCGGATGGGGACCTCAGCGCTACGCCCTGTAATCGCTGATTGGGGAGAACCTCTCGTTGGTGAGCATAGTCTGCGCAATGCTTGCTAACGATATGAGTTGAAGGACAGTTGCCTCCTTCTGCGAATCTGTTATATTGCTGAAGGAGGCATCTGAGAGAATGATACAAAATGCCGTCGACGCTCCTCGACCCCAACTCCCAACGTAGGAGGCGGGTAACAGGATGCGTAGATATGCGCATCTTCTTCCCCCTCAATGAACGATTGAAATAAGGTGCCAACATCCGGAGTGCCAGAGTGAATTGCGCATACGTACCTTTGGTTCTCGATTCCAGAATGTCGAGGGAACATCTTTAAGAAGAAGACAGAAAAGGTCCCTAACTTGACCAGCGAGCATCAAGCTACGAGGTTGGTTTTCATGAAGAGCCTTATTAGTTCACAGATATCTTTGCGTATCAATACCTTATATATAATTGATATATAACAAAACCAATAGGAATTTAAAAAAATCTTTATTTTATTATAAAGAGACGAGTTAAAATTTAATGTAAATTAATTTGCTCCGCAAGGCGAAGCGAGGGCAGATAGGCGTATCCGATGCAACTGACGTCTGCGCTCTCCGTCACGCTGCCTGTCACATTCGCTTTTTCACGCCGCTTCAAGTTACGCGCCGACAAATAGTGCAATAGGATTCGATTACAACCTTTGAATGTTAATCACGAGTAGCCTTTATGCCATTTAACAAACGATGACCTCGCTGGTGTATGACGATCTCACTAGCGTAAAGTATCCTTTTAGCTACCAGAGGTTCTGCGTTCGGGACCAAAAAAGTACACCCGACCGAGTTTCTTGTGGATTTTTCTGAAAGAAAATCCTTGTTACTTTACATTTTAAGTCGTTCTTTATTACACAGGAATTAATATGAAGAAATGAGCGTATTTGATGATTAATACTGCTGCAAAAGCATAGTTGGATAAGGATTTTTTGGTGAAATTGTGTTATGTATCTAGTCAGGCGGGAGGCTTCGGCCATGGCTAGTTACCACCTTAACAGCTGTGGCAGTGGCGCTTACGATGCTGTGTATCAAATACCTCTTTCCAGGTTAGCGCTACTATCTTAGTCAAGCGTCAATATTGTCACTTACAATTAAATCAGATTATAGCCATGCACTGTCTGCAGTATTCACAAGTAGTCATAATACGCTTTCAATACTACGAGTACTCAATGTCAGAGAAACCGATAGGTAGAAATAATTTATTGCACACAAAATTCTACAGGAAAGATATATATAACTTAGAATTAAATCTAAAGATAGTAGCATGCAAATGCAGTCTTATATCTGCAAGACTCAGATGATTTTTATATTTAAAAACTATATTGATTACGGGTATTACATGTCTTTTTAGATGATTTGTTTATATTACGAACTAATCGCATAGGCTATGGTCGCAACAAAATATTTTTTTAACATGTTAATAAACCACGAAGGATTCAGATTCAATTATTTAATATTGAAATAAAGAGATTTTCATATTGAAAATGGAATAGGCTCTTATTAGACAAATATGACAAGAGAAAATAAAAAAAAAATTAGAAAGAAATGAACACCACAAAATCACGATAAGGTTACTTATAAAAGATTATTATGGGTTTGCAATAAAGAAAAAATAATTTTGTAATAGTCATAAACAGCAGATACAAAGACCCTATAAAGTATAAAACATCGAACTCCCGCCATGATGGTTTTATTCGCTCGCGGCTAATTACAACTTTTTATGTTTCTTCTACTATATCTTGCAAATCATTGTCGAATGATACAGGAAAGATATATTTTTGTTTTGAAGTTATTTTAGCATTAAGTATATCGTATTATTATCGACTAGAGGACGGTGGTACATAAACAAAATATGTTTTAAGTCAACACAGACTTTTAAATGTATGGTTTGCAAAATTAATAGCAATTTCTTGGCTGTGCTAATTTTATTTACATATATTATAAAAAGAATAACATATACGTATATAAGTACCTTGTCCTAACCAATATATAGCCATGATTGCCTAGTGCAAAGCATAGGAAGCATAGGAAACCTGCATATCCAAGGTGTGGTTCTCTTGCAGTAGAGTAGCGTAGTCGTTCTTTCCTAAAAACCTCTCTGCTATGATTGAGGAGGCCAGTGCACAGCAGTGGGACGTAAATAAGCGGCAACAGTGGATTAGATCTGAGCACTTATTGATAATGTATGCAGCATTTTATACCAGAGTAATGTCGTCCTAAAAATCAATCTAGGCATTATCTAGATTCTGCTGATAAGTAAATATTCACCTGATCCTAAGTAATGCCAGGACTACCTTTAGAAACGGCAATACTGTTTTAAAAATTTTAACCCAGCCTTACTCAATCAAATAAAATTATTATATTCCTATTATCTCCTCCATAAAGATTTTCCTGCGCCCAGATATTCATTACGTTTTTTTTTTTGTACTGAAATGTAGTCATTTACTAATAGCATTAACATGAATGCATATACACATTTATATATTTTTCAATCTTTGCATAAATGATCATAAATCTGTACCTTGTATGTTTGAAAACTTAAGTATACCAAGTAATAAAGCAAGCATCCCCGCAAGCGTTTTAACAACATCAAAATATGGGTTAAAATTAATTAGATTTATAAACCGGTTCTTTTTATATAAAATATTTCAGTCTTTTAACTTAGACTAGACATATATATAAGCTATATACCTACTATTACTATATATATTATATACGTTTTATCTACGAAGTCAGCTTCGTTGAATACAGCTATTATTGCTTCATTTTTAATATAACACAAATGAACAGGAGTATAACAGTCGACGAAAAATGAACTTGTAGCAATCATTTTTACGCTGCGCTTAATGTGAAATGGCGTGGATAAAAAAGGTATCCGTTTCTCGGAGTTGTTGTACGTTATTCTATAATTCGTGTGGGCCTCGAGCGTATAATAACTGTAATAAAGAATGAGTACTGCCGCCCATAAGTCACATATTGCCCCGTGCAAGCCTATGTTCCCATTATGGCGAAGGCAGGCCAAGTGAACAATTTTTCACAATATCATAAGTAATTTACTCTTATATCTTGACTTGAAACTGCTAAAGATTTTTAAAAAATTGTTTAAATTTTGTCTCTAAATTCGCTCTGCTCTCTACTTATCGTTAGTTGAATACGAGTACATTTTGATACAGTTCGTTTACTTGGTGTTCATGTAATCTGTATAAAAAACACAAAACCATGCAAACAATTAGCCCCAAAACCGCAAAGCAAACTTCATTAGAAGGACGAAAATGGTTTGAGGCCACTTAAGTTACTCACTCTCACATATCATCTCATCATCACTCATCACGAGATTTTTTAAACTATTCGCGATTGCTTTGAAATTTAGCATTACGTTAGAAAAGTATACGTTTGGATACTTACTAACTATGGATTTCTTCATAACTTCGTGGGATCGGGAATCACGTGGGTGGTACAACCAGTTGTCATTTATTCCTGTAATCGGCGGTCAAATTATATGTCTCCACACAATATCATCATGAATTAGCGATATTATTTTGCTGAGTTTCGTCACTAGGTGAGTCTGGCAGTTGATTGTTTTTTATGACAGTTTGCAATACCATGAAAATGTATATAAATGGTACTGGCAATGGTTTTTCTATAACTTCAATTGGTCTGTACTCAACGTGAATAATATCTAGCTATATATTATCTGTGATTTAAAAAAAAGGAAAAACTACATGTGCAGTAGGTACGGATCCACTTAGACAAAATTTATTCTTGAAATGTTATAGTAAGTAAAGTAAGTAAGTAGCAGCCCATTAACGTCCCACTGCTGAACTCAGGCCTCCTCACTCCGAGGAGCGAGGGTTTTTAGAGCATAGACCCACCACGCTGCTCCACTGCGGATTGGCAGGCATAGTACACAAGTGCACTCTCTATTCCTTCACTCTCATAGTCCGATGTGACGGGAATCCGACACGACCGGAGAGAGATCAGGCGCAGGACCGACGGCTTAACGTGCTCTCCGAGGCACGGGGGTGGATCACACCGCCATCTTCCCAACTTCGGGCAAATATTGAGAAAATCTTAATAGAAAACTCAATATTGATTTTTGAATTGGCCCGACCTGGGACTCGAACCCAGGACCTCATGTCTGTAGTCGAACATACTAACCACTAGACCAATGAGGCAGTCTGAAATGTTATAATATAACTACAATTAATTTATTTCTAAAATGAAATATTTGCAAAACGTAGTATCTATAAATTCTTATGATAAAAACTCATATTTAAATCGGCAAAAATGGGTCACGGCCGTCACAAAATGTCATTAAATCATCGGTTGATTAAACAGTTTGTTTAATTGTCAAACAGATTTCCTGTAAAGTTAGTTTTTTTTAATTGTGTCATTGCTTTTTCACATATAATAATGTCATTAGCTATTATTCGCATCTTACACGAATACAATGTTAAATATGATCCGATGACTGACAGAACAAGGGTAGAAACGCTTGTCACGATTTTGTTCGATATAGCCAGCTCTCTCACCGAACTAGTCACGAACTTATACTTCACTTAATTAAGGTAAATAAGACAGTTTTGCTAAGAAAAAAAAAATAAAACACTGCTAAGGTCGTCGTTTCATACGAACCGGATTGGATTGAAGTGTCTTCGGCAAGCGTCTTAGGGCGTTCTTTATGCCATATTTATTTTTAATGAGGGTTTTTATCATGACGTTAATAATCGTTAAAATGGCAGCTTTTCGTGGATTTCGCGATGTATAGCGGAAGCATCAAATTTTAAGTCTTTTTATCTCATGACTTCTTTAGTGTGAAATTGCATGACTTTGGTTGTTTTTTCATTGTTCGTAGTCGTCATCAAGGCGATGAAGTTTGTGATCAATAAATCAAATCAAATATAATATTTTTTCCTCACAATAATTGTGATGTACGTCTAATGATGGTATTAAAGAATGACTTGAAATTTAAAGTTACGAGGGTTCCTTCGCGTCCTGATCTGAGAAGAGCCCACAACAAACTCAGTCGGGTATTTTGTATTTCTTTTTTTACAAAATAAACGAAATGTCTTTTCTGTCTCAATTTGTGTGACAATTTTCTTAACTTTACTTATGGATAAAATCATAGCTACAATTCTTCGAATAAGCAGAATTTCCAACACATTTATCAGAAATTTTTCTTTTCAATAGGTAACGACAATTAGTTCAACCCATTTACAGATTGTGTTCAAATTTCAATCGTTAATGAAATTATTTTTTACTAACCCAATTAGGTGCATATAAATTTTTTCCAACTTGTAGTTAAAACACTACGTTAGTATATTTATTCAAATACTAATAGTTTTTAATAGAATTTATTTTGCGAAACATTATTCAGCACTGTATGTTGTAAGCTCTCGTAAAAGGTATAAAGGTTTGTTTTCTGTCTAAAAAGTTTTATAAGTTTGTCCTAGATAATGTAGAACTTCTTAATTTTTTTTTATTACTTGTTGTGCTTTAAGACTCTCGTTCAACAAAAGGTGGAAACAGGTTCCAATACATCATTTAAGCAGATAATCTTGACGCATGATGGTTTATTGCATTGAACATCTCCGTGATTATTAAAATAATTTTCATTGAATGCAAAAGACCGGTTTTATGCTGTTTCGTGCAGGATGCAGTTACCGGCGCAACCCAACCATGAATTTGCGTGACGGAGGACGGAGGTAAAACACCGGTAGGGCCTTGCGAAAAGCTCTTCCTATTTCCAATTGTTTTCAATTAAGTAATTTAAGTGACTAAAAATCATATTTATACGCTAAGCTTTTGGGTATGACATCTTTTAAATATAGGAACACTTTATAGTGAAGGCGGTATTTTAACATCTAAATACATATGCTCTTAATCGCTAATAATATAAATTTTAGTACGCCATTATAGTATTTTCTTATCGCTGACAGGTTACCACTTGACTGTGATCTTACCTGATGGTAAGTGATGATACAGTGTAAATGGAAGCAGGCTAATCTGGTAAGAGTCAATATACCTATTATGGTTTCTACACTGTATCATACCGGGACACAAATCTCTTTGTGTGGCTGCACGTTTTTGCTGGTAGGGTGGTAACTAACCGCGGCTAAAGCCTCCCACCAGTCCAGACTCAGACAAATTAGAAAATATAATTTTATAAATTCGTCCTACCGGGGATCGAAACCGAGACCTCTGCTAGCAAAGCGAGTATCACTTAGTTTATTGAAATATCACTGAGTATTATTGAAAAGTTCACAGGAACGTAAAATATTTTATTTTAATATATGTAAATGTTTTTATCGTAAAATGAGGTGCACAGGGGTTATTATCAAAAATCTGTAACAGGTGACATTTTTTAAAGTTACTAGGTGCCAAAGTAAAAATTCCGAATCCACATCTATAAATTACATTCAATTTTTGAAAACTACTTTAATACTTTCCAGGAAAAATTAGCAAACGGCTCTACTATATATATATATTTTAAAGTACAAATGGGAATGTGTATTCGTGTATTGTTGAATGGTTGACAGATGGAAAATATTATATAAAAAATACCTATATTAGCCTATAACCTATCATGTTAAAACCATCATAAAATTATTCTTAATACTCTTTCATAACCATTACACGTAAAAATCTTGTCTTAAAGACGGCAGCCGCATTCTCGTAGGCAACGTGTGTACAAAACCGAGTTTTAAGAAAAATCACTCGTGCGTTAGCGGTGACCCTTTAAGTTCTTTAAGAGGTAGGCCAGTCTTAGGTGGTCTTAGGGAACGAACCCGGGACTTCGCGAAGCGAGTAATTGCTCCACTGCGCCAGCGAGGCCGTCGAATATTTATATATAGTATAATATAGCATATTGTAATATAACAATTTTTCCCGCTTAATAATTTCTATTTATTCAAAAAAATTCGGATGTTTTTGTAATTTTAACTAAAACTGGTATTTACGATAAGATTCCCAAGTTTAAAAAAAAATGTAGCAAACGTAAATATCGCATATCTACCAAGATCTTTACATAACAAGACAAGATAACATTCTAAGTACGCCAACACCAGTTTAACGTTTGAAACATGTATGGGAATGATGTAACATATCGATATATCACGTGATCGTCGCTTCAACCGATGGACGTCCACTGCTGGACATAGGTCTCACGAAATGATGCCCGATTTTGCGCCGCCTGACTCCAGCGGCTACCGGCGACCCTCATTATGTCATCAGTCCTCCTTGTGGGGGGCCTACCTACACTGCGCCGCCCGGTGCGGGGTCGCCACTCCAGCACCCAACAGGCCCCAACGTCCATCGGTTCGTCGGACTATGTGCCCCGCCCATTACCACTTCAGGTTCGCGATTCGTAGGGCTATGTCGGTGACTTTGACTCTGCTACGGATCTCCTCATTTCTGACTTGACCGCGTAGAGAAACTCCAAGCATAGCCCTCTCCATCACACGCTGAGTGACTCTGAACTTTCGTATGAGGCCCATAGTCAGCGACCACGTTTCGGAGCCGTAGGTCATCACTGGCAACTGTTCGAAGAGCTTTGTCTTCAGGCACTGAGGGATATTGGACGAAAAGATCTGCCGTAATTTCCCGACCGCTGCCCAACCGAGTTGGATTCGGCAGTGAACCTCTTTGTCGAAATTGGACCTACCTAGCTGGACTATGTGACCCAGGTATGTGTACTCGTCAACAATTTCGAGTGCTTAGTTCTCAACGATGACTGGGTGGAGCGGAACATGGACTTTCATCTTATCCATGTTCATTTTTAGGCCCACCTGTTCAGAAGCTGCTGAGGTCATCGAGCATTGCATTGAGATCTTCCAGAGTCTCTGTCATAATGACCACGTCGTTGGCAAACCGTAGATGAGTGACGTACTCGCCATTGATGTTGATGCCCAGTCCGTTCCACTCCATAAGCTTGAACAGGTTCTCCAACGCCGCAGTAAAGAGCTTCGGGGGATAACATCTCCCTGTCGCACTCCACGCTGCAATTGGATAGACTCTGTGCTTTCGTCCTGTATACGGACTGACATGGTGGCGTTTTCGTACAATCACTTCAACAGGTGTATGTACCTGTGGTCAATTCGGCAGCTTAGCAAAAATTTCAATACGGGCCATGTTTCCACCGTATCAAAGGCTTTCTCATAGTCCACGAACGCCAAGCAAAGTGGCCGATTATATCACGTGATCACATGACCAAATTGCAGTGTTCTCTAGTCTTTCGATGTAGCGTTATATCGTACTCAGAGTGTCATCTTGACAAGGAAGTCTAGTACGATACTAACGAAGATGACTTTAACAAACGAAAGGAAAATTACTTGTTTCAATTAGTCATCGTCGTATAGCATTTTTTCCGTTTGAAGTGAAATTAAACTTCTACAAAACAATGACATTTGGACATATTTAGCGAATGCTTATATACCTTAGCAGTAGGTTTTAGCGCAATATTTTCGCTTGTTGTGCATTTTTTTATATATATATAATGTGTAAAGTACTATAAAAATATGTTACATATAAAGAATTTTACTATTGTTTTCTGTAAAAAAAAACACAATATGAGAGGATTGCAATGCAAATTTGTAATAAGATAAAAAAAATTGCGAGAAATGTTAAACAAATCCATGTCTATCTTTTAGTCTATGTTTCTATCATTTAGCTTGGCTTACTATAACCTTTTTATGTTAATAAAATTTGTTCTCTCTCTCTTTAACAGATGCATACATGTGAATAATTCAAGTTCAAATTATATTTTGTTAAACATGCAGTGGATGACATTTTATATTAATAGTTTTTTTTTTAATACACATCTGAAAGTTCTTCAGGTTTGATCTTTGAAAGGTCAAGTTAGAGATTTAACGAATTCTTTCTATGATATGAGTTTAGATAATTCGTACTAGATAGCGTAGGTGCAACTGAGTTGATTATTATATCTAGTACTTTTCATTCAAGTACATTTATTAGAACTTAAAGCGGATAACAATTAATATCAATACCTAGTCAGTTTCTATTAGAACTTACTTTTTATTTAATATTAAGTGTTTTCGTATTTAGTAATAGTTTTCAATAAGTTTTTTTTATTGTTTCTAAATCCGTAGTTTTGCTTCTAATTCTACGTGACAACTTGTTAAAACGCTCTTGTATTATCAATAAATAAATTTATAACAGTATATACTTTTGTGCGCTAAAAGACAATATCTTGTGACTTCATAAAATCATGATTTCATGTACCGGTTATTTATGTGCCTGAAGTATTTACTAATAATAGTAAGCCGACTGATGGTGGTTTGATTCTTGTTTAGTGCTATATGGCTGTATGTAAGTGCCATATTGTGTATTGGACCGGTCCCGAGCACCTGCCGCGGGCACACGCCACAAAAGTGCGGCGTACACACGGACTTGCAATTCATAATCATATTATTTTGGATGCGTTCCTGATATGGCTCCTGTTCCTTTCTTGCATTTTTTGTTACTTGATTCATTTAGTTGTTATTATACGTGCCCGAAATATCTAAATAAAACAGAATTAAACAACTGTTAAAATAACATGTCACATGTTTGTTACTAAATTTTGACACTCTTTCAATATACTTAAATGTTCAAAGATATCAACAGGGATGATTTCCTTTATTACACAACAATCAAGACTTCGTGAGAGAAAGTATAGTAATATTTTATAATCTTAGACGAAGGGATATAAGAGATATCTAGGTATCTTTTGACTCATCACGATATCTCTGGAACCATAAGGCGTAGAGACTTGAAATTTGGTAGGAATATTCCTTTTGCCGAGTAGAGGTCAGCTAAGACCTGATATTACGAATTTCCACCCGCAAGGAGGTTTGCGGGGGTGTTAATTAAAAAATGCTACCCAAAAACATTCCACGCAGACGAAGTCTCGAATTCAACTAATCTGTTATAAATAGTTGCAAATATGCCTTTTTTCCTTATTGCTGATAAGTTGGCGCTTGACTGTGATCACACCTGATGGTAACTGATGATACCATTTAATACGGAATCGCGCTAATATGTGAAAGATAAATTACTGCTGCCTCTAATGGTTTCTACAAGGCATCGTACGGGAGAACAAATCCCATTGTTTGACGGTACGTCTTTGCTGGTAGGGCGGTAACTAGCGAAGGCCGAAGCCTCCCACCAGATCTTGAATCCTCCAAGTCCAAACCTTATTCTCTTTATTTTATATTTTAATATAACAAAAGCATTTGTGATAAAAAAAACAATCAAAGGTGTGGGTGTTAATAGAAATGGATATTAATTTAAAATTTGAATTGATGCAATTTTATCTAGCAGATTATGGGTTGCCATACCACTTACAGGGTTCTTCGTTCAGAAAAATACGGCATAAACTCGAAATGAGATGTCTTTCTTTAACGAGAAACACGCAGATTATTTATATTTAACAACAACAAAAAGAACAACGAAATGAATAAATAACAGAATGTATATACAGAGAAAAGTAGAAATAAAGATTATGAATCGCACGTTAAATTTTAGCTCGTGTGTATCTTAGACCTTAAATAGAAGCCATGGGGCTTTATAATAGGTATATCTACATAATCTAGCCCTTCTATTCACAATAACAAATAAAAAAATTCAGGCTGCACGTGCGTCTTGCACTGTCCTCGCTATGCGCAGGCAAAGATAAGCCGAGACGTGTGCGTTTTATTTATTTTACCATTTTTAAAGCCGTGTGGGCGTTTATTTCTTATTGGAGCGGTAAGTCACGAAGTCGGAGCCCCGAGCTAAATAGCACCTACGATACCTCACTATCTGGATCTAAAGCTTTTTTCTTAAAAATAGATCGTGTCTATCTTTTAAAGTGTAAGTGAATTTTACGCGACTTATCTTTAAGATTAATTATATGCGTTAACCAAAGACTTAATGTAGTTTGCAGTCCTATAAACAAATATCTAAGTTATATGACCTATTGTTATTTCCTCTGCTAGCAATATATGTTTATGTTTTGCGGACTTTGTGACTTATATTATTTATATGCATACTTTTTATAAACAAATATTGCTTCAATTTCTTATATTAAAAATCAAAATATTCTTTATTAAAGTAGTCTTAAATAGCACTTTTGAACCGTCAGTAGTCTTTTCGATGGTAACAGATCTACTATCGGTTCGGAATGTTGAATCCGCTAAGAAGAAACTGGCAAAAAACTCAGAAGGTTACTTTTTTTTAAGAGAAGTTTTGTAGCTAACAAATTGTATTATTTTGCTTGGAATGATACCTAAATCTTTAACATTATAATACGCTTTTTGTGACAGTATGTTTTTGACATATTTCTTAAAATTATATAGTGGCAAATCTAAAACTGCTTGCGGTATCTTACTAAAAACGTGTATGATCATGACAAATGTTTTCTCAACCTTCTCTCTAAAATATGGCATAACAAGTTTGTTTTTATTTCTTGTATTAAAATTGTGTATTTCACTCTTTTTGCTGTATATGATGCTGTGTATTTATTACGGATCTATAAAAATTTATTCAATATATATATCGACGGTATCGTATGAAATGATAATAAGTCGAGGTTTATATTAACAGGACTAAAGTACTTGCCCGAAGTTGATAAGTTGATGGTGTAAGGTCTTCGTGACTCAGGTCGGTTTACTGCTTGATTTCTTTCTGAGTCCAAATTAGTATATATATAGAATACATTTGTGCACTAAAATATCTTTCGCCCAAGCTAATCTCTAATTAAGATTAAACCCGGACGAAACTAGTTCGTAAGCCGAAAAACGGTCAGGGAGGCGCATATATTATATTGTAGAATGCAGAAGACAAAATCGCTTTCAAATGAAAGATCGTGTCGTCAATTTATAGAGTATTCAAGTACAGTGCTATGGATTAATTACTATTCGAAGCCTTACCTACGCGTCGCTTCGTGACGGGACTGTCCTCCGTAAGCCGCGACAACACGCGCGTGCCTCTCGCAAAATAAAGGCCATCCGGCAAATAAAACTGTAGTATTCTGAATAAGTCCTATTTATGTCCTATAAGTAAAATAATGTATTAAACATGTAAATATTGTTACGAAGTTAGTTATACCATTTATTTATGATTTTTTTTCAGAGCAATGTTATTTTATTTATCTATAGGTCGATAGGCCAAGTGCAAGGCAAATGATAAATAATAAAGTGATGAAGTTTCGATTGTATTAATTTACAAACAAATTTAATTTAAAAATCGAACAAAAGGTTTGATTAATGTTTAGAAGACTAATAATTAGAGAATCGTGTAAGTAAATAAAAGTTAGTACCAGCCCATTAACGTCCCACTGCTGCGCACAAGCCTGCTCTCTCATATGAGAGAGGGTTTTTAGAGCATAGACCCACCACGCTGCTCCACTGCGGATTGGCAGGCACAGTACATAAGTGCAATCTCTATTCCTTCACTCTCATAGTTCGACGTGACGTGAAATCCTACACGACCGGAGAGAGATCCGGTGCAGGACCGACGGCTTAACGTGCTCTCCGAGGCACGGGGGTGGATCACACCGCCAACTTCGGGCATATATTGAGAAAATCTTAATAGAAAACTCAATATCGATTTCGAATTGGCCCGACCCAGGACTTGAACCCAGGACCTCATGTCTGTAGTCGGATATGCTGACCACTAGACCAATGAGGCAGCAGAGGCAGAGAAAGGTGTATAAATTACCAATTTACAAAGTAAATCAAAAGTCGTTCTATAAATAATGTTTCTATAAGTACTATAACTTTGTTGAAAAAAGATAAACTGATCTCTTGTTACCCAAAGAGGCAGTAACGTGTGTTGTTACGTCGCTTAAGTACGTTTTTGTTGAATAGTGGCGAATGCTAATGTTATTAACATACGCCTCTTTACAAAAGAACCGGCTTCAATCCATCATATCTTTTGCCATCATCTCCATCTACCCTTGACAGCTCGAAAAATGAAAAATAAATACTAATTTCGAATCCCTTTTAAAGAATCGCGATTTTTATTTATTATATAAATTTAATGCACAAACTGCAAAAAGGCGGGATTAAACTAAAAAGTTTTATCTACCAGCCAACATTTCTCGTAAACGAAATATCGTTGGCATATGTAGAGAAATTGCGACCTATCAAGTTCTCATTCTCTCAAATTTTTAATCTATACTTAAATAATCAATTGATATTTGTCAGTCTCGCTAAAACTCGTAAACGGCTGGACTTATTTGGCTAATATAGATTTTGAATTATTTTAGGAAGTCCAGAGGAACTTTTAAAAGTGAGTAAATATGAAAAAAAAATGCTTGGAAATATAGTGAATAAATTCGATTTCCCTTAGAAACTTCTTCTTCTACTTCTTTCTTAAAGAGCTTTGAGATGTGCCAATCAGGCATAGATTATCTCGCCAGTGTTAAGTTAGATGGAGCACAATTTGAAACTATTCATACGAGTAACTTTCAAACATTTAATGTTCATCCCGTCGTTCAGAAAACAAGTTAAATTTGAAACAATAATTTTGTTTTTTTTTTTATTTGTTTTTGACGTTTGACATTTACAATCAACTATTTCTGATCGCAACTATAATATTTTACGGACTTTGGCGGGAATCTAGGAGTAAAGTTTTTTTTTATTACGAATTCTTTCGGGATTATTCCGGTTTAGTTTAGAAAACATTTTTTTTACTAAACTTTGAAGCATTCTGAAACTATTATTTTGCTTTTTTATTTATTGATTATGACAGGGTACGAAGTTTGCCAGGTGAGCTAGTAGTAAATAAAATGCTTTTTTTATTAATTCTCTCAAGTTCGAATATATTTTTAAACTTGTGGAGAACGTTTCGTGTTAATAAAGTTTTCAAATGTTGCTTTAATGACATTTATTTTGCAAAGAAATGTATTGCGCTTTTACTAAAAACTTACGAAACGGTTGCAAATTGTCTTTCTATGTGAGCATAGCCGGCAGGAACCAGACCAATGTTAACGAGTAAAACAAATTACCGAGCATCAAATTGATTGCTGAGGAAAATTCCAATTACCAGGGAAAGGAGACGTTGCTTCGAAGCATGTAGCCCTCTACTTCATATGAAATAGAAGAAATCAGGATATTTCTATCGTCTATAAATCGTCTACAAGATATATTGTCACATTATGCAACAAAATGTCACCTTAAGCAATATAAGACGAATTGATGGCAAAAATCCACTACATACCTTAACATTTTAATTTGTTAAAACATTGAAAATCCAAAAAGAAACGGATTTTATGCGAATAATAAACAATAATTTATTTAAGATTGGAACCTGAAAAACCAAATTGGGTAAAAAAATCATGACACGACTTTATATACGTGGTGGCGAGCTTGTCGACAACGCCGCTCGATAAAATTCCGTCTGGCCATTTTATTTTAAGGTGCGCATTAACAGAGAGGTAATTAAGCATCGAAATGTCGTCGCCATTCTGTATGGAGGCGTCGTCCTAAGTAATGGCCTTTACACAGGCTACATTAACACGATTACACCGATAACTTCGAAATTTGAAAATACATATATTTTTATTTCATTTATCATTTTAACGGGAAAGGCAAAGGTTTGAACAACACAACCTTATCTTCGCCTTTTAATAATTATACAATTATGTTATTTATATATATATATCTTACTTTAATCTTACAAAAAAAAATTTTTTGACGGCATTGGGTTTTGAGTTCTTTCTTTTATATATCAATTAAAAAATTATAAGCATTCGAGGGTAATATAACGTTTCATACTTTTTTAAAACTCAACATGAATGACAAAAAGAATTGTAAACATCATTAAATTAATCTATTTTGATTATTATATCATGAGTTACTCATGTTATCCGTAACTCAAGTATATTTCATTTCAATAATAATAATACATTTATCTCTTAGAACTGATATAGTATACAGCCTCTGTATCTACCGTTCGCGTCTAGACCACAGAGAACCAATATCTTTGCCATAGACTAACTATATTTTTGTTACAAGCAATGATGACTCGATAAGGACAATTGTCTGAAACGATACCCCTTATAATCAGTTGGATCAAAGAAAGGAAAACTGACATATAAATACATATATGAAATTAATTACAAGATATTTTTCAAAGATATTTTTATTAACTTGTTTTACCATATTTAAAACATTGCTATTGTCTATGTATGCAACTCCTACGCGTAATTTTAGAATTGCCAATTTGGTCAAAATTAATGAGTATAAAAACTATACAATTTTATTATCAATCGGTTAATCAATTCGATTAATTTAAAAGGATAGCTTGCCTATTTTCGACAGGACGGAATCGTAATTGATACGATTAACGATTCTTTCTTGTCAACTTTGAACATATAGAAGACATGTGAATGAATAAGATTTGTATTTAACTACCTATATCTTATAGGCTTTATGGTATAGAAATAAAATCTTTACATAAAAAACCGCAACAAATATTTGCCATGTTAGTAGTGCATTTAAAAATTCCTTCCTTCAGGTGAATCCACAACGAAATACTCATATCGCGTTCAAATTTTCAATCGTTTATACTTTTATCATTCCTTTCTCACTCGAGTGCAAAACCCATATTTTGGAAGTTAAGTAGGACATTTGATGATAATATAGTTTTCTCAAATATTAATCAAATTTATATTATGAAACATTGTATAACACTACCTCTTGAAAACTCACATAAAAAGATTTCTTTCTAAATAAAAATGTAAAAAGTTATTGCTAGATGACGTTGACTTTAATTTTTTTATGTTACTTGTTAATATTATATTTGAATCCCACGTTCTTGTTTAACAATAAAAATAACATAACTACTTCATTATAGTCATAATGTCATATAGACCGATACAATGGTAGAGGTATCGGTAATTCGGCAAGGATTTAAACTGAAATTTAAACAATTCGTTAGCTTTACAAATGTTACATGACAAAGACGAAGTACTAAACCTAAGTAAGGTGTTTAATTCTTTGTCTTTACGTATTAAGAAGTTTACTTTCCACTGCGTTTTCAGTAACAAGGTTCAATGTAAATTTGTTTTAATAATTGCACAGGAATCTTTTTCATTTCAACATAAAAAGTATTTCATGATCTCCATCAACTAACCTTATTAAAATTATTATATAAAAATTTCAATGTGCTTGTCAAACAGTTTTTATTATACATTTTCAGTAAGAGAATTCTCGTAATGATAGAGAAATGATATTATTCAGATATTTATAACTCCACAGCTACCAATACTGACAATAATTTTGAACTGAATTTGTAGTTTTGGATACATAAAAGTTAGAACGACGCTATGACCTTAGTTAAAAGATCAGTCGTTGTTGCTTATTCCCAGTAATAATACTTAAATAATAATTCATTACAGAGTACACATTCATACATAACATTAGTTATGTCTGCGATTTCGCTTGCTGTAGCTGCACAACAGGGTTATTATCGAGGGGTTTTCTTAATAACATATAATTTTACTTAACTTTCTTGATCTGCACGACAGTTAATGCCAAACGACGCTCAGGTGGACGTATCTTATACTCAAGATCCAACGCGCCGCCCACGGCTTCTACTGTTGCTTCTTTTAAAAATGATTTAACGAAAAGATTTATATATTTTAGTAGTTATATATTTATGTATGCAATAATGCCTTACTTCCCACAGGATTCGACAGTATCAATAATACATTAAATGGCTAACTTATTTGACTCAAATGTCGTAGACATTGATGGATGTCAAATGGAAACCACTAAGTCGAAATATTTTTGATTAATGCTTACTATTTGATTACAATCTACCTATGTATATCTTTATATATATAATAATTCCCTGTCACAGTGTTAACCGCGCTGAGCCGATTTTAGTATGCTTTTTTACTTTCTGGTGGATTTGTTCCGACTGTATCTATATACACTTATAAACAGGTATAATTTAATTTAGAATAAAAAAATATTCAGCGTTCAACTAAGTTACTCAATCAACATAGATGGCGCCGTCCTTTAAGTCCCTAATTTTTTAAATTGAAGAATTTGCGCGGGTAAAATATTTAATTTTTAATCGATTATAAAATTAGAATGCCACCTAATCACCAGACCATCGTTGGTCTGGTGGTGAGCACGTTCGGCTACAGGCATATGGTCCTGGGTCGGGCCAATTTAAAAATCAATATTAAAAATTAATATCAAATTTTGCCCGAAGGAAATTGGCGGTGTGCGTCTCCCCCGCGCCTCAGAGAGCACATTAAGCCGTCGGTCCTGCATCAGATCTCTCTCCGGTCGTGTCGGATTGCCGTCATGTCGGAATGTGTGTGGAGGGGAATGGAGTGTGAAGGAATAGAGAGTGCACTTCTGTATTTTGCATGCCAATTCTCAGTGAAGAAGCGTGGTGGGTCTGTGCTCTAAAAACCATCTCTGCTATGAGTGTGGAGGTACACAGTACAGCAGTGGGACGTCAATGGGCTGCTACTTACCTTTTTTACCATTATGAAATATATTTTATTCATTCACTCAAGTTCAAATATATGTTTTAAAACTTATACTGGATGACATTCGATGTAAATATTTTTAGTAGGAATTGATTGTACTTTTTATATTGTTATAAGTAATTATTTTTGCCAGCGATAAGGACATGATAAAGATGTGTTGAGACTTCTTAATTTACATCTTAGAAAGACTCCCTCTTCATTATTCGTACACGTACTGTTATAAAAAATCACAGTAAGGGAATCCGAGAAGGGCATGTCGGAACTCGCACGTGCGGCTCAGTCACAGCCGCCGTGGGTGGTGAATCTGTTGTTTTACTTTCCTTTTTTTTCTAAGTTGACACGTGATCGCCATGTAAACAACCTCAACATACCGTCGGTTTTATGAGACAACCCTAATAACACTAACAAAAAAGGAATTAATTCTTACAGCCAGAACTCTGTTTTTTTTTAAGAGCTAAATGACAAATAGACTAGAAATATTCTCATACATAGAATCTTAAAGTGTTCTAATCCTACAGTGGTCTAACCCCTTAATAACAAATTCACTTAATCACAAATTATAAAGTGACCTTTTTAGATTGCTGTTCAACTTCAATATAACTTTAAATTGAAATTGAAGAAGCAAGTTTATTCTATTTGGTTGGAGAACAAAATGTACATTCTTTAACATAAATATACGATTTATCTTTATAAATGTTAACAACTGGATATCCATTCACTATATGGATTCACAACACATCAGAATCTATATGCTATTTTAATAAAATAAAACGTTTAATGTCAATCTTACTATTTATGTAACATCTTATGCTTCTATAATTGTAAAGTTTACAAAATACCGCTATTTTTAAATATCTATTCTCAGCCTTTTCGCTAATAATCATAGTCTTTGGTGGTCTAGACAAAGTTAGATTTTCGGGCGGTCCAAGTTTTTTTATTTATAAAATATTTCGAAGTCCCCACATTCGGACCACTGCTTCTTTAGTAGACAATTCTCAAATTGTTCTATACGGACATTTGTTCTTTTTAGTTTATTCCCTTCTTCGTTCCGAAAATTTTCTAAGAAAGTTATGCGACTACGTTTTATTACAAATTTAATACTTGTAATATTAAATTTAACTCGGATAATCACTCGGTTAAAAAGTGAAAAAATATGAATAGATTCTAAACTGTTTTATACCAAAATATTCATATAAGTGTAATAGTGGGATTTCAAAAGAACTAATTGCATGTTACTCTGACAGCATCTCAACTTTGTTGAAACAAATCGATCATATAGACTAAGATCCCACTACAAAATTGCTACGTTTATATTGTAGTGAAATTAATTTAAATTTATATAGTCAATAATAACTTGCAATGTTTGTCATGCGAATATTTTTAATAGAATTGATATTAATTGAATTTTTATGTAATTGTTACCCTATTCGTAATTTACTACATAAATTTAATATGAATATGATTACGTTTTTTTACAGCCTTAGATAGAAGTGCACTAATCTAGCAAGCGATACTATATATTCCGTGGTTTTTACAAAGTATTATATTAAAATAATTTTTTTTTTATTTGGCAGCACGTCTTTACGCGAAGAGTGGTAACCAACCACAGTCAAAACCTCCCACAAGTCCAGTCCCAAACAAATTAGAAAACGCAATATTGTAAATTTTCGAACTCAGAACCTTTGTTAGTGAAGCCACATTACGCCAACGAGACCATAGCAAATGTAGCAATTTTGCAGCGGGATCTTAGACTAATAGTAATTACCCGTAGACCTCACAATTATAATAGACAGTTGGTACTCCCTACATAAAAGTCCATTTCGAACTCTCATTACGTCTTGTCACGCGTCATAACACTGATTAATTGGCCCTCGTCAGTGATATGGACAGACAAGAAAAAAGAATGACATCGAGCAACGAACGACCTTTCGGTAACGAGGAGCCGTCACTCAGAGCAGCTTGGGGGCCACCGATTCACTTGACAACTTCAATTTATATAAATCTTGATGCCTATACGCCTTTCCAGATTCGACGATATTGACGTGCAATCCATACACATATAGTCCAAAACGAGAGTGGCGCATGAGTATACATATATTTTCTTTATAAACGTCTCGCTCCGGCTTTGCACGGATAGTAGAGCATGTTATGCTGATATGTCTGTCGGAGGATCGTATCAGAGTGATGGGTTGAGGATTTAATTGTAATTTAAAATCTACACTTCTTGAAATGTTTTAAGGTACAATATTTTATATAGATGTTTTAGACATACAATAAACTAAAATAAACCTTTATATATTACCACTCTGTGGATTACTGGGGATCTAGGATACATAGAGATTTAAATTATATGATATTATTTATCTGCATGAAATATTTAAACTCACAAATTTTATTTGATAAGGGTTAATACTGGTGTATGTTCACCTTAATATGCCGGTGTGTATATATAAAGTCAAAATGATGGCAGTGTTCGTAATTATTTTTAGAAGACAAAAATAAGGGAGTAGGCAGCGTTTTCGATGAGGCATTTTGATTTTTTTGCAACACTGATCGTTCAACCAATTTGCACACAACTTTGACAAATTTAATATACGTTAAGCCGCATGAAAACTCTCTTCTGTAGTTTTTTAGTTTTTGCGAACAGGTAGACTTGTTTGCATTATAAAATTTACGGTTTTATATCATTTTGTTATAAGGAATCAAAAACTGGGAATGGGGTATGGATTCATGTATATATGCCGGTTCTTATTAGTCGGTTTATGCCTAAAAAGAGACCAAAACCTTAAAAAACTTAAATCCACACCTACATTAAGATACGGCCGACAGGCGCAAGTTTAGTACATATTTATATGTATAATTCTTCTGTACATGTGTTTGGCAGAACTCCTATGAGTCTGGACCAATTTTGAAGAACTTTTTGTTGATTCCGAAGAATTTCCGCATGTTCCCAATTGAATCCACCTAAACACAAGTGCAAATATTGTATTCTAATCACACCCAAGAAAAAATACAAAAGTTCTGTTTTAAAACCCCAGGAGTTGTTAGGTTTAATTGCTCAATCGAGAATGGAATTCTAAACGATTAAAATCAGCCAAATAATATGCAATTGAGGAAATCACGAGTTTAAACATTGCACGCAAAAACGACAGGAATCGATGCCGTAGCGTCCACTTGGGTGGTTCGACAGATGTTACTAAAATTCGTAAAAAAATACATTTCAATTATGACTTCGGTCATTAGAGAAGCGATTCTGTATTCATTACACAACTTATGAATTTTAATGTACGACGTAATAAGCGGATAATTAGAGGTATGTATGGTGCACAAATATCTGTTATATCTGAAAATCGATCGGATTCCTCCGAACTTTTTAAAGTTTTCATTAACAGATTTTTTGTGTGCAATTTATAACTTTTTGCTGGGTTTTTTATTAACCGCTTCTTCGTAATATACAAGACTCCTTAACCGCCTACCTATATCAATAAATCTGTTTAGTATTGTGTCAGAATACAATTGTACAAGTACTTTTTGTGCAACTAAAGTTTATTTGTACTCTTTAATCAGAGATTTTAATAAAAACTGGACTTTTTTTACACTTGTGTATTGTAATGTTAGTTGTAATGGTAGTCACAGCTTCACGAGGGGGAATAAAGTTCAAATGCACGATAAAGTGATTTTTATCCAAATGTTAAAATCAATCCATTGCAGTAAATTTGAGGGTTTGACCTGAAAGGTATATATTTACAAATAAAGCGTATATTACCTTTAATTGCAGCTATTTAAATTTTCTTTTCAACCAAAACGGCTGTAATTTTACCTGCGATCAGGGTGGTATGTTTGTTTAAAAATATAAACATCGCGACGCGCGGTGGTTCAAACAAATTGCAGTGCAATAACTCAATAGCAGCTATTAGTGTCGGTGCAGTGCAAACAAAGAAATATTACTCAACAGCTTTGGACCATGTTTTTTGACCGCCGATGTTGGTAAAGCGTCTTGCCTCTAAATCTGTCATTAAATATTAAATTTAATATAAATTTACACCACTAATTTTTCTAGAGAGTACTTAGAAAATTAAGTATTTCTGTAGTTACTATCAAAAATGATTTAACTTTTCTTTTGTTATTTAAGTAAATTTTCTTTATTCAACTACAATACTCTTATTATAACATACTATGAAGTATGTAAACCTGGAAAACTGTTATATTCGTAATATTATATTATCATTTAGACATTTTTCTGTTAAAATCTTCTGAAATATTTATTTTAAAGAAATAAAATAAAGTCTATATATATATATCATATTTAATGTTTGTCTTTAAGGTACATTATCTTAAATTACCTTATAATAATATCACGGTATCATAACAAATGTATTTACATATTTCATTGATTCAAATTTACATAAAATGAATACAATATATATATGCATCTTACTAAAATACTTATTTATTAATTTAAATTTATTACCTGTTCATGTAGAATGGTTAAGAAACTCTATGTTAATATTGATCAGTTTTAAGTGACTTTACCTAGTTAGCGCATTTTATCTATAGACTACCATTTACGGTGATACTCGCGTATCATTCCCGTGGGTATATGAGGAAATTCGTACTTAGTGACCGTCGACAAGGAGTATCTATCCTTAACTTGAATTCAATTACAAATAGTTTTGAAGATAACGCGCTGAATGAGGAATTGAGTTCAATGGTTTAAAGCCTTTCTATTGTCATAGCTTTAGAGCACTTCAGTTGGATGATTTCAAAATCTATAACGGATTAAAATACTTTATATAATTTCCTTACCATTATATGTACCATCATGACAAGCCTTAAGCTGAAATTGATAACACAGCTCAAACATATAAACTTTTTCAACATTCTATTATGAGACTAACATAAAAATTAACTTTGATAGAATACGTCAAATTATAATCTATTGTATATAATAGTTATGTTTAAATGAATACATTTAGATTATATTGTAACAAAAAAGTGTATCCAAAATCAAATCTAATAAATTGTGGAATATTATTTTTTTTTGCCAAATGAATGCCAAATGAACAAACGACGCAATTTTTCAAAATTAAAACGTGACGTTGTGAGTGTAGTATGCCGACAAATGGATGTGGGTGCCGTGAAAAATAAAAGAATCAGACGTAGGGTAGACAGATTCTGCCCTTGACAGCTTGACACAACCGACCACAGCAGTATCGTCGTGACCACGATCCATGCAACTGGGTCGAAATATCGGCAAAATTAAAAATCGCCATCGTGATATGTACCCGTTCAAATAGTCAATATTATTTTTTATTATTTGTTATTTAATTAAGTTTAATTTAATAAAGAATGAAAGCGAATGAATTAACGCTTTTATACTTTATTAAATAAAAATACATAAATCACTTTTTGATTTTAATTGGAAACTATGTGAGCCAGACTAAAGTGTAGATTTAATTTAGCATCTATTATCTGGTGGCGAGGTAATAACTAAGTGTAAAAATAATGTTAAAGTTACAGAATTGTCTTGAAATATTTTAAAGCATTTTATTAATTTGAATCAAGAAGACCTTCAACTCATCAGCAAGTAATTGTAGTTCAAAGTAGGTATGATTAAAATTTTACAAACAGCTAGAATAATTATTTATTGCTACTGATTGTAGAAAGATTAAATATTAACCTTTTCTCACATAAAAAAAGGAAGATTTTTATGAATAGTGTATGTAACTTTAAATTACTACGAAGTAGTATTTACTGTCTATAAAACGGTAACTGGCGACAGGAAGACATGGTTAATGACATGTTAATAATAACTATGGTAACAAATTATTCATCTAATTTAACTTATATTTTTTATAATAATTCACACATTACGGCTACACTTATATTTATTTACATAGAGTTAGTCTAAGATCCCGCTACAAAATATTTACAAAAGGGGCAATACCTTTTAACTGAGTTGCTAATCCAAATGTGTCCACAAATTTATTACATAAGTTTATTTTATTTTATTCGCGCCTGATTCATGCATGTTCGAGTACAGACATGGAGTCCTGGGCTCGAGTACCGGGTCGGCCCAATCCAAAAATCAATATTGAGTTTTTCAATCAATATTTGCCCAAAGTTGGGAAGTTGGCGACGTGTTCCAACCTCCCGTGCCTCGGAGAGCACGTTAAGCCATCGGTCCTTAACCCCAACTCTCTCCAGTCGTGTCGGATTTGAGAGTGAAAGAATAGAGAGTGCACTTGTGTATTACACCTGTCAAACCGCAGTGGAGCAGCATAGTGGGTCTATGCTCTACCAACCCTCTCTCCTATGAGTGAGAAGACCTGTGCCCAGCAGTGGGACGTTAATGGGTGGCTAAATACGTCACCTTATTTTATTTTTGGGAAAGCATTTAAATCTCTAGTAATTGTAATAAACTATACTCTACTCCAAACATCCATACGTAGATAATACAAAAAGTGACGATTTCCATAACACACTTGTCCGCAACCTTTTTGCAATTAGGTACACACAGGTAATAATTTGATTCATTACTAAAGTCACGGCGTATTTATATATGAATTTAAAGATCTTTTTTTTTCTGTAACTAATAAAGTACGGGTGCCTGTGTAATACTATTCATAGTTACGATTGTTTAGAACGCTTTGATCCCAAAAATATTTAATTTTATTTCACTAGACTGTGAACGTAAGACTTTTGCGACAGGATCTTAGACTATATATATCTCACCATGCAAATCTATTAATAACTAATAATTGGAAGACTACACGATTTTGTTGTATAAGGCACGCAGAATTCTATATAACCTTTAACATTTTATTAAATCGTAAAACTAAAATATACAATATCTAGATAGATACGTGTTCTATATTTTCGTAATGGAAGAAAATAATAAATTTAGTAAATATCTAAAAATAATAATTATTTTAATATAATTAAGGAACACGTACTATTTCGTACAATTACAAATATAATAATGATTATAATAATTGAACTAAACTACTAATTGTAGTTAAAAAGCTGAAAAAAAAACTAAAAACTGCTGACATAATCAAGGTCATCAAATATGTAAGCATAATATGTATATACTTAAATAACATTAGATGATGAATATAGTTAAATCAGCGTTGTTCCATTATAATTAAATGGCACTAAGTGCGGAAACTAATGTGATGATTACATTGAATAATATAAAATAAATGTATATCTGTTAATATATTGGACAAGCGTCCCTTTTCATGAAATACTGCCTGAGATGTCTTTCAAAAATTTACAAACCTATTTAACCTAAGTATAATAAACTAGTAATATATTCTAATTTGTATTTTCATTATAAGCTAAAATAAAAATTGAAAATTTTATTATCACTCGATGTACACTGACCATTCAAATATATTTTCTCTTAAATTAATTAATCTATACAGTATATTTATAGGAACTTTTTAAATCTATCACTCGACCATAATAATCCAATTACAAACAAATATCACAGATCAAAGATTAAATTAAAAGGGAAGATACTGTCACCAAGGTCGCCAAGGCCTTTCTTCGGGAGGCTGCCTTCTTGTTACTAGAGCTAATGGGGCAGGTTCTTCTGTCGGAGGTGGAGGGCTACCCCAACCTGAACTAGCTGGAGAAAAACACCTGGGTTCTGAAGATGAGGAGGAGACTTCTCTTGGTGAAAGAGGCACAAGAGTTGGTACGGTGCCTAACGTACTAGCGCTGACACCAGCTGGTAATACGAGAGCAATATCTCCATTTGATAATCTCGTCGGAACAAGACGTACTCCAGATCCAGGTCCAGCTGAAAATGTGAAACCTATTAGATACACGTAATTTTGACATATAAGCCATATTTCATATGAAACTAAACATAGTAAATACAATTTTTTTATTTTATTGATATTCGGAAAACAAACAAAATAATTTTATTATACATCGGAAAATTTAGCAACAGTGTGGAAATTTCTATACTATATACTTATATCAAAAACTCAATTTCATAAATTTAGTCCTGGATCGATTTTAACCGGACTTTTGTGAGCATTCTAGGCTACTTTTCTTTTAGAAAAAAAATAAAATTACACGAAATAATATGTGTTTAAGCCAATATTGTACCTGAGATAAATATGGTAGAATGTTGAGCGGGAGAAACAGTGTCTTCTATATCAGACGGTGGAGTGGGTGCAGCAAATGGTCGTGCGCCAGGCGTATTAACACAACCTTCCAAATGTCGCACTAAACGCCGTTTTAACCCTGTCTCTAAGCCAGGGAACTTGGCAACCTCCGACAAACAATGCCTGTATCCAGCTTTGAATCTATCCGGAGAACCAGAACCTTCGGAACGTAGACCTTCTAGGTGTTTTACGGTCATTTCTAATATATCCGCCTTTTCAAGTTTTGAATGCCGTGCCGGCTGAAACAAATACAATTAATTAGGCCTCAACAAGAATGAAACTCATGTTGAATCATTTAGTAAAATGTTCAGTATTTCTAAACACAATTGTGTCTCTTATTTATTTAAACAAAAATATATATATTGTGTAAGAAATGCGATAAAAAGATCGATATCTTTGTATGTGAAAACAACATGTTGATAAAAAATTTTGGAGAACGTGTTTATTGCATGTACACAATTATTTATACATACATCTTTTTTCATAGCGTCGAGTATAAGAGCCTTCAGTTCGTTCAAACAGTTGTTAATGCGTGCTCGACGACGTTTTTCCATTATCGGCTTGTTGCTCTGTAACAAAAACATAAAATTACTATTATAAATAATTTAATGTTAAAAGCATTTCAGACTCGGAAATAACCTGCAATATTTAATACGAATCATCTTTCTTTCTTATGGATGTTAAGAACACGAAGAAAATTACGTGTTTCGGTGCCCTTCTAGATTATGGTGAACCTGCCTACATACATAATAGCATTGTGAATCTAAGCAGTGAGAACGAATGAGTCTACTAGTGATTGACTTACTATTTCCCAGGAGTTAAAGGCCATGTTACCAGCTTAACGGCTGTCGTTACCAATTACAACTAACAACCTTTTTTATTAAGAAAAGAATTCATTTATATCCGCTTAAATTATATGTACATTATACTATTATGTTATAGATCAGAACACGTGCTTACAAGATAAACAGGAAACTCATTCATGACAAATGGTTACATAAAAACTTTCTGTTCTATCTTAAAAAATGTATATGTTGCGAAAGTATAAAATTGAGGGCGCGTGAGGCATATAATAGTAACATGCCCGGATTTATATGTATCATCGTTATAAAATTAAAAGTGAGTGCGTACAAAGTAAATATGTCAGAAGTGAAACTTTTTCGGCAAACTCATTTCTAAGTCTTGTTTATATTTATACAAATTTAAGACTAGATTTCCGAGACTTAGAAGGAGGGAAAAAGGAATGTATGTTAGAAATATAATCAATTTAATTGTCAATAAAATATTAAAAGTAAAGAAAATTAATATAATGAAATCTCAAATGAATAAAAATGTCACGTGTGGTTTGTGGATATTATCAATTGTTTATTACTTTAAAATTTAGAAAAGAGAAGTTATGAAATATTTTTATTTTATATTTTATGAAAAATAGTATATTAAATTATTAAATGGCGTGGGGAAAATAAAATGTTATAAAACAAAATGTTATTTGTAAATATCACAATATAATTATAAAAAACGCTGCACATCTTCGTGACGTTAATCACGAGATTCATCCGTAAAAAAATTACCCTCATACGGCTAAACTTTCACTTTGATAATTTTTATTTTAATGGATTCTTCATAGCATACTAGAACGCAATATTTTCTTGGAACATTGGTCTTTAGCAGTAGGGTTGCATCTAGCCGTAACCTGCCGTTATTTTAGAACCAGTCAAATTGGAAAATATAACTTCCTAAAATTTTTCAGCTGGAAAGCGAATCCATGAACTCAGCTAGCGAATCGATTACCACCACTCTTGCGCCAGTATAGCAGCCATAAATTTTGTTTAATGAATGGATTCATTTTTTATGTCTTTATCTTTATTATGTTAGCCAAATATTTTCGTGCATAAATTTTACAATATAGCCTTCATTATTTCACTTTAAACTGATTCAGTTCTATTGTCGTTCAGAATGACATCAAATCATCAAAAAGACGGTTTGTTCGTGGGTTTTCAACGCAATTTAAGGTGCTGTAACTTCAAACGAAATCACCGATCGTCCACAACGGATTTCAGTGGTTGTCAGCAAGCAGAACGCGTGACTAAAGCATCTATTAATCCGCGTTAATAAGCGTGTGCTCAAGGTGAAGGCCGCGATTGGCGCGCGACGTGACATCACGTCACGCGCCGCATGTGACTCACTAGGACAATGTGCGCTTGTCTTATTGTAAACGACATGTAATTTTAGTGTCGCGAATTCACAAGGGAACCCTGTTTGTAAATAACAGCCTGTTTATATTATGCATCATAAAAATATACAGATCTATGGTGTAATAGTGTAAGTACCAGCCAGCAAAGGTCTAGATTAACAGTACAGTAAATACGTCTTTAAAATCAGTAATTAAAAAAAAGCAAATATAACAAAATCGGGAATACAGTTTGGTGAAAGAGAGAGAAAACTCTTTATTGCACACAGGATAAAAATAAAAACACACAAACTTAGATACTCATTACTATAAAGGCGGTCTTATTGCTAAATGCTATCTCTTCCAGACAACCTTTTTATGATGAGAAGCTGACTAAAATAAATTGGGCAGAACAATGCCAGAAACTTAAGTATAATAATTAAAAATAAATTTTAGTTTATAACGATATATGATATTTGTTTATGAATATATAATACTAGCTGAACCCGCGACTTCGTCTGCGTGGAATGTTTTTTTTTTAGTAGCATTTTCATTAATTTACGCACCGCCCTTTGAGGGTGGGATTTCCTAAAATTTACTTTTCATAGATTCCATTATGTCAAAAAAAATTCTGACCAACTTTCACATACATTAAAAGTGTGAAGTTTGATTTTATTTTAATGTGAAAATTTGTTTTTTTAATCAACACCCCCGCATCCGCCTTTGTGGATGGAATTTCGCAAAATCCGTTCTTAGCTGACCTCTACTCGGCAACAGGAATATTCGTACCAAATTTCAAGCCTCTATGCTTTATGGTGTCAGAGATATCGTGATCAGTCAATAGATACCTGGATATGTCTATATATACACTATAAAGTTGTAGCCACATATCTATCACTTCCATGCGAAATTCAATTACACCACTGGATAACTATAGGAACAAGGAATTTATTACGCTTTCTAAAGATTGTAACACATCGCGCGTGGCGGAGGGGGAAGCGCCCGTTAACAAACATATTCATATATGACTAACGACAAAGTCGGGAAAATCGGTTGTATGTCTGTTTTTCTTTACTCAGTTACAATTTCAAAATGATATTATAAGACTTAATCCAATATAAGCCAAATAAGTGTCATTTCTTCCATGTGTAGAATCGCCTTGGCATGGACTGTATAGTCAAACTAACACTTTCGTCTTTTCTAATAAAGATTTGTACTCATAAAACTTTGTATGATTTTGCAGGCGTAATAATGCTGGTACTCGCTTCGCTTGCCTGGTTCCATTTCAGGCAAGGCAAATTAAATACATAGTATTTTCAAATTTTTCAGTCGGGATTGGTGGGAGGCCTTGGCCCAGACTAAAACTCTATCAGCAAAGCATTTGCATTCCATTGTCATGCCATTATCAAGAGATAAATTATCTCTTACCATCTTAGAGGTCATCACCCTACCATCTTAGACCAGATAAGAATTTACGATCAGGTGAAACATTCAGCGATAAACTGTTAGCAATAAAAAATATTGGTTAATTTATTTGTTTAAATTATTATTATATAACATTGTTATGATATACAGATTACAGAATGAGAATTATATTTACAAAGTAAAGGACAAAAAGCTTGGTATTTTAATCCAACAGGCTTTCCAATATTCAACTTTTTTGTCAAACTAGAATAATATTCTGAAAACAAGTTCTGTTCATTGCACTGTTAATGTAATTGAATACTACAAAGATGTATTTAATACAGATATGAAATTGTTTAAAGAAAACTCATCTAGCTTATCAGAATTTACCAGTAAAAAATAAACGACAGCAAGTAGATATTTTTTCAGATATTTCAATACGTCTTTATTTTATCCTGTATAATAAAAACACCAAGTTAATGTAAAGAACGTGACAAATAATATGATATAGCATTATAGTCTTTATGTGCTTGCTATTTTTACTAATAAACATTTAAATAAAATCAAAATAAATATTCTTTTTTAGCCAAATGCAGTCATTCTCTCATATCATTTCCATTGTGCGAATGATGACGATATTAAAGTCCGACTTAATATATAATGATGAATAGAAATAACAATTGATATAAACTATACGATATTATATTAAATTAGTGCTGAAATGTTAAATGGTGGTGAAATATTAGCAAATATGATATCGCTATCACATGTTGGAAAATATCAACTAGGTGACTTCTAATATTCACCGTTATCTTACTGTTGTTGGTTCTTGTATGTACAAACTGACAGAACAATGCTATTTTGAATACAATGAGGATTAGCAAAATGCGGCGTCTGTATAATGTAGAGCGCAAATGAAGGACTTATGTGATGGATACTTTCTTGACCAAACAATATAATGTTAATATTTATACAGACATACATTCAGTATTCCAATTATTAACACACAATCTTTTCACGGAATTTGTAGTTGACAACTTGTATATTTATTTAAATATTTCAAGAATGCTAACGTAAACGAAAGTTTCGCAAAATTATTATGACTTATGCTCCTACAAAACTACGTTATATTAATAAAAATCTATAGATATTGAACTATGGACGTATACTTCCTTAGATTTAGTGTAAGGAATTTGTAAGATTGACCCGATTGAAGACGCTTCAATGGGGATTGTTATCAGGGGACGCTTCAATGGGGACAGGTTCCGTCGCAACTTTTTCTTGACAGAAAAACACTATCATCAATCATAAACAAGCATGCATTTTAGAGAAATACCAAAAAACAAAGACGCAAATTACCTTCTATCCCCTAAACCACATGTCCAGTCTAGCTAATGACGGCCTCGCAGTGGTGGGTGTGAGTAAGGTAAGTAGCAGCCCATTAACGTCCCGCCGCTGGACACAGGCCTCCTCACTCTCTTGAGAGAGGGTTTTTAGAGCATAGACCCACCACGCTGCTCCACTGCGGATTGGCGGGCATAGTGCACAAGTGCACTCTCATAGTCCGGTGTGACGGAAATCCGACACGACCGGAGAGAGATCAGGTGCAGGACCGATGACTTAACGTGCTTTCCGAGGCACGGGGGTGGATCACACCGCCAACTTCCCAACTTCGGGCAAATATTGAGAAAATCTTAATAGAAAACTCAATATCGATTTTTGATTGGCCCGACCTAGGACTCGAACCCAGGACCTCATGTCTGTAGGCGAACATGCTAACCACTAGACCAATGAGTGTGAGTACTAACAAAGAAAGCGTTTTGCTAGAAGTGGGTCCCGGGTTTGATCCCCGACAGGGCGAATTTAGAAAATTATATTTGCTAATTTGTCTGAGTCTGGTGCGAGGCTTCGGTCGCGATTAGTTACCACCTTGCCAGCAGAGACGTAGCGCCAAACAAAAAGATTTGTTTTCCGGGACGATGCTGTGTAGAAACCATAAGAGGTATATGTATATCGCCTCTTACCAGATAAGCGCGCTGCCATTTTAGGCTGTTTTATCAATTACCACAATGAAGCGCTAGAACTGTCAGCAATAAAAAAAACAAAAGCAAATAATAAGACCTTAGGACTGAAACCTTAAAGAAGTCAGTAAAGGGACTCGTGTTTTTTGAAATTTTTGCTAATACATTTAACCCGAGACCTTTGTTAGTCGGTGAAGTTATTCGTCCAGTTACCAAAATACATTCCTGTCCCAGACAGCAACGTGAGCTTTACGTAATGCGGAGTCACAATGAACAAAATTAGATTGAGACGCCGCCGTCGCGTCACACTGCACGTGTGTCTGCGATATTTAACCACTTACTATTAGGTACCAAGCTGTTCCCTTATGTTATACGAGTGGTTTCCGACACCGTGGGCATATGAGGAAAGTCGTACTTTATTTTTTATTCATAATCTATAATTTGAAGAACTACTTAGAAGGTATAAAAGCGTGGGAGTGAATGAATTGATTTAATCTTTAATACCATCATCAGTCATTGAAACAATGTATAAAAAAATTATATTTGGCGATTCAAAAGTACTGTAAAAGCCACTCTGAATCAAAATAGACACAATTTTTATGTTTAATATATATAAATTAACGTTTGTCTAACAATATGGCGAACTTTACGTAAAATCACGAAAAATAAACTCTTTACCTTTTAGAACCCACACCTACTCTTTTGTCTGACAAGATTATTTTGCGAGACCTATTCCAACAAGTTCCTGGTCTTTCCAATATCCAAACACACACTGGTATTCCATTAGGAACTTCCTAGTAAAGCATTCCAAGTGACAGACTCTACCACTGTTAAAATGTTCGCTTCTCTCTGTTTAATTCGTATACTATTTTATACACACAATACAGATTTATACTTTTACCTAGATGACTTAATAACCTCGTATAAGAATCCCGAGACGCCCTAGTCGGCATCATCCGGGTCACTAAAGTGGAATGCAAAATAGGACCCACTAGTGATCCCATCCAAGGTTGACGAGGAATTTTCTGCGTTTAGTGGGTATTCAGCGAGTCCCACATTCCCGATTGGAAGAATTTCTTCTTCCTCCGGGATGCGTAAAAGCATTTCCCAGCGACAGAAAAAAAAGTGTATTATAAACTATTATATGTGCCGCAGACATAAATGATTTCGAAGAGTCGTCTCTGTGACAGAATTTCGCTCGTTTAAATGAATTATGTACCTGTGTCAAAATTCTGTAGCTTCTATTTTCATTACACTGGCAAGTGTCCAGGTAGTCTGTGCTTTTGCATTCCATTAATTAGAATATCGTTTTTTCATTAATGATATTTTAATAGGGATCATTTTAGCCTGTCAGGGTAATTATAGTAGTAGGGTAGTAGGTGAGGTCTCGCATTAAAAAGTGAAGGAATAATTTTTTTTTATTCATAATTGACAATTTGAAGAAAATATGAAAATTGCCATGGCACACACTCACTCTTATACCCTTGTACACAATTATTTACAATTCTTTTACTAGACACATACAGTAGGTTTCGTTTACATGTCATGTTTTTTGATAAGAAAGATACGTGGGGGTGACCTTAACTCTCAAAAGAAGGCTCGGTTTATATGTTAAAGCAATTGGTGAAATAAAATAATTATTTAAATTTTTTATAAACTGAGAGTATGAAAAAAATATTTGAAGTAAAACCAGCCTTACGACTCAAAATGTCGTAGTGTGGTACGCAAGAAAATTAGTTGGCACGGTAAGCAGAATACTCGGTGAGTCGGCGGTTGCTGTCTTCGCTGGCGGTATTTGCTGGCATGCGGTTCATCGGCGCGTGCCAAAGCGTGGGAGCGGACGCCGGGCTCGCTTCCGGCACGCGTCTCACGCCGTGGTTGCGATTGCTGATGTAATGACTGGACCTGATTATATATTTAACTGCCGCATTAGTCTACTAGTCAACGTTGTTCGGCTACAAATAATGAAGTCCTAGGTTCCCCCGAAAGTCCCGATTACCTGTATCTTACTTGACATTAAGAAATCGATGCTGTGCCACACCGGCGTGCCTCGGACGGCTGGCAATACCGTAGTTTCGTTAATGCTCGCTAACGAACCTCTCGCTGTCAAGTATAATAAATGCAATGCTCGTCTGCAATTAAGCCTGGAAAGCTGTTGCTACCTTCTACGAAACAATCATTTCATTGAGGGAGACAAGAGACACAGCAATGGGAGAGGGCCATTCCAGTCGAAACACAACATCCCCGAGGGAGGAAAGTAGGAAACATGAGTCGGAAGTTTATCCAACTCTAATCCATTGACGAATGAGGAGGGCTCCGCTAAGTTTTAGTGGGCATTTTGGTATTACTGATGCATCTCACACTTCCGTCTGTCCAGGGCGCAGGAACGTATTTCCCAGCGACAATAGCATGTTCGCCAGCGAATTTGGGTAGAGGTTGCCTTCTTTTGCGTGACTGTCATCTCATTAAAGTACGAAAATGAGAGCCAGAGAAAAGATACGGCTGATGCCCTCTATATCCACTGATAGGTATATGTACTTCACCATCCTCCTCAGTAAACCATAGAACCTAAAGGGTGGCATCGTCCGGGTCTCTACAGTGGAATGCGAAATGGGACCCTTTACTAATCTCTTTCAATGATAAAGATGGATCCGCTAGGTTTTCCAGAGGGAACCTAAAGGGATTTCCCAAATAAGAAAAAAGAGGGTTATACCGTCGTCCCTGTCCCTGGTATCAATCTGGTGGTATCAGATTTGCATTCTCATCGGACTATGTGATTTAAAATGGATTGTGCATCTCTGAGAAAATTATCATCGCGCGAGCTCTAAATGCAGTTGAAATGTATATGCATGTTTACGGACTGATTCTAAGTAAAGTTATCTTCATAAACTGAAACCTTGTTACTTATAATTGAAACTTACATGAAAATTATAGCGTGAGTTAGAGTAACATACCTAATTTGGTAAAGACAGATATCGTCTTGTAACCTATGGAGTGTGCTAATTTGTATTGTCCTCGACGAAATACTTATAAAGACTACGGCAATTAACAAATTAAGTCACAGTTTTTAACGATATTTAACAACAGAATCGTATTAAATGAAATATTTCTATTATTATATTTAGAACAACTCTAGGCAAGGCTTTACAGGAGGATGTAATTGACGCCATAATCATATAATATAAAAATGAATCGCAAAATGTGTTAGTAAGCGCATAACTCAACAACGCCTGGGGCAATTTTGATAATTCTTATTTTTAAATGTTCGTTGAAGTCTAAGGATGGTTTTTACGGCGAAAAAAGTTCGAATAATTGCAGAGGAAGACCTTACAGGCAAGGAAAAAGAAAAGGGCTGTTTGCCGGAAAACGTTTTCTAACTTAGAGTCAATTTGACCTTTATTGCTATTCAATAAAGTTCATAAAAAATTATAAGTACTCATTGTTGTCCAAGCAACATAGGTGTTTTCCTAACGTCAAAGAGACAACTTGTACTTTATAGCCGCTGCACTAAGTTCAAAATCCATTGAATAGTCATAACCCGACCAAATTGAGAAGGCACAAAATGTAAGAGCTAAAGATATTTAGTATTGTATAAGGTTTACGCGACATCGTATCGTAATGCGACCTTAACAGATTTTTATGCTAGAATAAGGTCTAGAAGGAATAAATCAGAAGATAATTTTCTAAAGTGATAAGATGAAGATTATAATCTATATATTTATGTGACATTTACAGCGGGAATGCCAGATAGCGACAAAAAATACCTGAAGAGAAGAAAATGCTATATTATTTTAGAACCACTCGTCTTTTCTACCGTCATTATAGCTTTTTTTTTCTCCTACTTACCATATCCAAATTTTAAAAAAAATGTGAGCAATTAAGAACATGACAACTGTGCAAGGAAATTGTCACACACAAATAAAACTATCTTCCGTTTGTAAGTATGATCTCAACACCTGAGGTAAATATTAAGTAATTACGAGGTGTTAATGAAAAGTATTGTTTGTTGATTAATATTCATTTTGTTATATAGAGTATTTGTTGCGTAGTATTATTGTATGTGTGTAATATTATTTGAATCCAAAATTTTGTCGACAATTGTATAACTTTGACAAAAAAGTTAATCTTAAAAACAAAATTAAAAGTGTGGGCGTAGAAAGTACACATATCAGAAGTAAAACTACTTTGGCAAACTAATTTTAAGGTTTTGTTTATATTTATACAAATCTAAAACTTTAAAATATTAAAAGTATCGAAAATGAATACTAATAATTTATTTAAATCTCAAATGACGAATTGTAATTAAAGTGTTTTTCGGCAATATTAAAAATTTTAATTAAATTTTGTTTCCGTATTTTAATTTTAGTAAACCGAATTTATGAAATAAGACGAGTGGCAAATTAAAATGCCACCTGTTATTTGTACATATTAAAACTACCTAATCTTCAAACGAATTAGCCTAAAAAACGCTGCACATCTTCGTGAGGGTAATCACGGGTTTCATCTGTAATAAATATACACTCATGCGCGTAAAGAAGGTTCACTTCTGATATGTGTACCTTGTACGCACGCACTTTTAATTTTTTTTTATGGAACTTGTTTTTTTGACGCTAGGTATTGGATTGTAAAACGTGTGTTGTGTATACGTATGTACAACGATATTTATGTCGTCAAATTTTGTTTTATACTTTAAAATAGCTGGTCATTATTATTATTAATACGACGTAGGCGACACGGCTGCAGTGCGGGCGGCGAGACGACGCGTGAGCGTAGCGTAGGCGTAAAGCACGCGTCTCCCGCCGCTGCCGTCTAATCTCACGGTGATATTTATCACCCGATGATGGATTGTTCGCCTACTACTAATAGCTTCCTCCTCCACCCGCCTTATTTACGAGCTGTACCGTCCCAGCTAATTATTAAACTACCACAGTACCCCGAGAATTTATAATTTATTCCTCTTAATAGAATTTCTAATAGATCCTTTTGTGTCATAGATTATTCTAAACTTATGAGAAGTCATTATAATTCTCTATTGTAAAGTTGTCTATGGTTTTGTAAGTGAATTATTTTACTAACTTCCTTGATTTATTTTTTTAATATTCCTCATACGTTCCAACTAATGATTTTTTTGTTTGGTTCTTAGTAATAATACAAACTATAAGAATGTGATATTTTAACGTAACCTCCAATCAATACAAATATAGTCTTCTGAAGTGCGAACGAAGGCTTTTAAATATCTAAATCATAGTTCAAAACTTGTTAAAATAGAGGCATTTTTGTCTCATTAATCTTGTTATTAAAATGCTTAACAGACTATTAAGCTTCAATCCTAACATATGTATCATCATCACCGTCTCTTCTATCACTCGAAGTAGCACGAAGTGGATTTTTAATTCACAGTCATAAGTTATATTTGTTAGGTTTCTCCTAGTTACAAACAAATTGAATTTAGGTCGTTGTCGAAGTAAAATAAAACTCATTGTCACTGCTATAAATGTAATAAAGGAGTATAAGTCTAAATCTGCGTTCAAAATATGTGTTAATTCTAACTCGAAATAAAACCTGTGGCTAATAATGAGTTGGGCATTAAAAAACAAAAAGTAAATTGGTGAAAATAAAAACATCACGTTAATTAAAAAATTTACTATGTCAAGATAATATTATGACTGATTTTGTATTATAGTTTTATGAATATTACAAAGAGAACATTTTTGTGTAGACGACGCTAAAACCCGAAAGACATTACGTCTCCAAAATAATTACACAATATAATACATTTAGTTTAGCTAATAAAACGTCAGAATTGACACTATTATTTGTTATAGTTTTATAAACACGATGACGCGATTTGTATCTCCACGACGTGGGCGCGAATGCGCGTGCGTTCCCACGACAATTAGCCCACGAATACCCACTTGCCGCCCACGCACGTGAGTCACGGCGCCCGTCTGGTGTACAGGGCTGTCTATTTGCAACTGTTCTAGATTGACATCATTAATGAATAATGCCCACTTCGCTGACACGGGCGTTCCACAGTTTGACGACACAGACGTTGCACAGTTTGTAGATTAGACCTAGTGGTTGTTTTATATTAATAGCTGATACGGGCATCTTCGTGTCGTGATGAAAAAAGAGAGGGCTTAGGAGGGCGAAACATACTTAATGCCTCATTCTCAGACCTACCTAGTATACACAATAAATTTCATAAAAATCTGTAAAGCCCTTTCGAAAGAATTTGATTACAAACATTAATATAAGGATAGTGTCGTTATTAAATTGCAAGACCGGGATAATTAATAAACAGAAGTATATGTGGCTCTATAATTCACAACCTTTAAATGATTATATTTTTAAATGGGAAAAATCGCGAAAACAGAAATTATAACCAATGTAATCGAAAAATATAGTAAAAGTTGGAGAAATAGCTGCGTATATATTAAAAGTAAATGTAATAGGATTTGTCCGACAACTTTTACAGTCTTATTTAATTATATGTGCATATATACCTGATTATCAATCTTGCTTCATTTTTAGGCATAAATTACTTAAGCTAATACACGTCCAACTACCATTCCTATTCTTCACTGTATTCAAAACTACAGTAAAACTAAGATTTTATTATATTATTTTAAGAGTACAAATTCAATTATTAATGCTATATATTTTCATGTTGGAAATTAATTAAGTATTGGTTTTCCAATTTATAATTAAGAAATATTGAATTAGAATTTTAGATAGTCAAAAGCATGTCCATATGTAATATATTGCCAAAATTATATAAAAAATAAATTTTGATTTTCTTTTAAATTTAGATTTGTAAACAGATTTATTTAAATAACTATGTGTAAATAAATATACACAAATTCGATATAAAATTATATTCGTATGTGTAATATAATATTACATAATGAACAATTAATTGTTTTTAATCATAATAAAATGGGAAATAGAAATTTTCGCCATTCATTATTATTATATTATTGCGTTATAAGAATAAATTAAAACACTGATTAGACAGTTAAAACTGTTGTCACATTATGAAATTCATTTAATGCAATGTAATTTTTCTTAATTTGTAACGCGTTGAAGTCTTTTACATACGCACTACTTGAAAACATTAACAAAAGGAAATGAGGCTATAATTAAAATTCTATTATGGGAATTGTATTAATTTTGATTATTAATTTGAAATAGTATATTTATTATATATAAATATACTGAGAGAGAACTAAATAAGAAAACTTACACGTCTATTATCAGTCTTTTTTTGGTCTTGCATCCCAGGGCTGGATGCGGGGTTGGACACCCCTTGCTGAGGGCTGCCTATACCCGTCACCATGATACGTACACTAAACACGCGCGTAATAAAAAAGTCACTGCATAGCGGAGGTACACGTGCGACGCTCACGACGTTCGTCGCACGACTGGCATGAGATGAGACGCGCGTCGGGAGCAATCGGCTGAGGCTGGGGCACGCGACAGCATCAAAGTCAGACGCGTGCCCTGCACCGCCTCTCTTAGTGTGTTACTATACTTCTTGAACGACGACGATATATTTGTATGTATGTATTTATTACTTTATGCATTTAGATATGTATATATGTGTGTGATTATAAGCATACAAGTGTGTATTTACAAATTAATAAGGTAAGTAGCAGCCCATTAACGTCCCATTGCTGGGCACCTCCTTACTTGTAGAATAGAAGATCGTTAGAGCATAGACTCGCCACCCTGCTCCATTGCGGGTTAGCGGGTCTATGCTCTAACGTAATTTCCTTCACTGTCACAGTCCGATGTTCCGACAATTCGACACGATCGGAAAGGAATCTGGCGCCGGACCGACGGCTTAACGGCTTCTCTCCGAGGCACGGGGTTGGAACACACCGCTAACTACCTAACTTAAGGTAAATATTGAGATATACTTAATAGAAAAGTAATTACTGATTTATTTATTTATCCGACCCGGGACACGAACCCAGGAACTCATGTCTGTAGGCGAACATGCTAACTACCCGATTAATGTTGTTTAGTAACTATAAGAGGTAAATTATGTCTGTCTAGGTTAGCGCGCTTGCATTTTTAAACTGTATCATCGCTTACCATCAGGTGTGATCACAATCAAGTTTTTCTGAAATTATATATTGCATAAATATTTCCTGTATCGTCTGTGGTCTACAAGAAATTGTATTCTCTCTCTCTTTATAATAATATTATAATAGCTATTTGTGTTATCCCCTTGGTGTTGCCGGCGTGACTCTAGATGCCTATTTCTCTAAAATAAAGGTAGGGAAGGTATCCATTATAACATCAGCTATCAGCCAGTGGAAGCGCCGTCAAAATCGAGCTACCTCTTTAGCGGGAGCAAACATACAGAGAGACAAAATTTAAGATGATTGATTTCTTGATATACATATCATATCTAATTTAATGTTTATTAAGTAAAAACCTATTATAAAATACAATTGTCTAAATGTGCCACCGTAAATCGACTCCAGGACTTCTGCCAATGAAAGCAAATACCTGTAGTGTCCTTAAGAAAAATTTAGACAATTTTTCATAGTATGGTTATTAATTTAAAGTAGCATTATTACCTATAAAGTGCGTGGATATTTTGGCGGAATATATCTAAAGTAGAGACAATAGAATGTTACGGAATTATGTATCTTGCAAATTAAGTTTATATCACAATTATTTCTTTATATTCTAATAGGTTTATTCATATATTCCTCAACGCTAACATAACTTGTATCGCCAGCAGTTCTTAATACTAGACATAAATCTGTCGGTAACATTGAAGCATCGAACCTCTGTTTTGCATATGCAAACGTGACTCAGATCCCTCCTCCCTTGTTCTCGTTAGTTTTATTATTATTGCTGATAGGTTAGCGCTTAACTGTAATCTTACCTGATGGTAAGTGATGATATATTCTAAAATGGAAGCGTGCTTAACTAACATGAGGTAACTTTACCTCTTATGGGTTCAACACAATATAATACTGAAATGCAATCTTTTTGTTTGCCGGCACGTTTTTGTTGGTAGATTTATAACTAACCACAGCCGAAGCCTACCACCAATTAAGTCCCATACAATGCAAAGTGGTAGCGAAGCGAGATTGGATCATTGTGCCAGAGAGGTCATCAAAAGCACGTTGAATATTTAAATATTTTTTATATACATATCTTGTCATACTAAGTCTTTAAAAGTAGTAAAGCCAAGTTATAATCTGTCACTAATTGTAGTTTGTAACAAACCAGGCGCGACCGGCGAAGTAACACACAAAATATTTACATGAAATGTCAACACTATGTTGCTAAGTTTTGTTACGTCAGGGAATCGGAAATCTAGAGGCTTCATTTGGAAAAGTAACTCTTCGGTTGTGCAGGTTTTCTCATGATGTTTATCTTTAACAATAATGATTACTAGGCACATATTTTTTTTATAAACTTATCGCAGCCCGCTCACGTTGTCCTCATAGCTTGAACATATACATACAAATATATTACTCATAAAACATTTCTTTTTGAATGATTGGATCATTGGATATTCAAATCAACTTATTGATAGTAGTAGTCAATTAACGTCCCACTTCTGAGCACAGATCTCCTCATTCATATGAGAGAGGGTTTTTACAGCATAGACCCACCACGCTGCTCCACTCTCTATTCCTTCAGTCCCATGTGACGGAAATCCGACACGACCGGAGAAAGATCAGGCGTACATCAGTTTATTATCTCTTAAATATTATCTGCATATTTTAAGCCATATTATAATTTTATAAATATTTGTAACACAAGTTGACAGTTTTTTAACGTTCAAGATCTCGACTTTTTATAATTTCCTTTTAGACCCGTAATAAATTGTTTTAGAATTTAAAAATCAGATGACAACCGACAGTTCATTTAAACAGAAGATTGCACCGTTAAGTCATTTTTTTACACAAAAGGACTGTTACAATTTTTTGAAACCGTTGTAAGAGACCTTTACGTTTTATTACCGCCGCCATCGTCACTCTGAACAATAAAGTTGCCCTATATTAAATTTGTTTACGGTCCAAAAATAGAGCAAATACTGTAAATTTTTTGTCGTTAACAACTTTATTTGTTCAGAGTCCTATAACACCGGTCCTTGAAACAAAAATTAATACACAAGCAACTGCAACGATGTCGAGCCCACAGGACTAATGTCTAGTCCAAAATGTTCGAAACCCACATATTGTAATAGTAAAAATGGACCAAGACCTAGGGTTCTGCAACCAAAGTAATTTAGAGAATATTATACAAAATCTAGCTAAGCTGAGCAACTTCGCGATTACATTTTAAGGATCGAACATAAGAGAATGAAACATACTTTACGAGCCATATAATATACAAAAAAATCATTGAGATCGGTGTAAGCTGTTTTAAGATGAAAATTAAAGATTGCCAAACAAAAAGAGATTTGAGTTAAAATAGGATGCCGTCTAGAAACCATAAAAGGTAAATTCTCTCTTACCAGATCAGCGCGCTTCAATAATAGATTGTACCATCACTTACCGTCAGGTCTGGTCACAGTCAAGCGCTAACCTTTCAGCAATAAAAAAGAGCTGTTCCTGATAAGTTCAACCACAAACTGCGTGACAAGAAATGTTTATATCATAGATAATGTTTATTTCCGTACTTATTAATTATAGGCTAAAGCATTAAATAATAAATAAGGACTCAATTAACTATTTCATTTTAAAATCAAATTAACCCTAAGCTGTCTATTTACTATCTCTTACGTATTTCAATAGTGTTTATTTATGATTACTCTGATGATTATTCGGATGGGAAATCATTAGATAGACAGCAGTAGATATACAACTAGTTAAAATCATTACGCCTCGTTGTGTATAGTATGATGTCACATATGCGCTTATACATTTTCCAAACAAAATCAATCTTGCTGTTTCAGGGATTAGATGGAATACAAACCAAACAAAAAAATTGATTTTTGTTAGTAAAAAATGTAGGTTTTATAAAAATTAAACGGCGCCATTTGATTTAGCAATTTTAAACTGCATAACGCTATTTACTGAAGACTAAATAATTAAGCAAAATGTATCTATTTCTCTGAAAGTGTTTCTCATGAACAGCATAGGTCTACCGTGACTAACAATATTTACCATCCTGTTTTACAATAGAACCTTTCTTTCATTTAGTATCTTGCCTATACAAAATAAAACAAACAAAAGAAACTGTTGAATAGCATCTAACATGTTTTTCATGCGGTAGCAATAAAATAAAAACAAAACGTTAAACTTTTGAATTGTTAGAAATACCACAGAACCGCAGAAATTGGAGAAATGTAAAATAATAAAAAAAACTCTATGTGCTTATGAGCATACGGCAAAATTTAAAACTTCATCAAAGCGAGCTTTATAATATATATGGAACTACAACTTTTTTGTTCTATATAGTAAAGCAATTCAATTTACATATATGTATAAAGATATACTCAATGCTGGTAACATTTCCCCAACTTATTCTGTATATATCTGATTTATGTAATAATGCTGTAAATATACATTACTTATTTACCACTAGACCAATGAGGCAGTTCTTAAATAAGTGACTGCTAAGCTTTAAATCGATCATTAGTGTCTTTGGCATCATGTATCATGTATATTGTGTATCACTGGTCTAGTGGTGAGCTTATTCACTGACAGACATGAGACCTTCTATTCGAATCCCGGGTCGTGCAAATTCAAAATTGATATTGAGTTTTCTGTTATCAAAAACTCAGTATTTGTCTGTAGTTGGGAATTAGGCAGTGTTCTCCACTCTGAGAGCTCGTCAACCCGTCTGTCCTGTACCTAATCTCTTTCTGGTCGTATCGGATTGCCATAGCATCGGATGTAAATAAAGAAATAACTTGTAAATCACTTGTAAATATCCTGCGCAATTGGGCCATCTCTGCATGAGATTGGCCGCCGTAATCGAAATTTGGTCACGAGATTATATTGTGTATATTTTATAAAATCTATTGAACTATTTTTTATTTATTGTTATGTTATTATTGCATTTTATAAATTTAGTATCTCCCAAATAAGAAGACGTTATGAAAATCTTTGCCATGTTAGGATCTGCATTATCTTAGTTTACATTTTATAAAATACAAAGAATTCACCGACAGATCATTCGATCTTCTGACTCTCTGAAACAAAACAAACATTATGGCCTGACCAAACTCTAACGGTTATTTTGCATGCAACAATATAGCACAATGGCGAGAGGACGAAGCGGTCTTTTGTACAGAAACATTAAATATAGTCATAAACACGCCGCTCGTTAAACTTTGTTAGTATAGTAGCCTTTAGCGGCTCGTAAATTTTTTCATCCAAGCTTACATTAAAATTTCGACTTTAAATTTTACTGTAAAATTGACGGGTTGAAGACAAATTGACAAAAGGATAAAGAACCAAAATATTTGCCAACGGGCGCTGGCGAAAATATTATACCCAACATTGTTAAGATGTGAAATGCAAGGGTTCTTCAATAACGATTTTTTGCTAAGAACTTTTTATTTGACTTTACAACGTTGCATAAAGCTTTCAAGGATCGAGTTAAGGCTTTAAAAGATTTCTCGTAAAGGCTGTTTTTTATTTGCCATTACGTAAATGGTGTTCGTTCTTAATAATAAAGAGGTGTCATATACCTACAGTTGAAAATTTCTACATAGCGTATGACTTTCCCTTACCTTTGCAAACATAGAGACAAATTAATCTCGTTAATATTATATGCATAACTTATAAATATATCTAAGTGTGATATCGTTTTTATCTTCAATATCTAGGCTCAGTATGTTCGAAACACAAAACATATAAAATGATGATTCCGTCGTAAGCTGAACAATTTTTAAAACTCCCGATAACACATTTGAAAGGATGATATAAAAACAACGAAATCCTGAATCTTCTAAACAATTTTGCAATTTTTGATTAAGATTAAACCAATAAGAAACTCGTGAGTAACTTTTAAAGAAATAAAACTTATAAAAGAATTGTAAGCTTCAAGTTACGCAATAGACCGCAACTGTATAAATTATAATATAGCTGACCCACGCAACATTTAATTCGTCTAAATTGGTTGAGAAGTTTTGGAAATCGGCGACAAACATCGTGACACGATATTTTTATAAATTACAATAAAATAATAGGTCTTACGTGGTTGAGTACGTACACATTAGATAGTGTATGAACTTACGTTGTGAACAATATCGAATTGTTAAGCGTATTTAAATAAAGAATATTGTGATTTTGTATCTAAATAAGGTATTAAACTTTCTACCTTAATTTACTCCAATTATTCAGTATAATATACTTAGTTAATCTAGGTAACAAAACCAAAAATGTCGCACCTGCCGTCAAATTTAGCGATCATCACTTCAACTTGAAAAATACATCATAATTATATAGCACACCTTGTTACGTGTTGGTTGCTTCCAGCGAGAAAAAATATTTAGCCGAGGTCGAAAACAAATATTAGTATTCTCCAGGCCGTTCACGTATTGTAATCACACGAGCGGATGGCGGCGATGGTGTAAAGATTGCCGCCAAAATTCGCTCAAAGCATTATTTCATGCACGCACCTTATAATTTACCCAAAGCGAAGCGAATGTTAGGAGCAAAAAACTAACGTGCCATTATTACACCACTGCCGTTTTACGAAGCGAATATTAATAAGGCATCAAGAGCAAGAACAGCCTATATACAAAATCAGCGTATAGAGAACACCAAAGAAATTATACCTTGAAAATGTTATTACACTGCATTAAAACAAACTTGTAATGGCTTATTTTAGGGTGAAATTAATTCAGAAATCCTTTGATGGGTTGAGCATATACATTTTTAATATGACTCCACATAGTTTTGAGAAATATGTTAAAAATGTCCTATTACAAAAGGCATTATAATGCTGAAGATTATTTAATCGACAAAGATGTTTGGACTGTAACATAGAAAACTATATATAAAGAAGTAACCGTTGAGTTTCTTGCCGGTTTCTTCTCAGCGGAATTAACGCTCCTTATCGGTAGATTTCTTACCAACGGACAGACTGCTGACTGCTGTAAGTTAAATATTATTACGATTAATACACACACGCACGCGTGCGCCTTTTTGGAGGAGTAATACCATATTGTATTTGTTAATAAATTTTAACAGATTAAGCAACAAAATAATCTAAAAGAATCAAAATTGTTGATTTTTTGGAAGTTCACGGACCACGGACACTCCAAAGAAAATAACAAATGTATTTGTTGGTTACCCGAAAATCGCCTTTTCTAACAATAGTAATAGCTCAACTTTTTGGAAAGTATTTTTTATCTCTATTCTATTTTCTGCACGACCGTCGTTGTAAGAGGATAACCCTTTTTACAAAACACCTAAAAATTTTGGAATGTTGTCAATACCCCTGAATCTTATAGCATTACTCGAAAACGGGCTATCGAATACTAAAATAACCAGTAATTGGTGAGATAAGTGCGTTCAAATACCAAACACCCAGTTTTATAATATTAGTAAAAGTTCGATATTCTGGGTGTATTGATCTAGAAATCAGCTTGTGCGGCTAATGAGCTTCTGGGTTCCAGTCCCGGATACCGTGAATTCAAAAACCGATATTGAGTTTTCTGTTAAGAAATTCTTTGTGTTTGCCAGAAGTTGGGAAGTTGGCGGTGTGCTACACCCCCATGCCTCGGAGAGTACGGTAAGCCGTCCTTCGCCTGATCTCTCTCCGCACGTTTCAGATTGTCATCCCATCGGACTATGAGACGACGTGTTAACGCATACACTTGTGTACTATGCCTACTAACCTGCAGTGGAGCAGCGTGGTGGATCTACGCTCTAATCATCCACTCTCCTTGGTTGCCTAGAGGAAATTGTTACACAGCGATAAGGCCGCCATATTGTACTGTTTTGTTTTGAATTTATCGTGTTTTCTCTATGTATTTTTCTTGTGGTTTTCTCCCTCTCTCTCTCTTATGAGTCAGAAGGCCAGTAACCTTCAATGGACTGCTACTTACCTTACCTATGGCTGTAATATTTTTACAAAATAATAGATAGGCTGTTTTTGCTCTTGCAGCTTCGTTTAAATTTCAGATTGCTTCGGGTGAAAATAAAATTACAATAATTTTGTTAAAAATTTATTTCTGAATGCCTGCTACAAAAATATATAATTACGTTTTTACACTTATTTATTCGATATTCATTATAAACATTAGTAAACAGAGACATAAACGTTGGTTGACAGTGAAATATCTACGAGGTTAAAGAATATTTGGCAAAAAAATACATACAGAGGGTATGCTGAAATGTATGAAATATCACTTGTTTGTAATAAAAAGAAAAATATACATGCAAATGTCCAAATCTTAATTGCAATAAATTAATACGATTCCGATTTATTTATTCATAATATTAAACTTATTCATTTAAAAATATGTCGTTCTTTAGTTAATTTTTAATAATTTAACTAAAAATTTGTTTAGCCTTGTAAAGTTTTATTTTTTAGAACTCATTTTCCAACCAATACGATGTCTTTCAAAATTTCAAACACAAATTGTAATAATTTACTTAGTTTCATTTTTTAATAAAAATAAAATTCTAGTTTTGCTTTCATTTCTACTCATGTTAAAATTTATATAGTACACACTCCCGTCTTTGCCTGCGCAAAAAAATATTTCATAGGTCAAAATAAATTAACTAGAATGGGATGTCCCATTAAAATTTAACTAAAATTACTATCGGAAGAGCTTTCCGTTTCTACTCCCGTCAAAAACCCACCATTGTGTGGCCAAGACAATCACATAAACATGTAATTAAAAAAGCACAAAAGCAAGATTTTAATTGTAAACTTCTTTACATGCGTTTTATTTTGTGGACAGTGAATGAGACTAAGCCGTTACGCTCAGCTATCTAACGCTCGTTCAGATAAAGTCTGCTCTCGTCGACTAAGGAAGCGAAAGACGTGTAGTCAACGCGACACTGCTTATATTTTAATTTAATAGTTTACGTAACATTATTGACAATAATTTATACACAATTGTAATAATATATATTGTAAATGTTTCTGAGTATATAAAAAATATTTTAAGTCACCTTGGTGATGTTTTGACTTTTATCAAAGGATATTAAGCACATTACAAGTTTTTTTATTTAACATTTTGATCTTAACAAAATTCCCTCTTCTAACATTGCGATGAAATGTTCTCATTTTGGCCCCTCTATGCGGGACAAAAGAGCCTCGGTTCTCTCTCGGTTAGATTTTGCTCCTGGTAACCTTGTCGAGAGGTAAATCTTTATAAGATACCCGACCTTTTCGGGGGATAGATCGGGTTATTTGGTATTTTCCATTAAAACTCCCCGGTGGCCTACCTTTACGTATAACGTAGAGCTCCGGGATCTGGTAACCTAGTAACCACTTGTTTATTGAAGCTTTAAATATTGAACTTCACATTCCAGTTTCAAGAAATAATATATGCACCACGAGAGAAAAATAGAGCATCCGTCAGTTTCTCAAAATGTCGCGAGAATGCCTTATTTTTCGCCGTAGGTACGTAATAAATTATTAATTTTGAAATCACAAAATAACACTCAAATTGATTTTTGTCTTTCCGTGTTTAAATAATTCGATAATATGAAAGGATATGTAATCTTAATGCACCAACCTAACCTTGTTTATCGTAAATTGTTAAATTTTGTCCACATATATACAAAGAATAGAATTTCCATAATATGTATAATGAACTATAGCGTTATTTTTTAAAATACCATCGCCAGGCGATATAGAGAATCGAAACAAATCCTACGTATGAAGCGAAAGCGAGAACGACTTATGAGCAAATTAAGTGATAATAGAAAACCTATTAAATTTAATTTAATTCTGTACGTAAAGAATGGGCTTAATATTAAAAAATACATACATAAAAATTACTTAAACGAAATGTTGGGTAATTTCGTGCCTAAGTATTATACACATCTTCGCAATAAAATATGTTTTATAATTGATATGTGAACGTTGAGAATTAAAATGCCAATAATAACTTAGACATAAAGATAATTTGAGAGAGACAAAATATATTTTAGTTAAACTTATCACAGCTATTAGATATATGTATAGATTTTTATATCAAGGAGTAACAAAATGAACATAAAACTATCTAAAAAAAACAGTTATTTTTCTACATTCAATATAAAATATGGTTTTAAGGATTTAAATCGCGTATATTGTAACAAATGTTTTAAATAAGTCGGCTAGATAAAATTTATATAATTTGAATAATAAAAAAAATGAAACAATATTCGCGACATAAATCAATTACACTACATTATGATAAGAGTGTCGAAAATTTTAGAAAATATTATTATAAATTATATGAAATTAGTATTAAAACTTATGACATGAAAAAGGAAATCATTTGGATTCAATCAGGTAATATTATTATTATTAATTGTAACTAAAAATATGTTAACATAGCCCACATTAATAATTTAAATAAATGAATATAGCTCATCACAAATGAATACTGTTAAATAGATTCACTAAACTTATGCAATAATATTACTTACGGAATGATTACATTTGCTAGGACTATTTAAACCAACTATTGGAAGTACGTATCAAAAAATATCGTATTTACCACTACTGAGATTTCAAGGAATGTTTTACACTTTAAAACGATTCACAAATGTCTATCACCAATGCTGTGTTTAGGAATTTCCATATTTTATACAAAACCATCACCCGAATCAATAAAACCTTTAATCCCTATTGAAAATGATATGGCCGTCATAACTCTATGTTAGAGTGGCAAGGGCGTTGCCAATCAACAGAAGGCAGAGAGGGCAATATGTAAAAAGATCTTAATGGTTCGTAATTTGGAAGGTGTTGAACTAAATATTATTTATTATGGTGCTAAAGTTGTTCACATTCTTTACGCTCCTATAATTTGAAAAGTAAACTGTTAATACCTGTAATAAATACGCCTATTTGATAAAAAAAAGTCGCGACCCTGAACTGCAGTCTATGCGGGAAATTAGATAATAGACAAAACTTCTTTTAGAATGTACTAGAAAGAAGACAATTACTTGTCTAAATTATTTTCTTGTTGGTCTTCTACAAAGCACCGAGTAGGCAAACTTCAGAAATAGCATTCGAATTTTATTAAAAAAGGGAAAAGGTTACCCTAAGAGACCTACCTTTAAAACCGGGAGCTTAGAACAACATTTGTAAGAAAGAAAGGCTTTGCACTAGAGACCCGGTCCGGGTGACGTCAGAAAGAGATGATTTGGTGTGTTGGAGGTTGTAATTATAGGTGTATTGATCTTTGATGTAATAGGCATAAAAGACATAATCCCCCAAAGAACGAGCTCCATTTGAAATATATTTTTTGATACATTACCCTCCTTAAATGAGTTTAACTCGTAGTTTAACGAGAGTTAAGATTTAATTAACGCATATGAATGTTTGATAAGTTATTTAAAAGTATTACCGTAGACTGTTTCTTTTTCTATGCTAGTTTTTATTTGGTAGTCTTTGTTGCCGAGTCTTAGCTGATATACGAAAATTAAAGTAAATTCGATTAGTGTAACGCGCATTAACCTAAAGGGTCTTTTAATCCTAATAATCAAGAAAATTTTAGTACATAAAATTGTTTATCAATTTTATTAAAATAATTTTTTACACTTTGAACCGTAACTATGACATCAAATATCGAAGATTTCTGACCTTGTAAGACTTTAGAGGCAACATATGTTTTGCCAAAATAAAAGGCTTTTCTTTCCTTTCCGACGTCGACAGGGTATTTACCTTAATTAGAAAATATATGCCGTTTGCGTTATTTAAATATGTCACAATTATCTGAAAAACAAGCGCTAAAAGATCGAAACGTTTCAATATAAACTACGAGCAAAATATTTGTCTGTCAGTGAGTATTTAATACGAGTACAAGTAGCGTTAATTACGACCTTCGTCCAGTTGTTTCTAGTTGGCAGAACTATGTTCGGCCTACGCCTTTACGATGTTTTGCCTGTTGACCCGACTTACAGTTTCCAATTCACCTATTCAATAAAATGAAGCGATATAATGTTGCCACTGAACGCTGATAGTCTACGAAGACGCGGTACTTCCCCGGAAAAGAAAACACAAATTACTAGTTAGTCAGTGACTGAAATTAAACACAAACTCACAAAATAATTTACATATCCAATAAAATAATTAAGTTACATTAGAGATTGCAACCGGTTTACCTATTTTAATGTTTCGTAATCTTCAAAACAAAATCAAAGCTAATTTAATATAACGCGGCCGAAGGGTATACTAAAGATAACAAGGAAAAGGTTAGAAATGACCGTAAATTAAATCGAACCTTTGTAAATAACGTATCATTTTGGAATTATTTGTATGCATTTTGGAATGAACATATTTTGATCCAATTTAATGTCAGTGTAATGATTTTCAAGACTGCGTTTTGTCACTTGAATGGAATTACGTAGGGATGAGATGGGGGTAGGAATGTTCAGGTAATTCGATTACAGTGAAACGAGATGTTCAGGTAAAAAGAAGAACTATAACAACGAATGAAAAGGTTACATGGCCAGTTGACGTTTTGGAATTGAACATTCATATTTTACAATAATAATTCGCTGCTTTAGATGAATAACAGCACACTTTAATTTTTTTAAATTTTAAGGACGCGGCAAAATCTAATCGCCGATCTTTTTTTTTAGCTGGGCCACAAATATTATCAGGATATTGGCGCAAACCACAACCGTTACGTAGATAAGAAACTAAACAAAACGTTGAAATCAAACGATTTTTTCAGTTTTCTAATAGGTTTTTCGAAAAGTTGGCCTATTTGAATAGTGTAACTATTCTTCTAAAGCAGCTCAACGCTTACAAAACAAACAATTACATCATAAATATGTAATATAGTAATTACGTTATAAGTTAATGTCACAGCTCAATAAACAATACGGGTTACTCTCTTAGAGCTTTAACTTATACATTTCTTTATAATTTTAAGAAGCTTTTATAAAGGTACTGTGTAAATAACTTAACGACACTGATGGACACTAGGACGCTCTGTTTTTGGTATCGTTATTATTATAAATAATAGGAAAAATTACGAAAAATATAGAGATCTAAAATAGTTATGAAATATTAGTTGACAATTACATATAACAATTAAATAATTTGCAGAAAAACGAATAAGAAATGCATTATCACGTATTTCAGATGACCTTCGTAGGTCTGGCAAAACTGGTAAACATCCTAGTAAGATCCGAGAATTCACACTGCTCAATTGCACTTCCAGAATAAGCATATTACAGTTTCTTTTAAAAAGAACTTAGTGGTTCTTGCTCAGGATTCGATCACGTGACTTTCAACCAAAACTATTATTTATATCATAAAACACACACAAAAGTAATAATGGTAAATAAATAACTGGACGAAATAAATTTACTAAGCAACCCTACGCCGTAATGGAACCACTATGCCATTTGGACGCCATCATGGTATCTGGCTTAGTGATGGGTACGAAGGCCTAATGGTTCCATGATGGCGTGTGGACGACCTAGTGGCGCCATCATGGGTCCGGATGGCCTAGTGGTTCCCTCATGGCGTTGGGATGGACTAGTGGAGCCACCCTGGGGTTCTAAGGGCTATGTGGTTCCATCCTGACATCCGGATGGCCTAGTTGTGCCATGATGCCGGCCGAATAGCCTAGTGGTGACATCATGGCGTCCGGTCGTTTAGTGAATTTATTTACCGTTATTACTCATATCAGTGTTTAGTGAATATTATAAAAATAGGTTTGGCAGTACAATGAAGGTTTAAATATACAGCTACGTATAAAAAAAGCTTAAAAGTTTGTTTTATTTATTTGGATTATGTGGGCATAAAGTATTTTTCCGAAGATTTTATGGAAAGCTGTTAAAGCGTCACCGAGTAGAAAAACACGCTGAAGTTCTACTGAAGAAACCTGAAGGCTTTTGAGCCGTTATACTAAAGGTAATTTTCTAAGGTTTTTTAAGGCCACGCCTCAGCCTAAAGTAACGAATTCGTCAAAAGCCAGACAATTAAAACAATGTAAATATTTGTTGCGTTTCGTAGGGTGTAATTGAATCGGAAATCTGGAAAATGAAAATGTTGGAAACAACTGATATAACACTATAGCTATTTTAGCCGATAATGTCTTGGCTTTTGTCGGCATGGGCAATCATAAAAATGATGAGAAACCTCGTTGAAACGATATGTACAAGAAAGTTAAATGCCTATTCTAAAGTCCTTTACATTACTAAGTTTTTAAGTGCCAATTTCATTATCTCTTGTTTGAGATAAACCAAAAGTTATCACAATTTCATTCTCAATAGTCTTAAAAGTCATTCTGTCAAATATTGTCCCTTCACTTAGTCTAAAAGGCGGTATCGGCGCCATACCGAGCTGAGTCCTACGACTCAGAGAATAGTATACTTTCTACTGGTGCTGAGATACTCATGTCATCTATTGCTGGACGTGACCAGTCCTGAAACAAAATATTAATTTTTTAAAATACAAATAATTTTAGAAAGACGTTTATATAGAAAATTATTTATTGCAAACAAACACAAAATTAATTATCATAATTTCTTAGTTAGTAGCTTATATCAAGTACCTGTTCCTCCGTGCTTGCGAAGAATAAATAGAAGAGGTTAGCGCCAAGGTCGATGGCTGCAGCCAAATAGAAGACTTCACGCCACTGTCCTAATGTTTGCTAAAATAGATGTAAAAATTATACATCATCTTAGAAAAGCGCAAATTGTTCCTTGTCTAAAATACAAATGTTCAAAGTCGAAGGCAATAAGTAGTCAATTGTGTGTGTAACTCGTAATATCTCGAACTCGTAATAAAGGTAACACAATCATAATTAAGGTAAGATATCAATTTGAGACTAAATCGCCAGGGTTTAGCAAATTATCAAATTAATCCATAATAACTAACTTAAAGCAATTTATGAAGCTAAAGCTTTTTTTAACATATGAACCACATATTACTTGGCGCAGTCGGTAAGATAACCTTTTTCAAAGTAAACGGAGGCGTAAAATGCCTGTTAATACTGTCATAATTTTTTTTTACAGTAAGTCCTCTTTTTTATAAAATGTAATGTATGAGTTTAAGAAGCTAAGAAAGTACCAAAGTATAGAGTGGCGCAGTTGGTAGGTTAAGTTTAATTTGTTGAAAGGAATGTAGATTTATATACTTTGTCCCGTATCATCTTTGTATGAGTGTGTTTTTTATTCACTCTCTCATATATGTTGGGTTGTCTGGAAGAGATCGCTAACTATCAATAAGACCGCCCATTGTACACTAGAATTATTTAAATTAAGTCGTTGTATTATTATTGCTTCTCTTGTGGTGTTCAATAAAGCATACTAACTATCTATCTATCTATTTCTGATTAAGGTGTAATAAAACTGCTTATAAAGATCAAGAAATGTTGTATCAAGTCAACCATATCATTACAAATCCAACGACGAATTAAGAGCCTGTAAAATAAATCTTAATAAAACTTTACTACTTTTTTTATTTAATATATTATTGTAATAAACAATAGATAACATTATTATACTTATTCTATCTTTGGTACTTTATTTTAATATTCCTATGATATGGACAAACGGGTTGTTCCGTACTAAGCATTTCAATGCCTACCAAATTAATCCTAACATGGAAAAATAACGTGAAACCATTGAAACTTTAAACGATTTTCTTTTTTCATTTGACTACTAACCTGTGTATCACTAATGATAAGACCTATGACGTAGGGAGCCATAAATCCACAGATATTACTTGCAGCGTTTGTTATACCATACATTGTTCCAGCGAATTGAGGGGATAAATCAATATGGTTCATTTGATTACCTGAAATAAATACATAGATTAAAGAAAGCCTTACAATAAACACAAGAGGAGACTATATTATGAATGCGAAATTAACTTTGACTGTGGCGCTTTCTAGATTAAACCACCATTTCTCATGACTAGCTATATAAATAAAGTTAAACTTAATGGAAATGAAATATGATAAACCAATTGTTAAATAGTCTGTTGTGTTGGTAACTGATTCCGAATTTGATGCAAACAACGTCACAGCTAGAAGCTAGTATTATGAATGTGACAATTTGTATGTTTATTACTCAAACATGGAATAAAGATTGAACAGATTCAGAACAAATTAGTCGTACAGATCGTTTTTACTCGGCATAAAGACTACTTTATCTCGATATTTTCTATTATTTTTACCTTAAGTGGGGTACTTGAAATCCCCCATGTAAGAATTTGAATTTAATAACTTTAGTAATTAAAGAGCTACTTTCTTCATATTTTTTTCATGTGTCGAAGTTTCCGTTCTAGATTACCATACAAATAAACTGGGGTCTTATGGTATCCCCGTTTGGATTACACGTATTGTTGGTACTTAGGCCCGAAAGGTTAAAATTCGACGTAAACAAAGTCACTGGCAGTTGCTATTATGAAAATAATACATACCGGCGTAAGCAGCACCACCAAAGGCCGATGTTACTGAAAGAAGCACCATAACAGCTATGCGATCGCAACCTGCCCAAGCAATACCCAAGAGCCCAAACGCTGGTAAAAACGCCGCTGAAAATAAATAATGAAATACATATTACCAGACATTTAAATTAAATCAAACGAAATAGCCGTTGGATATCTTTTTTATGAGAGTTTAGCTCTTCACCAGGATCACATCTGATAGTAGGTAACGAAACAAGTCTAAGGTGGAAGCGCATTAAACTGGTAAGAGGAAATTTACTTCTCATGGTTTCATGGAAGTTAAATAAATAAGTCTGAGTCCGGACTAGTAGGACTTCGGCCGTGGTTAGGTTATCACCCTACCAGCCAAGATATATCGCCAAACAAAGAGATTTGTGTTGCGGTACGATGTTGTGTAAAAACAATATGAGATATATCGCCTCTTACCAGATTAGTTCGCTTCCATCTTATACTGTATCGATTACCATCAGATCATAGTCAGCTAAACTGTCACCAATAAGAAAAATACGAATGAGAGTAGTAATATGTATTGTTAAAAATTCAATATTAATAAAGTATCTAAAAGCAATAGTGATTTTAGAGTAAATGTGGACCGAACAAGTCCAAAAAATAACACACCTACAGTGTTCCACAGTTTCATACTGTTGAGTCGCGAGATCCAGCCCTTTGCAAGAATCCAATCAGCAAATATACTTATGAGTATGCCCGCTATCCATGCGGTGAGGTAAGGTAACGCAGATAAGCGCGCATTCTGAAGAAAAAAAATTGCATATACTCTATAATATTTATATGTCATACTCAAACGGTTTTAGTCTACGTCACAAAAAGAATACCGAATTCATACCGAGTGATATGGAATGACGCAGACCAATCGTAATGCCGTTTTGTTCGGATATAGAATTATCTGTCTTCCATGTATTTCAATTCATTCTCGTCGTCGTAGCCGTCTCAACCGATGCACATCCAATACTGGACAATGGTCTCTCTTAATAAACTCCACTGGGCCCGATCTTGCGCCGCTTGTGACCAGCAGCTGCCGGCGACCGCCTTCGGTCTACCTGGTGAGGGATCTGCCGACGCTGCCTTTTCCGGTGCGAGGCCGCCACCCGTCGTCGGGCCCCAACTTCCATCGGTTCTGCGATCTATGTGCGCTGTCCTGCCACTGAAGCTTTGCAATTCGGTAGACTACGTCGGTGACTTTAGTTCTCCTACGGATCTCCTCATTTATGATTTAATCACGTAGGGAAACTCCGAGTGACTCTGAGTCTTGTTCTCACAAATCATAAATTGCAACATCTGGTTATCAACATCCTTGTCTAACAATATATGTAGCGCTATTAAAATTAATTCAATTAGATGTGGTCCCGGGAATTACATTCATAACGGCATACATTCGGAACGGCAACCCTGTACAAACATTTTGCCCTCTGTTAGAACTAAGCATCAAAATTTAATGTCGATTCATTACAATATGAACATAGAGATTTGGCAATGGGATCTTATGCTATATGTAATAACAAAAATACTCACCGAAACAATGTCAAAATGTAATATATTGTTCATGTAAGTGGGAAGTTCCGTCAACTGCGTGTAGAAGAGCCATGACTGGCCGCACTGCGCAATAAGAATTGCCCACAAAGGAAGACATGTGAGGAATTTACACCAAGGGATAGACATTGTTTGCTCCTCCTCCTGTAAATAAACCACTATTAATGCTATCCATGATAAACGACAACTGCACTGTTACAACGCCTCTTAAGCCCGATAGATAACCCATCGGATATGACCCGGATGGACCCGCTGGCGTCAGCGGCGGGATCCAGCCCGTCTGCAAACGGGCAAAACAAATTACCGGACATCTAATGAAATCCTGAGAAAATCGACCGAGCAAGGCCCGTATTCCTCAGTCTGAAAACAACCCCCGGAGAGCAAAATAGATTACCGGGGACTGAAACAAGCTGCCCGGTCAATGATGCATATAGACTCGAGACGCATACCCTTCAGAAAGCTGAGAATGGCCAAGGATTTAAGCGGTTCTTAAATGGCTATTGACGATTACAGACGTTGGGCAAGGATGTACAGGAATAAATATTATCCTATATCGCTGCTTTGGATGAATTTAATATTGTGAAAGAACTGTCGCAACTTAGCCTTTAAAGAGCAGTTTTTAAATCGTCATCAGTCGCACCTTGAGATGCAATGTGAACGCATAGTAAAGAAATATTTCCTAAGTTTTAGTTAAAAACAAAGAAGAATCCAGAATATTTTATAATGCAATTCATATTCTGTGTTAAAAAATCATAGTAAAAATGACAATATAGCAACACAAACTAAAATCACAACGTTGGTTTGTCTATTGTAAAATTCGTCTTTTTGAATAGAGTCCCAGCTTATGTCTACTTTAGAAGAGTTGTTCTAAAGGAGCTATAAATTAATACAGGCCACAAACTCTTTGTGTGGCAAATATGAGACAAATTTTGATTTACGCAGAGACAACTATGCATACAATTAAATTCGATAAGCCAATAAAATGTATGCCCAAAATTACAAAATATGAGCCACGAAACAAGACTCATGTACATACAATAATATATTTATATGGAAATGAATTTAAGCATATCATTTATACAAACAACAAGTAATTCATAATTATATATACTATACCAAAACTTGAACGTAGGAATACGTAACAATATTAATGGAATGTTGAAATAAATTAAGTTTGAAATGTTTCCCTTATGTGTTTCACATTCGCTCGAAAGTAAACACGTAGTAATCAGCAAATCTAAAGTTCTTCATCAGAACAGAAAAAGTTTTCGTAAAATATAACTCCGTGTTTATCGACTAGAGTTAACATTTTAGGATGCTATATTTATATGTCGTTGGTAAACAGATTGTTTTAAGCGGTATTATCCTAAAGTTCTTAAAACAATATTTTGCATGTTACGTGTTTGCTTTTCAGCGTCAATATATACCTATATCATACAAATAAAAATTACTTTATAGATTTTTATATAGATAACCAAATTTTTTATATTCCCACGGGATTGGGAACTACGCGGGTAACTCCTATATTATAGTACGTACAATATACATATATACAATAAGATTTACATACATTATTGTTTTCGATAAAGAAGCGTTAAACATAAGTGTAGTCTCAATAAATTATATTATAAAATTCTCATTGACCTCATGAATTCAATGAGTCATTGTATACCAGATTAATACAATACACACGCACTGCTACATAATAACTGATAAAAACGGTCTATTAAATATGAACGCCTTGATAAAAGTTTCAACCGAAGTTTATCTTTTCTCACTTAATCCTGAACTTGTAAAAATAAAATATACTGTTTTTCTTTAGTTCTATAGGCGCTCTTGTATAAAATTTTAATTATTATATATTTGCGTATCATATATGTAATAGTAATTATTTTTACATCTTCTCTTTTATGTATTGTTTGTAGTTACTATATGTAACCTTTATTATAGGACCACATCCTTCCAATGAATGTTTCCTGTGTTTTGCAATAAGACCGCCTAAAAATGCCATGGTTTCAATGTTGTTATTGATGTGCAATAAAGAATTACTATACTATCTATAAATATTTAGGTACTATGACGCCCTCGTAATGTTAAAATTCTGACGCAATATTTAAAATCATTTAAAAAATAAATATGTATGGAAAGAAATTGTAAGCGTAAATTTATATATCGCCATGGATTACGTGTCATATTTGCTTATAAAAACATAAATATAGCTCAAGAACGAGGCAAAGTGGCAAGAGTAGTCATGTCACAGCGTGCATATTCATACAGATTTCATAATTTTCTATATTTGACAATTCAATTGGATTATCTGATTGGTTCCATCTTAAGAAAAACTCACAATCTCTATAGTCAATGAATAATAGTGACTTATAACCTCTGCAATATCGAAACAGGCGTAACTTTATTATCATATCATAACATTATTATTATTATTATCATATATATATATTATCATTTATGATATCCGTGAATGCGTCAGCGTGAAAATGACATTGAAAAGATTACTTGGGAACTATCAGGAAATCTATACACAAAGAAATTTATGTAATAATCATAAATGTTATGAAGATATTGATGTGTAACACAAATTATGTGTTAGTTATGAGAATATTTTATCGAGCCGCAATTCACTTTTGTTTTTATAAAACTATTTTTTCTATTTTTAACCATATTTATCGTTGCTCTCGTTTGTTGTAGCGCAGTGTGGAACTGTACTCGCGCGAGCCAAACTTTGTGGCATATAGGCCGCTGATTGTGAACCCCTGGTTTAGGATGCTTAAAACAGTATTCTTTAAATGACTGGTTAATTCTTGAAAAACCTTATACATACAGTTTATATTTAAAAATTTGTGCTTTGCTAATTTCATTATTTTAAAGATATATAAGAGTGAATCCAACGACATTACAATGTAAACCAAAATTATGGTATGTATTTCGGAAATAAGTGATTATTATTAAGACATACAAAATATAATTACCTGAGGTCCGATAGACTGTGTGATGAATTCAATTTCCTTGGGACATATCCTGGGATGTCTCTGAGGTGTGTCATATATTAAAAACAGCCAGGCTATGAACCATAAAACACCAAGTCCCCCAAACAAATAGAAACATAATGGCCAGCCACCACCAAACTCTAGTGTACAAAGCCATCCAGATATTGGCAGTGATATAACTGTTCCTATGTTAGACCCTATAAGATAAAATTAAAAAACATACAGAGAAATCTTAAATATAACATTAATATGTGAAGCAAGAAAATATTGTCCTTTTTACAAAAACTACAGTAGGCTGAAATAAATTGATGCAGTTAAAGTATATATGCAAATAGGTGCAGACTTTAACATTTCTCTATCAACTTGTCAACTCTAAGAAAAATGGGTGATAAAACTGTATTCTATAATTTTGCTCATCTAACGAATTTCAACATTATATTTTTTTTAATCACTCAACAATAAAATACTCATTTAAGAATTTCTTAACATTGTACATCTATGTCATACATTCATTAACATCAAAGAACGTGAATAGCTATGTACTATATAAAAGAAATTATTTATATAATATAAATTAGGTCTGCTTCTATTTAATTATGATAATTACAAGTTCGCTTATGCTATAAATGTTTATTACAACATAACTTAATAAACACTATCTAAAGTTTAACATTGGAGTGTGATTTCACTTGAAAGTTAGTCATGATACATTCTAAGATTGGTACTGCTAACCTGGCAGAATTATTTATTGGGGGCATATTTGTATTGGTAGGATGGTAGCTATGGAGGAAATTTCCCACCAAATCAAAAATCGTACTAATTAGTAAGCACAATTGGCTGAGTTTACTCTACCAGGAATCCAAGCCTGCTAAGTAAGTATTCACAACAGTAAGCAGTAAGGGTCTCAAAACCTAGTTTAGCCATTAAGCATAACAAAAGAACTTATATTAAAAAGGAAATTAATAATTGTCTACTATTTAACATCAACTTCTTTAACTATTTACATAGAAAAATCCATTTATATGAGCTTTCAATAAATGGTGCTGTATAAATTTCAGCAAAAAAATTTAATTGTAGAATTAATATATTTTTTTAATGTAATAAAGTCAATTGTAAACAACATGGTAAATAAAAAAATATTTGTAGTTGAGTGGTTGATTTAAAAAAAGTTTTATTATTATTAACACTTGATAACTTGATGATGATATTTAAACATATGAAATAATATTAGTAATTAAATGTTATACTTAAAACTCACCTGCATAAACATATGCAGCAAACTTTGACCTCTCCAAAGGAGGTATCCACCTGGCTAGCATAGCATGCATTGCAGGATATGTAACACCTTCGCCTAAGCCTTCGAGTATACGAACAGCTATAAAGAACTTAAAATCTACATATGCAGCTATTGGGCTCAGTAATGTGAAAATTGCTGTCAGCAATACTCCAACACCATATACCAGTTTACCACCATATATTTCTGCAATTCTTCCACCTGGAATCTACAAAAAAAATTAGCAATGCTATATATATTCAATTCCTACTATTAATTAGGTCACACAAAATACAATTTTTTCAAATATTACATCCTTTAATGAAATTTTAGAAAAACTTTGTACAATGCCATCTATTGTGAGCTCACACACTTAAGAAGTTCATGCTAGTTATCAATAGAAGTAAGTTTAAAATATTTGTTTTAAATTACTTATTTGTATTTTGGAGTACCACACATGTCGTTTAACTTTAAAATTAAATATCATATAATTATTACAGCCAAAACAATGATGGCAAAATTAAATACCATTATAAATTTTTCTTCTGAAAAACAATTTACCTGTGTTAAAACGTAACCATAAAAGAATGAGCCCAATATAATACTTTGTTGTTCTGCAGTCCAGTTAAAATCCCCCGGTCTCTGAAATTATTATTCATACTTTACAACAATAAATTATACATATTTAAGAATATTAACACAATTCAAATCGTCTAATTTCACAAGTGAACTGATTGGAAATAAAACAAAGCTTTTTAATCAACCAATAGCACAATAGTATTTTGTATAATATTATGACTGTGATACAAATATTATTATTCTCTTAGGAAACAGAGGCAATTTCAACAAACAAGATTTAATTTATTGTTTTGATACTGCTTTTTACCGAATTCTATTAACCCAAATGAAATATATAGCAATTTATTTTTCAAAATTATTAAAATATTTAACTCGATATTTAAAAGTAAATTGATCATTCTTACTGACACAATGGCATTCAGTGAATGGACCACGGCTGATTTGCATAAAAGTAGGCACAAGTTGTATGAATTGTATGCTGAGCGTCAGTACAACACTAGTGTGGAGTTCAGAGATTATGTGAGATCATTTTCCAAGGATTTTAAAAAGAAATGTGTTACTGCTAAATCGCAACACATAAAATATAAGATACAAAACAGTAGTAATGTAATTAAAACAACTTGGAAAATAATTAATAATGAAACAGGAAAAGCAACTCCGCGTTTTAATGAATTTAATTTAGAGTTAGAGAATAAAAAAATATCGTCAGACTCAGAGGTTGCTAATACTTTTGAAGAGTTTTTTACAAATATTCCTGTCTCAACTACTAAATCGCTGAACTCATCACCTTCCATTGCACTCTCTTGGCTAGCTGATAGCATGCCCCAATGTCATGGTATCTTTAAATTCAGTCATGTCGATGCCTCTGATGTTATTAAGTCATTTAATTTAATCAATAACAAAAAAACTAACGATTTGTGGGGTCTATCGGTTAACCTTGTAAAATCATTAATTGACATTGTTGCACCTGACATGGCGGAAATTTTTAATAATTGTGTTGATTGTGGTGTATTTNAAAAAAAAAACAGAATACCCGACTGAGTTTGTTGTGGGCTCTTCTCGGATCAGGGCGCGAAGGAACCCTCGTAACTTTAGATTTTAAGTCGTTCTGGAGTATCATCATCAGACGTACATTAGAATTAGAGTGTGGAAAAGAAAAGAAAAAATATTATTTGACTATTCAAAAGTGCTGTAATATGCCTACTTGAATAAAGATATTTTTGATTTGATTTGATTTGATTATCAGTATCATTTTTGTCTATGAGTGTGTGTGTGTGCCTGTGTGTGTATGGATATTTTATTAATTCAAAGCTAATTTTAACGTTGTGAAGATGTTGACAATGTTAAAGCTTTTACTCTAGTTAATTAAGTCGAATAATGATCTCTGAACAAATATTTATTGTTAAGATTAAGTTCTATTATAATTATACTCACAGTTGGCTCAGTATTATTACTTGGACCAGAAGTAGGACAGACATCTAATGTTGAATCATTTGATATAATTGGTGCTGTTGAATTTATCATTGCTACAATAGCAACAGAAAGGTTCACCCTCATTGCATATACATTGGCAAAGCCAAGGAAGCCCATTATCCCTAGAACTGTTCGACATTTGATCCATCCTGTAGTTTCTTCGACTAAAAGCAGAAATTATAAATTTTTTTTTTTGAATGGTGACAGGTTGGAAAAACAGGTTCTATACAGCTTTCACATAAGCCAAATACTTTTTATGTATAGATTACTTCCTGATCGTAATTTTTCTAGGATGTCTAATAGAAATTAAGACCAAGTAATATTTTATCATAATTTTCATCATGTTTGTTCTTGTGGAGAGCACTATTTATATATTGCTGACAGGTTAACACTTGACTGTGACTGCACTTCATGATGTGTAATGCTATAATCAAAAATTATAACCAGCTTATTGGTAAGAGGTAATTTACATCTTAATAGTTTTTTTGCAGCTTTATACCACAATTGAGGGCATATTGTTCCTGATAGTTTGGTAACTAGCTTGACCAAAACCTCCCTTCAATCTAAATATATTAAAAATATTGTTTTATAAAATTGCCTTACTAGGAACAAATAAAGGATCTTTGTCAGCAAAGCAGGTACTTGTACCATTACTCCCAAACAAGATGGTCAAAAATACACAATGTAGTCGATTATTGTGTTTTTAAACAACATAATAAAACACCAATTAAATCGATAGAGATGATAAGATCCAACTTAGAAATTCAAATATGCAGTGCATAAATTCAAACATCAAATTATAAAAAACTTAAAGTAACTAACACACTATTTTTGTAACATCAACATGTAGATATTACATGAAATTCCCATGTTACAAGAAAAGATTGTTAGTCATTAATGTCAAATACTTGTTGATCTATAAACTGAACCAATAACAAATAGTTAATGTACGGCGATAATATTACCTCTCTCGTTTAAAACTAGGTTTCTGTGACTACTCGTGACATCATTTTCTATATCATGATTTATCATTGAGTTCTCTTCTGCCGACTCTGCCATGATTTACCCCGCACTAAATCTTTATAAATTTTTCTGCAAGCATTTAAAACTAAATTGTATTCAGCATATATTATTATTTAAAAGCAATAGTTTGTGATTAATGACTCAGAACGGTTTTTTTATTATGATTTAGTACGTAAACAAAGAAACATATCCCTCGAGAAATGACAGCTAAATTTTAAATTTATGTCAAATACACATCAATTTTGCGTCAATGTCAGCTTTAAAATAGTAGATAATAAATATTTTAGCTTAAGGCATAGACAAATAGAGGTGAAAAGCACTGCTTTTTAATTAATATTTATAAAAAAATAACATTTTCAATATACATATTAATTATTTGAGTTGACTATAACTCTCTCGATCTGACTTTACTTAAACGAGGATTACGTAGAATGATTGCTCAGTCTCATTCGATACCCACAAAATAAAGTGTACAACGCTCCTAAAGAAGCTTTCATTTCAAAAGTGAGCTTCGTCCGTTAACAGTTCCGTCAATTTTATTTAAAGACAATCTTAATCTTGTTTTAAGAAATAAAAACAAGATTAAGATAATATTTGTTCGTTTTTTACCTCATATCTTCCGAACCGATCCGATGAACCGATCTTGATGATTCTTTATTATATGAAAGGTGGTGCTTGTCGTAGGGTCCCATTTTTTTAGTCCAGTTCTGATGGCATCCATAAGAAAACTGTATAAATTTATATCTAACAGACACAAATAATATGAGGGCAAAAATATGACTTTGTATTTTTATCATAAATTATACATGTATTTCGTAAAATACGTCCATAATAGTAACATCATACCCAATTTTTATTATTAAAATTGCGATGTTAAACTGGTTAATAGAGGTAGATAATGTCAATTATAATTCATTAATAACTTAAAATATCTTAAACATGTGCGCGACAAATGTATGAATAATTCAAGATCACGCAAACAGATTTCGATGAATCGTTTTTATTGAAAAGGATATTTCACTTTGTAAAGTTGTTTCATTTAAACGGTGCCGTGTCATCTGAGCAACACGTTTTATAGGTGTACCTATATTGAGACAAATTTATTAGTTTAATACAGATGCATTGAAAATCAAGAAATAAAAATTTTTACAAAAAAAGAACTGCCTTCAAAACAAACTCTTACAAATATTAATATATGGCCTATTCTTTGTTAGAGGTCTTCGTATTCTTATATTCGGAGTCAACGTCAGCTAAGGTAGATGTATTCAGTGTTCTCTAGGCAGCTCTCGCGCCACTCGCACTTGTATAAATATATAGTTACAATCAATAGCTGTATATGTAGGTACCTACTTTGGCTGACACCGACTCCAAATATAATAGTACGAAGAACTCTAACAAAGAATACGCAATTATTTTTTACTTTTTAGGGCATATTATCATATTTTGAAGAGTTTGTTTTGAAGGCGGTTCTTTTTTTCCAAAATGTTTCATTTTTAGTAAAACATGTTAAATCTATCTTGGCCATAATTCTCAGCAATATTAAACCTCTCTGGACGCAGTAATTTGTGGAGAAAAAATAGTTTTCTTCTCTACAAATTGAAACTGCATCTCTCATAGTTAACATTTAATTACTAAATTTATACACACCGGCGTATTTAGCGGAATATAAAATGGATATCAGTATGATATAAGGTTATGATACTGATATCAAACCTTTATTTTTATTTTTTTTTATGTTCCGCTAAATATGCCGTTGTGTATATATCATTAACAAGTGCAAAATAAAAGATAAACACAGGTCTTTATATCAACCTTGACACTGTCTTGATAACTACAGAGGGTCGTTGATATAAACATGTTATTAAGCAAATTATATGTTCATTGTATCATCTACAAGTAAGAATAAAAATTAGCTGAACAAATAAAATAAATATTATAAGTACTGATTTGTAAATTTTATTTACAGATAAAACCCATCATTTTGAAGACAAAAATATACACACGAGACACAAATTTTACAATAAAATACAAGAACTTATCATAACAAATTAACTTTTGAAAAATAATTCAACATTTTAAATCAATGCTATAAATTTTTTACAACTGTTGGCACAAGCAAACCCATTATTATAGTAGACAATAGATTGACACTGTGATTATCAAGTATATTTCTTCCACTTATACGCTTTACACTTAAACTGGAGTGGGAAACTATTTTTCCATTTTTATCCACACCTGCAAAAAATAAAACAAGCTTTAAATAAACGTGAAAAGTAAGTAGCCTATCATCCTCATTCAAATGAGATAGGGTTCTTAGAGTATAGATAACAAAGTACTACTCTGACAGCCTAGCTGGTACTACCCAAGTATGGTGAATACTCATTTTGTGGGTTTTGATCTCCGTTAGGGTGCATATAGAAAGTAACATTTTCTAATTTATCTGAATCTGAACTAGTAGGAGACTTTGGCAATAGCTAATTACTGCCATACCAGCAAAGACATACCGCCAATTAAAAATTTGTATTTCAGTATGATGCTGTGTAAAAACCATCTTACAGGATTAATACGCTACATCTTATACTGTATTACCACTTACCATCAGGTGTGATCACAGTCAAGCGCTAACCTGTCAGCAATTTAAAAAAATAATATTAACAACCCCTCCATTCACATTGACATTGTAAACTTTAATTCTGATTTTATTTTTATTTGTCATTCATTCATTTTTAACTTCTCATTGCATCGTCATCGTCGCTTTAACCGATGGACGTCCACTGCTAGACATAGGTCTCGCGTAATGACGTCCACAATGCCCGATCTTGCGCCGCCTGGCTCCAGCGGCTACCGGCGAACCTCTTTATATCATCGGTCCACCTTGTGGGGGGTCTACATACACTGCGCCGTCCGATGCGGGGTCGCCACTCCAGCACCTTCGGCCCCCAACGTCCATCGGTCCTTCGGACTATGTGCCACGACCATTGCCACTTCAGGTTCGCGATTCGCAGGACTATGTCGGTGACTCTGGTTCTACTACGGATCTCGTCATATCTAATTCGATCACGTAGAGAAACTCCGAGCATAACCCTCTCCATCGCACGCCGAGTGACTCTGAGCTTCCGCATGAGGCCCATAGCTAGCGACCACGTCTCAGAACCGTAGGTCATCACTGGCTACACGCACTGTTGCATTGCATATATTTAATAAATAAATAATAATTATTATTTAAAGATGCAAGTATAAACTCCTAATTGAAGACAGTGTTTCTAAGATAAATTATTAATTACTGTACTACCTTTTATGCTAAAGATATGATTTTTTATGGCTGACAGTTTTTGCGCTTGACTGTGTTCTCACCTGATGGTAAGTGATGATACAGTCTAAGATGGAAGCGCGCTAATCTGGGAAGAGGCGTCATACCCCTTACGGTTTCTATTCAGCATCGTAACGGAATTCAAATCCCTTTGTTTTGGCGGTACATCTTTCCTGGTAGGGTGGTAACTAGCCACGGCCGAAGCGTCCCACCAGACCAGACAAATTAGAAAATACAATTTCCTAAATTCGTCCTACCGGCGAACCCGGGACCTCTGCTAGCAAGGAGAGGCACTGCGCCAGCGAGGCCGCCAAAATGTTGTTTAAGTATCATGTTTGGATCTCTATATGATTTTAATCATTATGTTTACAAAAATGTCAAAATATAGGTTGGCTGTTTATATGTAGGAGCTATCAATAATTTAAGTACAATATACCAGAAAAAAAACTTACACATACCTGAATATTGCAAAGTTGCACCTAATATAGAATCTATGAGACTGCCAAGTAACCCTGCTAAGGCACCATATATAATTATAGGCCACTGTGCAGGTGCATACATAAGTAAAGATTTATCAGCAAAATATAAAACTGTTAAGTAATGAGCCAAACCAATGACTAGACCCCCTAAAGTACTGACAACAGTTCCAATTGCACTAATTCCTCCATTTGTCCCTTTAGGTACCCTTTTCCAAGTTGTTATTAAATATGGATCAGATTTATCTAATACAGTGCCTAACTCTGAAGCCCAAGTATCACCATTACAACATGCAAAGACACCTGAAACTAATATAATTAATAACGAAAGTAATATCATTTTTTAAGTCGATTCCTATGCCATTACACAATTTTCTTGAACTGGAACTGAAAATAAAAACTTTACACTTAACAAATTCTTATTAAGATATGGAGGGATGAACAAAAAAGCAGTCTATTAACAATTGAAATTTCACCAAAACATGTACAAAGAGATTGAAACTAATAATAGGTGTTGAAAAAGGTATACATAAAAAACTAAATCACATATATAATATTAATTATATGTATGAATTAACTTTCAATATAAAAGTAGCTTTACCTAGAACTCCAATACTCAGCCAAGATGCTCTATAATCATTTGAAAAATTTATTGGTCTCTCTGAAGCTCCAATATCTAATAAATATAAAAGTCCCAGTTGAGTAGCCATGCCTCCATTACACAACACTTGAATCCAATTTCTTTGACCTCCTGAAATAATAAGGATTAACTATAGGCAATCATTTAGAGAGACAAAACTTATTCTATAAGAACTGTTGTATGTATTTGTTGCTGGGAAATGGTTCAAGGGTGTATTCCTCCATCAAGGACACAGGGACTAGCTGACCCTTGAAGACTATCCACTTAAACCACCTCTTGACTGGAATGCTGGGTGGCATATTCACCGACACATTCAACTCTAGCACCCCAGATGAATCTGCCTCAAAGGTTCAAGAAAGGTTCAATGAGTGTGCCTGCCCCCTACAAGACGACAGCATCACAGGAGGGCACTACCTTCCAAATTTAAATGCATTTAAAAAATGAATTAACTTCAATTTCATAATTTTGCTGCTCAGAATAAAATTACAATGGTGATAATAGCGACCTTACTTTTAGAAAGGAAAGTCAAAGAAAACGCACAGTATATATAAAATTTAGTGACACAAGAACTTGCTTCATTAGCAGATGTTCTGGATTCGATACCCGGAATGTCAAATTTGGCTGTTTGCATTTTCTAATTTGTCTAGGTCAGAACTGCTGTGGGGCTCTGGCTATAACAAGTTACCAACTAATGAACAAAAATGTACTTCCAAGAAAATATTGTGTTCTGGCATTATGTTGTGTGGAAACCATTAACATGTATCAAAATCTTATGACTATCATCTCTTACCAATAGGTGAGATTGCAGTGACATGCTAGCCTGTCTGCAATTACTAACAAAATAAATAATTTTTAGACATTAAAATTTCTTGACTTTATAAATATCACAAATAAAATGAGACTAGTAGAAATAACATGGCTCAAAGACATGCTTATAACAAGTACCTTCCTTGAAATCCTCATCAAACTTTTTTTTTAAGTGTTGTTTAAATCTTGTGGCTTTGGAGGAAGACAGGAAAAAGACTAGCAAGTCCACAATGAAGCAATAATTAGACAATGTAAGTACAAATGCTACAACTAATCCCAGTAATGCTCCACTGAAGTTGATGCTTTTTTTTCTGTATCCATATATAGCTATAGTAATGGGTATCAAACAAGATGCCAACCATCTTGCTGGAGCTATTACAACTGGTTCTGAAAATATGAAATGGTTTTTATTTCGACTTGCAATCTCTACTTTGTTTATATAAATATCTTGTTACTGTTTGTGGTTGTGCCTTCCCAAAATGGCTCAACCAATTTTAATGTTTTTTTTTAAATATATTTTGTGGGCATAGATGAGACATATTTATAATATAGTAATAATCCCCCACCAACAAATTTTATTTATGACATCAGTATTTTTATATAACCAAACATTTATTTATTAAGGCAGACAAAACATCAAGTAGTCTTAATTTTTACGTATTAGTATAGAAGTGTTAGTTTATTACTATGTTTTTATTGATACATATCTTAAACTTAATTATATTCATTCAATTACAAAGTTTATTAAGCTTATTATAGAAAACTGAGATTCTAGTATTAATAATTTCTATATCTAGCTTAGCTAACTTGTTATATGATCAACACATCTTGACTAAAGGGTTATTAAGAGGTTTTATTTTTAAAAACAAAAAGGCGAAATATATTGTTTGACCTACAACTTTATTAATTCTTATATTAATACTTATTTGAGAGAGTGAAGTCACTGAGTCTAGGTTGGAATATAGTATTTTCAAATCCAGTCTTTTAAATGTTGTAAATTATTGTGATTTTTTGTATATGACAAAAAGGTTAGTATTCAATTTTAATATTTCCCCACTTCCCCATAGCAGGCACTATGCATATTACACTAACAAAAGCTGGTAAAATGTATAAGGTTTTGACAGAGAATTTTATGAAAATAAATTGATACACTAAATAAATAGTATAATTTTTTATTTAAATTTACGTTTAATTAAATGTGATTTAAGCAAATCTCACCATCAAATCCTTCAGTCTTTAAAATCAATTTTGAATATATTAGATTTATTATCCACATTGACATTGATAAGGGTATAACAAGGGTAATTAGCAGTACTGTTAGAATATGGCTATTTTGCAAACCCTTCTTTTCTTCTGGTAACTGTTCTTGACATATTTTATTATTTACCAACATTTTTATTCATAAATTTTGTTTTTCTACTATTAAATGTTTCGTGACGATTATGCAAATTTAGAAACGGGCGCCACTTTCTATTCGGTGTTCTTGGCACAAATGTAACTGTCAATTAAAAATGTATTTTAAATCAATAATATAATATTTATTCAAAGAGTTTATATTAATTTAAACATGATTTACACTGTAAGTTTACTGTCACTTTTTAATATTCAAAAGTATTGTAAAGGTAAACTGTTAGGTTCTAATGGTCTTTTCCCTTAGCTAAGAAGTAAAAAATAAGCACAAATTCAAAATTAGAGATACTGATAATCTATGAAAGCTTATACGTATATATAAGTATATTATTTGTAAGCAATCATTTATTTTATTGACAAACTTTAATATAAACACAGATTAAATAAAGGTACTACTTGTAGAACTACATATAATTTAAGAAATAATTTTGTCACAAGAATAGTAACTCGATCGCTAGTAAGCCTTTTTGTTACATACATAACATCACGCCTCATTCCCATAGGGGTAAGCAGAGACAACATCCTTCCACTTTCCACGATCCTTGGATATCTCCTTCGCTTCTTTCATTCTCATTAAACCTTTCATACAAGTTCGTCGGTTTAGAGTAATAAGAGAACGTTGTGGTTTAAAAGAAGATGTAGTGACTAAAATTGAGAAAGGTATGCATAGATGGTTTGGGCATGTAGAGAGAATGAATGAAAGGAGACTGACAAAAAGGATTTATGAGTCAAGAATGAATGCGAAAGTTGGAAGGGGAAGACCAAGGCAAACGTTCCTGGATCAAATCCAGGACATTTTAAATAAGGGCCAAGTCAAGACTACTTTAAACCGACGAACTTGTTTGAAAGGTTTAATGAAAATGAAAGAAGCGAAAGAGATATGCAAGGATCGTGGCAAGTGGAAGGATGTTGTCTCCGCCTACCCCTATGGGAATGAGGCGTGATGCTATGTATGTATTTACATTCATTTTCATTACTTTCCCTTTCAAAGCTTTATTCATAATATTTACCATCTCTTGTAGCTCATTAGCGGATCTCTCTTTGTTACTAATGTTTTTTTAATATACAATCATTCTCTGACTGTGGTTTTTAAAAATAAAGCACGTAAACTCAAACCTGTTAGTACCAAATGTTGCAGAACACTTGTTCTTTCAATGCAATATCAATCTGATCGTATATTATATACTAGCTGAGCCAGCGACTTCGTCTGCGTGGAATATTTGTTTTGGTAGCATTTTCATTAATTTAGGGAAATTGTTTTACAAAAGAGAAACACACCCACACTGCCCTTTGAGGGTGGAAGTACTTATAATTTACTTTTGATAGTTTCCGTTATGTCAAAAAAAAATTTGACCAAGTTTTACATGCCATAAAAGATATACTTTGTAAATGTGAAATTATATTTTTAATGTGAAAATTTCAATGTTTTCAATTAACACCCCCGCAACCCCCCTTGTGGGCAGAATTTTGGAAAATCCGTTCTTAGCTGAACTCTACACGGCAAAAGGAATATTCCTACCAAGGAATATACCTACCACCTTACGGCTCCAGAAATATCACGATGAGTCAATAGATACCTGGATTTCTCTTATATATATAATTATAATAGAAAGTCGACTGACAATACTCCAAAACCAAAATGCATTGCAGATTTATTCCCTAGACACTTCAAAAGAGAACCGATTGACGTGCCAGATTCTTGTAATACAATCGGCAATATTTTTGAGGTTAATTCTGGCGAAGACTCGTTTAATAATTTGTGTAGTATATTTACGCCTTTGCACATTGCTAAAATTATGTGTAGTATTGAGCGTGGTATATCGCCAGGACATGACGGCCTCAGCGTGGAACACATTGTTTATGCTAGTGACGAAATATATCAGGTTGTATCTGTTATTTTTACCGCATGTGTTAGACATTGTCACTTACCAAAAGATTTAATGAAAACGGTGGTGATACCGATTGTTAAAAATAGGACTGGGGATCTGTCATCTGTGTCATATTATAGAACAATATTTTTGGGTACTATAATCGGAAAGGTTTTAGAGAGGCTCTTGCAGCCCGAACTGACAAAGAACTTTAAAATCGATGACTCCCAGTTTGGATTTCGCGCCGGACTTTCGACGGATTCAGCAATTCTGAGTCTTAAATATACTGCTAGCTATTATGTTGCCAGGAACACTTCTGTCTATGCATGTTTTCTAGACCTTACCCGGGCATTTGATCTTGTCAATTATAACATCTTGTGGAATAAATTGTCAAGATTTATGCCCAAAGAAATCGTGAACCTGTGGAGATATTGGTACGGAAACCAAACCAATTGCGTGAAGTGGGGTAATTCTTACTGCAATGATTTTAAATTGGAGTGTGGGGTTCGTCAAGGGGGCTTGACCTCGCCGGACCTTTTCAATTTGTATATTAATAAACTGATTGGAAGACTGAGTAGTATTAAAATCGGCTGTCACATTAGTGGCGTCTGTGTTAATAATTTAAGTTACGCAGACGATATGGTTCTTCTCAGTCCTTCAATAACTGGACTTCGGAAGCTGCTTTGTGTGTGTGAACAGTTCGCTAAAGAGCATGGTCTCCAATACAATGTTGCCAAAACTGAAATGGTTATTTTTAAAGCGGGCCAAGGTCCGGAGGTGATTTTGCCGGTATCTTTGAATCGGATGTCAGTTCGCGTTGTTAAGAGTTTCAAATAATTAGGTCACATATTGACTGAAGACCTAAAGGATGATAGTGACATGGAGAGGGAGTGCAGGGCTTTATCGGTGCGAAGTAACATGATAGCACGCAGATTTTCACGTTGTGCGGATGACGTAAAGATTACCTTGTTCAAAGCATTTTGTCAGTCGTTCTACACAAACCCGTTATGGACAAGGTACACAGCACGATCTTACAATGCGTTGAGAATCCAGTACAATAATGCTTTTCGGTTTCTAATGAAATTACCACGAATCTGCAGTACTAAGACGTTGTTCGCAACGTTTTTTTAATTTTTAATTAGTTTAAATATGATTAGTATTTTTTTATTTAATTTTAAGTGTAATTTTATTTATTATTACATATAAATAAATTTATAATAATTACTAGTATACAAAAATATGAAATAATACATATACCTACATAAACAATTACATAAATACATATAACGGGCGGAAGATACACCCCGGCAGGGAGACCAAACGGCCGGGGGTCAGGGCTACAGGCTGAGAAACCGCCGGATTATCCTAGCNCTTGTTGGCCAGTATGGTCTCTAATGAAACACTCTAATGAAAATTTGACCTCAGCCAGTTATTTTTTTTTTCTAATTTTAAGTAGAGTTTTTGCCAAGGATGTCGGATCATATAATTTAGAATACCCCGGGGCAATCTATAAATAAATAAATTATTATTAACTAAATCAACTTGATCGTAAAAATGGTAGATTTTGAAGATTAAATTTTAATTAAATTAAGAACTGATTCAAAAAAGTTGCTTCTATGAATAAAATAAAAACAAAATTCCTTCAAAAAATCTTCTAGAAAAACAAATATTTGTGTTTTTAATAATAATATATGCTTTGTGCTGCATCACTGGCCAGACACTATTATTTCGCGGGCCGGTTGCGGCCCGCGGGCCGCCATTTGTCCAGATCTGCTCCAGATAAATGATATGCGTTCCATACTTGACTAATAACTACCCTTAAAAACTTTGAAAATATTAACTCCTCTATTAATTCCATTGTTTTATTAAATTTGGTAACCTAACGACCATTAAATTGGGAAACGAAATAGCTACTTTAGTTATTTTGCAAATATATTAGGTACATTTCACTGTATAGTTATTTATAATTTATATTAAAAATACATACTTGTTTCTTCCATCATATATAATTTTTTCTTTTATCTGTAATAATGGAAAATCGAAATGTATACAGTAACATTTTGTACATGTACTGTCTACTATATCTGTGCTTAGTGCTTAGAATCTGTTTACTCTGTGAAATGTGAATAGATTTTAGTTTAGTTTTGACTTTTCGACGAGTTGAGAATTGTTTTTTATTTCGTTCATTTGTCAATAAAATTGAAACTACTAAGACAATGAAAATTTTCTTATAAGCATAATAGAGCTGTAAATTTTAATATGAAGCCCCTCATAGATTTTGATGAGTGTCTTAGAGATTCCCCAAAATTCAGGTAAGGTGATAAAAGTTTGGTGTAAATAGAAAGTGAAATTTAGTACGTGTTTTGTTTATTGAGTGTTAAATTTGTACTTAACATGTGGTTTTAGGGAGCAGCTGGAAACTGAAGAAGCTAGTATAGAAGCGTTAGAGCAGAAACTGGACAAAGTATTAAAAACATGTTCAGTTATGATAGACTCGGGAAAAACGTATATGAGTCATAGAAGGTAGATTAGTATCTTTTTTTTAATACGTAATCAAAATTTTGATTGTAAAAATGTTTGTAAAAGTAATATCTATTTTTTATTTAATAAGTTCCTTGTCCTCATATATAAATTAATATAGTACTTTGTTTGTATAAAGTTTTTTCTAAACTGGGAACCCTCTAAACTGTCAGACACTATTTTTACTAGTTATTGTACCAAAGAATCTGTTTTTGATTTATTCATTTTCTAAAGTAAAGGTATTGACATCAATTACTTTAATATATGGTATATTTATTAATATATTGTTTTTATTAATTTAATACGATAATTGTTTCTAAATAGGTAAAAGGTTTTAAAGATTTACATATAACATTTCAGATTTATACTATATAGTTTAATAGTAAATAAAGTTTTTATTTGCTTTAAAAATATAACAGTCTCCTCTTATGATTTCTACACTGGGTTAACAAACTTGCATCTTAAGTTGTGTCATCACTTACCATCAGATGAGATTACAGTCAAGCATTCTAAAAGAAATTTGCTTTGCATAAAATTATTTAGTATATTAAACTAATACAATGTTACCTCTAGCACTTTTACAAATGCTTTATGGGACATGAGCAGCAACTTTACTGAGGATTCGACAGTACTTGCAGCACTGAACCGAATGATTCATTCACTCCAAGAGATGACAAAATTCCATTCCATTTTATTGGACCAAGCTTCTCGAACAATACTCAAGAATCTCACTGCATTTATTAAAGTGTAAGCATTTTACTTTATTAAACCATTAACACTGGACATCATATCAGGCATATGTGACTGGCATTGTATATCATTTATGAGGCCATATAGTACACTCTACTTTGGTTCAACATACCCATCTATCAGACACATTTTCTTTTTCTTCATTGTAAATTTTTCTCTAAATTTTAATTTAAACAGCTGTCAAGGTACACTTTTACTAATACCTCTACCTACCCTAAAAGTAAATAATTGTAATTTACAAAAATTATCTTGTTACATTAAAAGCTTGAACATCTTTAAAAAGGCACATCATCAAATGATATTCTACTTCTTTACATATATTATACTTTACATATTCATGTGCTGTATGTTAAGCTAAAATTATACATTTATAAATCCCTACTTAAAAATTAATACATTTAGTATCAATTTTCTCATTAATGTATCATATCAATTTGAAATATGTTTCCTTACCTGGACACATGATTACAGTTACATGATGAATACAGTTTTAAATAGGAATGGTTTTTAATTTTGTTTTAGCTTCATGAATATTTCATTTTATTATTGTCTATATCTTTTTTTGCTGTTTTCATTAATCTTTGAATATATTTCTATGTATTATATGTCAAAGCAAGTGTTATGTTCACTTATAATTGATATATATATATATATATATAAGTAAATGTGTCCTAGTTTATGTTATTTTATATTTTGAATGTTATGTATGTATATTGTTAGTGTCCTTAAATAAATAAATAAATAAATGCATATAAAATTACAGCTTGCTTATGTAATATTAAGTGATACAGTTCTTACCTAGAGACAAATTTGTTTTGTTTCTATTTATCAAGCGTCACAAAAATAATATTAATCATGTGAACTTTTAATTAAATGACAAAAGCCAGTATTGAAATACCTTGAATAGAGAATAAACATTTTACTATATTTGCATAGGAATTCATAAATTACAGGATGTATACATCAAGGAGGAAATGTAGCAATTTAGAGACCTGCCATCTTTAATAAACTGCTGTATAGGTCATTTTATATTTAGATTGTATAAAAGAAGCAGAATATTATTGAACTGATACAATCCTGGGTTATTACTATTATTAAAAAGAATAACACTTTAAAAGCTATGTCATCCACATTATGCTGTTTTTCTGTATACCCTACTTTGATTTAGTATTCTTGTCTGTCTGCCACATTTTCTCTAAATTTCAATTTTAAATGGATTACATGAAAAACTTTTAGAAGGAATTTGTGGCAGACATATTATACAGAAGAATTATGTTTAAATGATATGCTAAGAAGTATATGAGGCTTGACACTAAATTATTGTTGGAACAAATGCAATCATTACATAGTCCTTACTTTAAAATGGCATGAACATGTTTTGTAGATCTATTTTAAAATAAAATCTATATAGCTGCATTGGAAGAATTGTGACAAAATTAAATTAAATTAATTTGCAAATTAAACAGAACATAAAAATAAACCAATAACATTGTGATTTCTTGTGCCACCACAGCCAACAAGAACATGAGTTTTGATACAAGAAAACGTGCAACTCCTCTGCTTTCTGCTGTCCTAAACTAGCATTTTGAGAACATTCGTATTTGTGGTTAATCATCCAACCATGATGATAACTACATATGTATAAAAAGTAATAATTCAGACACAAATTATTTAAATTGTGATTAATGTTTATAAAAAACAGCAAACATTCATAACAAAGTGTGTTATCATCTCCTACAAATAATAATTTTGTTGACTCATTCCCATTAGTGATAATAAACAGGGAAACAAGTAATATAATTTTTTTAAAGGAATTCCAACACCATGTTTCATGAAATTTTGAAACCCTTTATATAAAACAGAATTTAAAGAAACAAAAAACAATTTGGAGCCTGTTCATTGTTAACAAACAATCAAATACTAAAAAAAACTTGATTTTATTGGTTTACTCGGATTTAATTCTTGAAAGTGTGATTTTTCTCATTGGTTTTGCAACAAACATTACTTATTCTTACCATTAAGGTAAGGTTCTATCAATAATCAATGGATACTTCGCCTGAAGTCGCCGCCCAAGCTGTGGCATTTATCTAGGCGGGACACAGCCAACGAAATGTGAGTGTTCAACCTAATTTAAGTCGATCTGCGGTCCGAAATGTTTATTCGCGGTAGCTAGAGACTGGCGGCTTTGACTGGCTGGTCGCCAAGGAAGGCCACGATCTCGGGTCACAACTGAAAGGCAGGATCGATTCATCGTGACGACGAATTTGAGAAATCGTCACCTTACCTCCATTGAGATACAAAACTAACTTCGCGATTTCCACGGAGTATCTGTGAGCGCTCGAACAGTTCGGAGAAGGTTAAAAGAACGCGATGTGGTACCACACAGGCCAGCTAATGGCCCCAAACTAACGCGAGCCCATCGAACAGCGCGCCTTCATTTCGCGCGTATTCATTTAAATTGGACTTAGCAGCATTGGAGCCGTGTACTCTTTTCTGATGAGTCTAAAATTGTGTTACATGGCAATGATGGAAGGAAGAAGGTCTACCGACGTAAGGGGGAGCGTTTTGCACAATGCTGCTTTGAAGAGAGGGTTGCTTATGGCGGTGGCTCATGGACTGTCTGGGGCGGTATATCCGCGAGCGGTAAAACTCAACTTGAGATTGTTACGGGACCACGGCTGCCAACATTAAATGCTGAAAGGTACATTCGTGAGTGCTTAGAACCTCACGTGATGCCATACGCGGACTATGTGGGCCCAAATTTCCTTTTTATGCATGATAATGCAAGAGCCCATACGGCCGGCATCGTCAGGGAATATCTTCGGGGTGTGAACATCACAGTTATGGACTGGCCAGCCAGAAGCCCAGACATGAACCCCATTGAGCACATGTGGGACGAGCTAAAAAGACTTGTTAGGGCTCGTCAGCCAGTTGCCCAGACGATGCAGGAGTTGAAAACTGCCATAGAAGAGGAATGGGAGATGATCCCCCAAAATTTCATAGAGCGGTTGATAAACTCTATGCCTAATCGTATGAGAGCTGTGGTAGAAGCCTATGGAGGCATCACGCGTTATTAAATTAAACCTTCATTAAATTGAACATGTTTTTTATTCAATAATCAAGTGCCTTCATCAAGGCGCATACCCGACTTGTTAGGCGTAGCTCCATGTCGCGTGGTATTCTGAATTCAAATTTAAAACATTACGATCGTAAAAGATGGTAAAAAGTACCAGGTTTGAAACTGCATCAATAGTTTTTGTTCAATCTAGCAATAATATTTCGGTAGGGGCCATCGAAACCTAAACTCTAAGGTGGGCCAATAGACGTGTCCAGAAGAGTAGAAGGAGAGTGTGTACTTTTATGAAGTATTGAAAATTACTCTGCATTATGAAATTGTAATGTCATTTTTTTGTTTCAGAGATATCAAAGGTGTGAAAGAAAGCAAACATCACTTTGATAAAATCTCCAATGATCTAGACATAGCTTTAAATAGAAACTCCCAGGTAACAATTTTATTTATAAAATGCCTTTCTAAAGTTTCATAATGCGGTTTTTTACAATTAATATTTGTATTTCCATGATTTATGTTATAACCACTACTTTGTTAAGTTAGTGTTTGAATTTTTAACCTTCTTAACTTTGAGATTTTGAGAGATTTTTAAAGATATAATCTGTCGTGCAAACATAATATTATTACATAATAACTTGATCTGACAAATAAGAGGAAGTGTAACTTAATTAAATAAAGAATTTTTGATCTGATTTGACCGGAACACATGTAATCTGTGTACTGAACACTTTACGATACACCTTCGACAGCAAATTTTATGGTAGCGATATCGACGGCCTCGCTGGCGCAGTGGTGCGAGTACTCGATTCGTTAGCAGAGAGGGGTTCGATTCCTGGCGGCACAAATATTGGAAATTGCATTTTCTAATTTTTCTGAGCCGGGACTAGTAGGAGGCCGTGGCCGAAGCCTCCCACTAGTCCGTGGCCTATCCTACCAGCACAGATGTGCTGCCAAGCAGAAAATTTGTGTTCCGGTATGTCGTTGTGTAGAAACTATAACAGGTAAATAACCTGTTACCAAGTTCGTGTTTCCATCTTAGACTATCAGGTGATATTACAGTTACGTGCTATCCTGTCAGTAAAGAAAGGAGTAGGATTGCGCTCAATCTTCCTAGGGTACGTTTTATCATTTCAGTCTATGTTGTTTCAATAATTAAAAATTGCAATATCAGTACACAATCCATCAAGGAGGCTGCAATATAAAAATAGGGCATATAAAAATGCTAGCGAAAAAGTCGTTACATTAAAGGAACTACACTTTTTTTGAAACAAATGTGGTGGTAATGCAGGTATCTCGACACAAATCTGCCGATGTGGAGGAAGTAATGAATCTCTTACTCGCTACACGTTCATGCTTTCGCCACACAGCTTTGGACCATGTTCACAAGATAACAATGCTGCAGGTGCGAAAACGTCACGAAGTTCTGGCCACTGTAAGTGTATACTAATTTACTTTCTTTTTTACCGTTAAAAAAATAGGTATGTTATAAAAAAGAATAACTAGTCTTTGGTTGCGCTAAAATTTATATTTGTTGATATAAAGACTGAAGAATAAAAGAATCCGGCTTTGTAAGAAAATTATTTATTACTATACTTCCTTTTGTTCTAATTATATGATTTTAAAGAACATAACGACCTAGTTCGTTAAATGGGGTATACTACCCCATTTAACGTGTCATCAAAATTACAAAAACGTTTCAATACGTCTTGGCTATACTTAGAGGCCATCAATATAATGATCAAACTTTTTCGCGTCCATTTCGCCAGAGTGGTCTATTTACGACCAAATACCAGCGCTCATTTGGTCTGCGATTTTATTTAATCTAATAAAATTGCGTTTAGTAAATATATATATATATATATACACACACACACACATTGTGTTCTGTTTTAAAAAATATGTAAACATGAGCGTTTAAATAAAAAGAAGTTTATTAACGATTGAAAATTTGAACAAGATGTACGCTTAGGGCGAGTTTGAACTAAACTATATCAATCTAAAATTCTACCATATAAATAAGTACGAAGTTATTCTATGAATGAAATATGTTTAAAATATTAAAACAGTAAAAATGCGATTTAATATTCTCCGACAATAAGCTGCTACACGTGTTCGTGTATCGTTTGCATGCGCATATATACATGAAAGTGTTACTTCGTGGCCTAAAGTATTTGGTTGATTGCGTGTGTTCGTGTGTGTAAGCAATTTAAAGAAAAACTAATGCCCCATATCTTTAACATATCATAAAGCATCACAGTTAGGGGTTAGCCCTTAGCTAAAGGAACAATTCCCTATATTCCTGAATGTACCTGGTGAAATCGGGCATAAATGTATTAAAAGACATTTTCGGGGAGTTTAGCAGTAATAATAAAATGAAACGCTTGTTCCACGTTATAGATATTTTACAATTAGATCAAGTAATGGTAATTAACAGCCTCCGTGGCGTAATAGTGCGAGAACTCACTTCGCTAGTAGAGCCCTTCATGTAGAAGATTTGATTTCCAAAAGGGCAAATTTAGAAAATTGCAATTTCTTACTTTTGAAAGTCTGCCCTGCTGAGAGGCCTGTGACTGTGACTAGTTACCAAACTACCAGTAAAGAAAGACACGTCTTTGCGGTAAATCAAAAAATTACGTTCCAGTAGCTTACTTTCTTCTTAGACTGTATACTTAACACAATAAGGTCGGCATTAAAATAAAGAAAAGGAATATAAAGTTAGAATCGATAAATATATTTGATTCGGGAATTAGTAATTGTTTATTGAATTTGACTTGTATTGTATCAAGTGAAACTTAATAAACTGATTAAGCCAGTAAGAAATGTTGTAGCAGTGGAAGATATTAGAAAACTGTACTGTAAAATGAAAAAGAGATTATCATGTGCTTAAACAATTTAAATGTAACTTTAAATGAAAGAAAAATTTTACTGTTGATAATTTCTTTATTGTATTATTAAGTCTAAGCTGAAGTCAAGGCGGAAACCATAAAAGTCTTCGATTTCGTCGATCTTGACAAACATCTGCGTCTGGCACGACTTGCGTAAATATTTGTATCACGATATAGGTTTCGGCTGATGTTTTATGGATTCCTAATTTAACAACAAGAAGCCATTAACCTACGTTATAGCGCCTTACATATTTTAAAATAGACGATTATTTTAATGAGTACAAAGGCCTCGTTTATTATAACAATATTTTTTTATTGAATATCATCATATCAATACCACTGTCAAAACAATGTCAGGCCTGTGGCAATTGAGAGATGTATGCTTTATTAAACTCCTACTTTTAGTTTACATTCGCCTTATATATCTTGTTTTGTTATTTTAGACACTCATTCTTTAATTACATTTTTTAATCTCGTAGCGGATGAGACTAAGAAATTACTTCAAACGAGACTTTTTCGACGGCCTTGCTGGCGCAGTGGTGCGAGTATTATCTTTGTTAGTGGAGGTCCCGGGTTCGATCCCCATAGGACGAATTTAGGAAATTGAATTTTCTAATTAAGTAAAAGTTAACATTTTTAGTTGAAATGAGGATACTAATGGGACTTTACTGTTAATATATATAGAAAATTGCCAAAAGTGAACATTTAAGTATGAAAGTTAAAAGAATTAGGTAGGCTCGCATACGTAGTGATTAAATTTAACATGATTTTGAAATAAGAGGTATTGTAAAGTTTTTTATCTTCCAAAACGTCCGGTGTTTACACGGCTTTATAAATTATATCCATCACACTTCCGCAACATCTAGCTCATTTCGGAGATCAGATTATAACATCGCTCCTTTAGAAGAATAGTGCCACAATAGAAAATGCTAATTTTGTAAAAGAAACATTTGAATATTTAACAAACTGTTCAAATCAATTACTGGCATGTTCTTGGACCACAGCGTCATTTTTGCTAACTTGAGTATATGTTTTAATAAAAGAAATTATAGTATATTGTAATTATTCATCCAAAGCATTATATGACCTTTTAATATGAATGATACTGCAATTTTTTAGTTTCGTCTAGGGTGTCCAACTTGTATAGAAACATAATAATGTAATAAGTGAATGTATCAATAATGCTTGCTTTCATTGCCTAGAGTTATTCAAGATCATATCAAGTTGAGTGTAAAATGCAACTAAACAGGTGTGTATACGTAACATATGTATCAAGCGGAAATGCGTGACTCAGTAGCACAACAATGAATATAATTGGCCAATCGACTATCTCAGAGTCAACGCATTTGTTTTATCGTTTTGTTTACTTTAACTGACTAGACTGTGAGAAGTTCTTTCGAGTTCTCAACTATTTTATTTCATTTATGATTATTTCTCCAGTCATTATTTGTTGAAGAAAATTATAGTTATTAATTTTATAAATTAAATGTGTTATTAAAATGGTAGAGCTATATGTATAATTTTTTTCACGCATTCATTAGGGACTTCACTCCACTGCCAATTAGATAGATAGATAAATACTTTATTGTACACAATATTAGGAAAAAACAATACAGGAAAACTTAAAATAGTTTAGAAACGACAGCATACAAAGGCGGTCTTATTGCATAAGCAATCTCTTAACACCCATATTTGGGTAAAGGAAACAATTATATTTAATTTAATTTGTCAGTCCTTTATAAGTGGTTCTCCGTGTACAAGTTTATTTTGACCAAGTTCTTTTTCTAGAATTTAACACCTTTATCTAAACTAGGGCGCTTCCATAATTGATCGTATTTTGACCCTACTTACTCCCTTACAGTAAGTAAATTTCTAATCTAAGCTAAATAAAAATTATGTTAAACCAATTTTGCATAACAACTAAGTGATCAAAATTAGACTTTGTCTCATTATACCATTTACGAAGTTTTGATAAATGATAGATTCGTTCTGCTTATAAAATTAATTTGTATGGGCGTCATTTAACGTGTCTAATTTCTAGATTGGTCTAACATTCGATTTGAATTCGCTATACAAGCTCTTTTTATTTTCCAATGTAATTCTTAATCTTGCGATTCAAAACTCCCACGGGAACTGTTGTGGAATTCTCTCTATTATCTATATTATTTCTATCTATAAAAACTTACTCCAAATTAGGTTAAAGTTTAACTGATCTAGTTGCACTTTAACCCTAAGAGATTTTGTGCACACAGCAGACAGTGCAATTAAGAATTATTAAAATTAAGTAGGGTTTCTTCATAAGTGTTAGTATAAATTTCATTCTCGTGATTTGTTATGGTAAACATTTTATTGTAAAAAATTTTAAAGTAATATTTGATCTCGTATCCGCAGTTGTTTGCCGAGCTTCATAACCCGCATAGAAATGTAATAATGTATAAACAACTTCCTTTTCTGATCGCTTTATAGCAAATACCTAGCATTGCTTCAAAATCCCCAATTGAGTTTATGCAAGTTATGTGTAGTATAAGTCCAAAATAAGTCGTGTTCGAACTGAAGTTTTAAATCTAACCTACTTATTCCAAGCAAGATATTTTTTCATAGATAATGTTCCTTGAATGTTACAACAATAGAGTCACTTATATAATTATTACATTTTACTATATTTACTTATCTTTTTATACATTTTAATATTCGTATTCTAGTTTAATAAAAAATTAATTCGTAATATAATTCTTTTAAATTGTGATTGACTTAATAATAGTTTTCGTCATATGTCGTTGTATTATGTCATCGGTTAAGTCAAATATTAGTAGGTCATTATTGTAAAGCCCATTTTTGGGCATAGGCCCCCTCCATCTGTTTCCATGTCCGTCTATCTCTGACCTGCGTCGTCCAAGCTGTGCCATTCATCTCAGCGATATCGTCGCGGCAGCGTCGACGAGGCTGCCCCCTCGGCCTTCGTCTGTCGCATGGGTACCAGTGAAGCAGTTTTTCTGTCCGGCTGCCATCACTAGTTCTGGCTATATGCCCGGCCCAGCGCCAATTAAGGAGGCATTCTAGTTTTGCCGCGTCAATAATTTTAGTCATCATCTCATGTCTGTGTTTTTTACTTTGTCCATTAGTTTTAGGCCTAGCATGCTGTTTTCCATTGCTCTCTGGGTGACCTTTATTTTATTAATTATTTCTTTAGTAATCGGCCAGGTCTCGCAACCATACAGCAGTGTTGGTGTTACTATAGAGTGCATTGCTTTCTTGATCCTACTCTCCACTTCATCCGCATAATGACCCAAGTATAAACACCCATCAACATAATTTACTACTTTGTTTTGTATTGTGATTTTTTGTTTATCTCCATTAATCATGACATAAGTTTTTTCAGAGTTAAGCTCTAAACCACATTGTTAGTATTAGTATCTATAGTTTCCAGCATATAAAATAACTGATCGTGGTTTTCTGTTAGTAAGACTACTGTTGTCAGCGAAGCGAAGATGATTCAGATATTCTCAGTTTATATTAATGCTTATCTCTTTCTGCGTCCAATCTAATTTTTTAAAGATATGTTCTAATAAGGAGTCAAAGAGATATGGAGAGAGAGATAGGGTTACCTTGTCTTACTCCTCGCCGCACGTTGAAGACTCTAACCACTACTCATCAAGTTTTAACATATAGTATAAAATATGCTATACTTTTAATAGGTTGCTTTCACATATAATTTACATTATTGACCGTTGTTTATACTAGGCACACTCAATGACAAAAAAAAGTAAAATGTCATCAAATTCTTGCGTAGTTAAAATAACCGCTATAGAGTATATAGTTTTTCTTAAGGTTTCATTGTTAGTGTGTTATTTGTAAAGAAAAGTTTTCGGGGCAAAGAACTGAAAGTAGAACGATGCGCATACTGAACTTTTTCTTTACATCGATGTGACAGGTCTATAAAGTTAAATATAACTTTTGAATTCATATTGTTTAACTTAAATCCCGTTTCCCGTTGCTTAAATAAATTCACAAGAATTTGTGTTTATAATGTTATTTCAATGTTTTGGTCTTCTTTAGTTCTCCTTTTTTACTGCCAATATTTTGTGGTTGTGAATTTTTTTAAACTAAAAACGTCTAGTGACATGACAAAATACTAAACAGAATTTAGTGAAATGGCATATGTATAATATAATTTTTATACAATTTAGAAAAAAGGTTATTTTGGACCTACATTTAGAAACTTTTCCTTAAAAATAATGTGTCCGTCGAGTCGCGAAAATATTGTATGTTGTACACCCACATACATGTTATATATTAAAAGTATGTGATACGTTGAAACAAACAAATAGTGCTCGTTTTTATGTATATCTTATTCAGATAAATTTTGAATTTCTTTCAGGACGCACTTTTTTTCTATATTGTCCACACGAGCTATTGATAGCTGACGTAATGCATTTGTTACGTTTTATTTGTTTGGATGGTTTTGAATATTTGTAAATTGTTCTAATCGTATTTTTGATTCCCGTTCTTTAAACGACAACTCACTACGTGTGACAAGAAAAGCAAGGATGGTTGCAAGTTTTTAGATTTCACAATACTGCTGCTTTTGTTTAATAAATTGTTTTAATTTGAAAAGGTTCCCAATAGTCCGTATCAAGTACATTTTCGACAAAATGAGAATTACGGATCTAGATACTCTTTAATTTTAGAACGAAGTGAATTAAAATTGCATAGCTGACTTAATATCATATTAAATATAAAAATGTATATCGATAAGCAGTATCGCCGCAGTCTATCAGGGATTAGTCAGTTTTTACTGCGAAGCGATGCTCAATAGATTTCGTGGCCGCCAATCGCAAGGTTGTAGTGACTAATTGGCAATCTGATTACGGCATCTTGAGGCAACAGTGCGGTTCACGGGGTCTGTGTTTGTGTACAAATATCATATAAAAATGTGTGTTCAATAATTCTTTTCGTGGATTGTTACGGTTTGTAAAGTTTTTTTTTTATATTAAATATTTTAATGCTTTATTTTACGCGTCACCCTTAGTTTTCTATATAAACTTTTTTTTAAGTACATTACAATTGTTCAAAATGTGGACATAGTCCTACTATAAATTTTCAATCGGTAATAAAATACTTTTCCATCTCAAGTTCTAATTATTGTTAGACTAAAGTGATAAAAATGTAACAGTGAATTTTGTAGGATTTTAATTAATTAAAATAAATGTTAAAGATTATTTTAGCGATAGAAACAATACACATTGTAACATACAAAACTATCTTTAAACGAGTAACCTTTGAGTTTCTTGTCGGTTTCATCTCAGCGGATACACCTTTCCGAACCGGTGGTAACTTTGTTAGCAACAGACAGACTATTGACGACTCAAAAGTGCTTTTTGACACTACTTGAATAAAGAATATTAAATTTTTTAATTACTTCAAAAAACATGCTTTAGACCATCCATTGAAATCTCACGTAAAAGGTTTAAAGATTTCTTTCTCTGTAATAAGTTTTAGATTTAGATAACGTAGGAATGTACTTAATTGTTTTTATGTATACTTGTTTTTCCTATATCGTATAATTTCACGTGAACATTTTAAATTATACAAAGCTTATAATTAATTATATGTTATTGACTTTTAAATTAAAAGTCAAGAAAATTATTTTAAGAATTCTTAAAGAGGACGGTTTCAAAATTTTCACGCGGAATTAATTGTATATATATTTCAAGAATTACTTTATATTTGTTGTCATTATTCAATTATTGATAATATATCTGTTATCAACGCACTTGTGCGACCACGACTTGATATGCATGAATTTTCTGTATTGTTGTAAAAACTGTTCTCGAAACTTGTAATTTTAACTTTCTCAATAGAATAAACGGCAATTTGATACATAAAGAACCTATGGTTTTCTCTGATACCAAGTCCTGTACGATGAATACACAAAACAGTAATATTTTGGAATTGAATTTTATTTATCATTTTGTTTTTGATATAAACGATTTTAATTTTTTGGTTTAGTTCCTGTCGTATTTACAAGCTTGCTGCACGTATCATCATCTGGGTGCCGACCTTTCCGAGGATTTGGAACCTTTTCTGAAGTCGACAGCTGATGAGGTAAGTGTGACTGTCCTATTATTACTTTGTCTAATTATTTGCGAATATGTTGTTATTTACCGTTTTATATGGTAAAAGAGCGGTGATTCCCCTAATGAAAGAGACGCACCATCATTGAAATCACGTACCATATCAGGCACCATATGGAGGAGAATTTCTTTTCGTATAAGTTATGTGCCTGATTGTTGTTTAAAATTAGTCATTGTGCTTTTACGTGAAAGAAAACATAGCAATAAAACCTGCTTATCTTGGGAGCAGTTTTAAGGTGTGTCTAGCCTGCCAACTAGGAGTAAAGCAGTATGGTGGGTCTATGCTCTAGGTATCCTCACTCATATGAGTGAAGCTTATACGCAACATTGTGAAGTTAATAAGGTGCTACTCATCTTATTTTTTTTATTTTTTTTTTTTACAAAAATTGTATACTTTATTTGTAAACCATTAATATGGCCTTGTTTACATTAGTTGAAATAATTTATCAAACATTTTAGATAGACATGATGCGATGATAAATTATATATGCGATAATAATTTTACTTAAGCAATTGCATTTATTTATTAAACTATTGTACAATTGTCAGATGCCTGTCACCTTGACCGAATTAATTTTTGTTATTTATACCTTAATTTGTTAATTTTCTCGGCTTTATTTCATTCCTAGTATTTTACTCTATTTATCTTGTCATTCTCTCAAGTTCAAATAATAATTGTTTTTAAAACTGTAATGAATGAAACTTGATGTTACTATTGATTTCTCAAATAAGAGTGCATTGTTTAAAATAAATAAATTAATGATCATATGCGAAAATTTGTACAGCTATATGTATTTAACGTTTGCGTAATTTTTTAAATTTATTAAGTGTAATAAATAAATTGAGCTTATTTTTTTTATATTATTTGTTCATTTCATATTCAATGCACAATAGAGCGCTGACGACTTACATTAATGAAATAAAATAAATTTCTCTATAATGTTTGTTTGAGCAAAAGTGTAAAGTGTATGTATGTTCAAAGATACACAAGGAACGGCAATATATCGTAATAATCGTTTCAATAACATCCGCAACCTTTAAGGCTTTAAGGGGTCATTACATACGCAATTATATAAGCAGTGTCTAGTGTACGTGACGTACCAAATGAATTAAAACGTGATCTCATGCAAACGTTGTATATTTCGTTGTACGAATTTTATTATATAATAAAAAACCCATTACTTTCTACAGCATTTTTTTTAGCGAAAATAGTAGATACAACATTGAAATACCTATATAATATACCTTGAACATGTAATATAATTCGCTGCTTTAGACGAATATTGGAATCGAACAATACAAAATTTTAGTTGAGTACACTGCAGTATCCAGAATCGTCTAAAGTTTTTTTTGTTTAAAACACATATTAGAGTTGGCAAAGATAACGCTGTGGCACCACAATATATAATTATATCATTAGTTGATTGAAATGTGTTGCTAAATTAATAAACTGTTCTTCTCTAAAATTTACTGGATTTAAGTGTGTCACCATTTTTCAAAAGCCGCAATATGTTTAAAATTTATATTATAAGACAGTCCCTTTTTTATTCAAAGCTGTTAAAAGTAAGTGGGCTACTCCGTCCTGGTGTACTAAATTCATATATGGCTTTGAAAACAGTTAAAAATAAATATGATATTATTTTCTTTTATTAGCGTTGCCTCTGAGAGTTACAAGAAACGGAAGTAATAATTGCTTAGACGTAAGCGTGCATTTTATCGGCACAGTATTCAATATATAATTAGTCTTAAATCCAGAGAGAAAAACTGTTAACAATTAAAATTTCGCATTACATGCCCAATCGTGCATTATATATCATTGACCAATTAAGAAAGTATTGATTGTTAAGCAATTTAATGCTAGCTATTGACTAACGAGCACATTGCAGATTGCAGCAATGCGTAACGATACCAAAATACTCGACAAGGAGATGGAAAACCGACATACAATAGTCAATAGTAAAGACTCAGTTTTGCCGAGTTGTAAGTCTATTGACAATGAGACAGACAACAAAGACGGTCTTCTAAGCACACCTTGCTTGAAGAACATGCCTCGTATGCAGGGATATTTGTTCAAACGTACATCGAATGCATTCAAAACATGGAATAGACGATGGTTCTACCTTTACGATAATAGGCTGGTATATAGGTAAGTTTATAGCATGGTATTCTTACTTTTTGTGACCATATAATAATCTTCATAAATCCAAACAATTTGTAAAATGGTAATAAAGCAATGTCTTCACTGAGTTGTTTCCACGCTTAATTATAATAGGGTTTTCTTAACAAAACTTGTGTTTAAATACGTTAATATATAGCTGATTTAGAAGAAAAGTAACATGTTATTACGGTTATTAAAATGTCATAGCATTTATAAAATGAATATCATTAAACAGTGTTAATCTTAATAGCACTAACGGTTTCATTTGTTAGACAACTAAACTTATTAAGAGTTTTGTCTACACTCTATGCGTTCGTCACGCTTGAGTTGGAAGGCTATGTAAGTGGGACGTTGGCAGTAGAGGTCAGGGTTCGCAAATTTACATAATTTTTACATTATACTCTTAAATAATAGAACAATAATATAATTTTGTAAACCTTGTTTATATTAGACCACTCACTGATTACCAACTAGATTCACTACTATTCCTATTAATGTTGTTTAATTCATCACTGTGTGTCAGTGAAGGAAAATATTGCGAAAAAACCTGCTTGCCTCTTTCTAGCATTCTTGGGGTTTATATTCTCAGCAGTGAAAGTGGTTGGCGGATGGTATCGTCTTTCTGTGAGAATAGCATCTCACAGAAGGAGGCATCAGAGAGGGAGAGGGAAGCTGCAACTGAGGCCACCTCTATCCGTAGGAGGAGACCGGGAGCCAGGAGACGTGCCTTTGCAAGTCTCCTGCCAGTCTGAATGGTCGTAACAGATGATATCTGGAGTCCCTGAGCGCAATGTCCCCACTGAACCTCTGGTACATCTGTTCAGGGCACTGAGGGTCCCGCTGGGTTTTAGTGGGTATTCTGTTCTTCAGCGAGTCCCACACTCCTGGTTGAAGGTATGACTTTCAGCCGGGGTGCGTAAGTGCATTTCCCAGCGAAAAAGAAAGGCCTATTGTAGCCTAACAATCCACAAAAGTGTGGCTTCTAAGCTCTTCTACGAGTGAGAAAGGCCAGGTGCTTAGGTGTTAACAGTTTAGTTTATTTTCTTAAAATGGTTTCCTTTCCTCCCAAATTACACGATATGATTTAAAACTGTTCAAAAATTACTATAATTGGTCATTTTTAAATTACAACGCCTTTAAACTCAATTCGTACTTTATTCAAAATGTAGAATGCTGTCGAGAGTAAGCATAAGTTCATAGCTAGTATTAATTAGCATTATAGGTTCCACGTTTTGATTTATAATGTAGAATAAGCTCCGGCAATCATTATTCGATACGTTGCCAGGGATATTACACACATGCACGTATTGAAACTTGCATAAAAGTGGTACATGTGTCAGTGTGTATACACAGAGAAAGTAAAACTCATACATACTCACACATACGCAACGCGCATAACCCAAAGCGCTTATGAATGTTAGTTCGAAACACGGCCTAAGAAGTTTCACTTCAAATATTATTTTAGAAAGAGAACGGGTGAACTTAATGTGACTGTGATGGAAGAAGACTTGAGGCTATGCACGGTGAAACCAGTGGTTGATGGGGAAAGACGCTACTGTTTCGAGGTTCTATCACCATCCAAGTAAGTACTACTTTAAACCTTTTATCTATAACACCATAACCTTCCTATATTCAATTCATCTCTAGTAATACGTTCTACTTTTATTTATATCACGGTGTACCTGCGTACTTCTCGACCCTGTGTAAATATGGGAAAGTCTGTTCTTAATGAGAATATATCACGAAAAATATATGTATGTCGGATTTCATAACAATCGGGTGAATTTTTTGGAGAATGTCGCTCTTTTTAGGCTTGCCGTCGTCGGAATATAGGAAAAAATTGCGATTAGTTTTTTTATGGTTATACTGCTATTCGGGACCAAATAAAATCCAGTAAATAGAAGATCATTTAAATCTGATCAACCGTCGTTGATTCAAAACTAATTTGACTTTATTTTTTGTTATATTACTTGTTAGTTACATAACGTGATTCTATAATAAGCATTTATAACTTCAAATTAATTAACAATACCTCTTGCTGTTGGTCTCCAGAAGTCACATGCTTCAAGCTGATTCCGAGGAGATGCTGTACTCCTGGATTACAGCTCTTCAAAACGGTATCAGATCAGCTATACAACAGGGTCAAAGCCGCGATAATCCCGATTCACAAATGGTTCTTGTGCCTGACGATACTAAAACTTCCAATAACAGGCATAGTGTTACACCAGCTATGAAGAAAATTAGGTAATAATATTTATTCTCTTATTTCTGTACAGAATTATTTGTTTGTCGGCTTCGTTGGCGCAATGGTGCGAGTTCTCGCTTCACTAGCAGAGGTCGTGAGTACAATTCTCGGTAGGCCAAATTTAGGAAATTGCATTTTCTAATTTGTCTCAGTGTGAACTAGTAGGACGCATCGACCATGGCTAGTTACTACGACACTAGCCAGGATGTATCGCCAAGCAAAAAGTTGTAGAAGCTGTAGGACGAAAATTAACTTTTATCACGTTCTTCCGTCTTAGAGTGAATCATCACTTACATGAGATGAGATTACAATAATGTACTGTCAACAATAAAAAAGCGACATCCCTAGAAACTTTTAGGTATTTTCTATATTTTGATTTTATAGACATTCATGCACTAATGATAATATTAAATATCTTTTTTAAAATGTATCGAAGGTTCTTTCGCGCCATGTTTCTTTGACTGACTACAGTTGCATAACAGCTATTATTTAAAATGATTTCGATTGTTTTCAGGATATGGGAACAGTTGCTGTGTATACCTGGTAACAATTATTGCTGTGACTGCGGAAGTCCTAATCCGCGTTGGGCGAGTATCAATCTAGGAATTACTTTATGCATAGGTTTGTTGCCTATTTGAATGTTTATGTTCCTATTTTTTAATTTATTATATCTTCTAAGATAGCCATTTTTATGAAATGCTGTTAAGGGTACTTTTGATCTGGATAACGAATGATACTTTATTGTATCAAATAGCACAGTAAATAACACTTTTTTTTCAATATGTAAAAGGTAAAAATGGTTACTGTGGGTTATTCTTTATAGATAAATATATACCGTCGCCGACTTTTTTCTCGATCTTTTTAAGATATGCAATACCCGTAGAACATTAATTTGTTCTATCTCGTAATGTTTAGCCTGGTGTTTACGATTTAACTATACAAAAATCGTTACGACAATGTCATTACAAATATTTCGGCTTTTCTGTTCTATAATATGTGTGTTATACATATAAACCTTCTTCTAGAAACACTGTATCAATTACTGAGTTCTTCATTAAAATTTGTTGAAAATAGATTAGAAGATCTAAGGAAATAGACAGCGAAAACATTTTATTTTATACCATGTAAAGATATTAATCTTTGTCCATAGAATGTTCGGGCATACATCGCTCCCTAGGTGTTCATGTCAGTAAAGTAAGATCTCTTACTTTGGACGATTGGGAACCAGACATCATTAAGGTATGACGTCGTACAAATACACTCACATGCATACGTATGCACGCATGCATGCTCGCCAGTACGATCTAATATACATACACTTAAAGACACAATTTATTCCTTTGGCGGTTTAGCGTTTTTTGTAATTTCACCTGATGGTAATTGATACAGTCTAAGATGGGATCGCGCTAATAGGTAATTTACTTCTGGTTTCTATATATCATCGTGCCGGAACGAAAATTATTTGTTTGCCGACATATCTTCGCTGGTAGGGGAGTAACTAGTCGAGTCCGAAGCCTCCCGTCGTGTCACAGACAAATTAGAAAATTACATTTTCTAATTTTGCACAGCCGCGTATCGACCCTTGGATCTCTGCAGTTAACTTCTCGACTTGGGTTACCTACCAGCAACAATGTGCTGCCAAGCCATAAAAAAATGTTCGGGTACAAGGACACCATTAAGAGGATAGCTCGCTGATGACTTTAACGAAAAAGTAAATATAGTTAATTTTTTTAGGTAATGGCTGAATTAGGAAACAAAATCCTCAATTTAATATATGAAGCTAATACAGAAGGTACTACCATAACAAGGGCCACACCTGAATGTGACACGTAAGTTGTACCTTTGCTTATGTCTCAAGTAGTTAGTTTTTACTATGCTTTATTTATATTCTTGCTTAATTCTCATGAATTATGCTTTACACTTACGAGGAATGTTTGATGTCATTTTTTATTTTTCAAACTATCATTTTATTTAGACAAGGGCCCCTTGCACATAGGTGAGAAATTATCCTAAGTAATTGTATTTTTTAACATGTGCAATGAAGCATTATTTATCTATGTATACACAAGAAGTTATATATTGTAGCAGAGGTTCCGCAGTAATTGAAATTCGTGACTTATTTCATTACATTTAGTTAACTAGGGTAACGTTTCTTTTCCTTTCTCCATAAAAATTGATATACTTAATTTTTTGCACAGTGACCCTTAATTTTCGCTTCTTGAATTAATATATTAGGCCATGTGCAAAAAAGCTTTTTGATGACTCCCAAGGTACAATGATGTGATTCAATATATCATGAAAGTATCAACTAATATAGTCGATAAGAGTAACGGATCTAATTGTATGTAAGGCTAGTTAAGTTTGTCATATAAAATAGCTACTTTGTCATTTACTTTTAATACATTATTAATAAGTGCGTGCGTACAAAGTACACATGTCAGAAATTCTACGGCAAACTAATTTTTAACCGATGTTTATATTTATAGAAATCTAAAACATTAGATTTCCGAAATTTAGAGGGAGGGAAAAGGGAAGATATGTTAGGAATTTAATTAATTAAAATATTAAGCGTCGAAAGTTAATTCAAATAATTTATTGAAATCTCAAATGACGAATTTACAATTCGTGTGTACAATTCAAATTTAGAATAATAATGCCACGTGTTTTTTGTCAATATTAAAAATTATTAATTAAATTTTGTTTTTGAATTTAAAATTTACAACAGAGAATTTAGGACATATTTTTATTTTATTGAGTGATTAAATGACGAGTGGTAAATTAAAATGCCACATGTTATTTGTAAATATTAAAACTATTAACCTTCAAATGAATTAGCATAAAAAACGCTGACGTCCGTGACGCTAATCATACGTATCACCCGTAAAAATTTTACCCACATGCAAAGTGAAATTTCTTTAGAAGTTTCAAAACAATCAGAAAATTTCTGAAGAATTCATGTAAAAGTGTAAACCAGACTAAAAAAATGTTCCAACTAATTGCCGTGCTATATAGGCCTTTCTTGTTTCCGCGTCCACATAACAATTTGTTTTCTCATAACAACAGTTCCGTACGTGAAGCATGGATACGAGCAAAATATGTGAAACTGGCTTTCGTGAAGAACATCATTAACTCTACAATGGCGGACTCCATCCAGGAGTCACCACTCAGGAATGGAAGGAGGTGGTCAGTACGACGTGCTAGACGGAGGTAAATATGATTAAAGATCTTTTTCTCTCGTAACAATAAATTCGTATACATGAAAATGTACAAATGTCCTACAAAAAACTACGGTAGGCGTAACAATGGCTGGGTAGGTGAAATCAAATCAAAATCATAATTTCATTAAAAGATATTTTTTTAGAAGAATTTTGAATCGTAAAATTTTCTTTTTTCTACATACTAATTCCAATTGACGGCTAATTAATATTAAAAAACGAGTTCAAATCTAAAATAAGCATGGTTCCTTCGCCCCCCCCCCCCCCCCCCCCCCCCCTCCTCCCCTCTTAGAGAACCCACAACAAACTCAGTCGGGTAACTTTTTTTATTTAGCATCATAATAAAATTTGTTTTTTTTTTCGTAATTAGAGTAATTCTATTACTTGGTTTTTCGTATTATAATATGATTTTTCAATTGGCTTTTATTTAATAATTCGTCGAACATCGACCTTCTTCTTGAAATGGATACAGTTACTTTCAAATTCATTGTTAATTTTATATTAATAAAAGGAAAATTATTATATAACCAGGTAGATGTAGTTATAAAAAGTTAATACTTTGTATGTGATACCTAAACAGAAGGGGCAAACTTGGTAATTTTTCCTTAATTAACTTTTCTATCCAGGGTTCGGGCGCCACCTGCTGTGCCGGAAACTATCAAAGATGCAAGTGACGCTAATAGCAACACCAGTGGTATGCTATATATATATTTTTGCTAAACTATTCAATAATCTATTTTAACATTTTATATAAATACATACACACACACATATATTTATAGAGAGATAACGAAAATAATTTAGTTTATGTAATCACGTACCAATTTTTTTTTATTAATAGTATCAGAAAGTTCTACCAAGTCGGAAGATAGTCCCGTGCTGTTAATAGGAACAGATTTGGCCAGTGAACGGGCAGTAGATCTCAGCTTGCCTTCAGACCATGATTCCACTGAAGGGGAGGATGATGATCTAGGTAAGAGTGCTTACGAATTCCCACAAATAAAGTATTTCAGACGTATATATGAGTACGAAGACTACTCAGAATAAATGATGTATTGTAGGCGCGCAAGGACTCAATAACGGTGTTACGACTAAAGTTCTTTTATTTGCTTTTACTGCATTAAGATTGTTGTTTCCGCTTGTGTATAAACTTACTAACGCACATATGACACTCGTATATGTATAATATACTTACCTGATAGAAAAGTGATGATATAGTGTAAGATAAAAGCGGGCTTGTCTTACCTCTTACGGTGTCTAAAAAGAATGCATTTTTTTGTATGACTGTACGTCTTTGCTAGTGAAGTTGTAATTAGCCACGGGCAAAGCCTTGACTTTCTAAATTTGTCTAACCGGGAATCGAACTTAGGGCCTCTGCTAACAAAGTGAGTACTCGCACCAGTGCGCCATTGAGGCCGTCAGTACAAATATATTTGTGTGAGCTATAATACTTCCTACAAATTCACGAACAAATATTATAGTTAAAAAAATAAAGTAAAGTATAAATTATTCAATGAAATAAATATATAATTTATGACTCAAGTTGCAGTACTTTGTTTGTATGTTCTTTAAATATTACCACCATTCTGTGGAAATACATAATATATAAATACTTATCAATAGTTAAAATGTAATAGGTGCTGAGGATATATCTATGCTGTCTGCGGGCGCGGTACTACACCGTGCGGCGCGTGCGCATAACGTATGCGTAATGCGTGCGGCGCTGGCAGCGGGAGCGGACCCAAACGAACCTAATAATAAAAAACGGACGCCACTGCACGCGGCAGTTCTTAGTGTACGTCAATGCAATAAACTTCGCACTAATCAAAATTGGCTTCTTTTACAAAGACATCGTTTGTGATAAATGAAAAGCTCATATATAAGTGTAGTAAACAAAGTAATTTTTTTCGCTAGAATTAACAGTTATATTAAATCTGACTGAAGACACGCTGACTACCTGATCAAGTTAATTTCTTCTCACAGCAATACCCAACTTTTTGTTTGGTATTTTATTAACCCAACCTTTTAACTTATTCGTAAATATATAACATTATGACTTCACAAACATAGCGGCCAATTATTACGCTTTTATAGTCATGTGATTCTTCTTTTAATATTATAATTTCTTAATTGTTTTTATTAGTTTAAAAACTCTCAATTAAAGTTTTTCACATAGAATGTGAATATAACTAACGATAAAGTTTTAAAATATATCAAAATTATCTTTAAAATCCTACTTCAAAATATTCTTTACTCGGTTCGGAAAAATTACTCAACTGAGGGGAAACCGGCAAGAATCTCAGCAATGACTCTATTAATCAGTTGATTTCTTGTAAATTACATTGTATAACATTTAGCTTCCAAGTGCTACTGGAATCGAGACCAAAAATTTCTATGCTTTAAATATTCTCCAAAATTGTAATATGCCTTTTGTATACGAATGATTTTGAACTATACACACCGGCATATTTCGCGGAACATAAAAAAAAATAAAGGTTTTATATCAGTATCATGACCTTATATGATACTGATGTATATTTATAAAAATTTGGTAAAGGCGAAACTGATTGCGAAATCTTAGACTTTAAATGTTAAACAGTTAGATTGTTTTAAGATCTATAAAGGATGACAATTTTACTTTTATGTGTATATAGATGGGGGCGTATATATGCTATTATTTGCTTTTAGGGTTCTGTAATGGCCTGTTCATTCCTGCTTTTAAATGGAAGCAAATTAAATGCTCAGGATGATGACGGTATGACACCTTTGCATCTTGCCACTGAAGCTGGTCACACTGGGCAGGTGAGAAAATAGTATTATCTAAGCCTAGATTGTTGAGTGGATTCGGCCATGGGTAGTTATCACAAAAAGTAGCTAAGCAACAAAATTGTGTTACCGGTATGTTGCTGGGTAGAAACTATGGATTAAAATAAAAAAAAATCAAAAATATCTTTATTCAAGTAGGCATATTACAGCACTTTTGAATCGTCAAATTATATTTTTTTCCACACTCTGATTCTAATATACATCTGATGACGGTACTCATGATCGGCTTAAAATCTAAAGTTACGAGGGTTCCTTCGCGCCCTGATCCGAGAAGAACCCACAACAAACTCAGTCGGGTATTTTTTTTTTACCATCATCATTACAATAACAAATTAGTTTACTATATTTTAATTAAAATTAGAGCAATTTGTTCACTCCCAAGCGTTTCTATCGTCTAGGTAATCTTGCAACTTATAATACGATTTTTCTATCAACTTTCTTTTAACAAAGACTTTGAATTTATTAATTGACATCTTTAGAACGTCTTGTGGGAGTTTATTATAGAAACGTATACAGTTACCCTTAAATGAGTTGTTAATCTTATGCAGCCTACTAGAATTTATAACAAGTTTGTTTTGGTTTCGTAAGTTATATGATGTACATTCACTCTTTTTATTAAAAGAGTCAATGTTTTTATGTACATACAACAAGTTTTCTAATATATATACGCAGTGAACTGTCATTATGTTAACTGCCTTGAATTTGTTTCTTAGCGACTCTCTTGGACCCATATTGTAAATCGCACGAACGGCCCTTTTCTGCAGCACAAATATTGCATCTATATCAGCAGCATTACCCCAAAGTAGAATACCGTATGACATAATGCTGTGAAAATAGCTGAAATATACCAGTCTGGCAGTATCAACATCTGTCAGACGACGAATTCTTTTAACTGCGTAAGCCGCAGAGCTGAGCCTGTTCGATAGACCACTTATATGGGGCCCCCACTGTAATCTGTTATCTAACGTAATGCCTAAGAAAACGGTACTGTACGGTACGGATTAGGTAAACTACCTCTTACTATCAAGCGAGATCACTGTCAAACGCTCATGTGTCAGTAATGAAAAAGACACAACTAGGCTTCGCTGTCGCTCAGTTTATTATTTATAAGTCTTATGTGCTGAAATGTATAAATAATAAAAAAAAATCAGTTATGACGACGGCCCCTACGTATAAACGGTCACCTTACATTTTTAGACGTTTTTTATTTTATTTTATCGTGTAGCTATTAAATCGTGATATTTAAAAACATGTTAGTACAAATGGTAGTAAATTATTAAATAATTTATCCTTGAAACGCCGTTTCACGAAGTTAAAATTTTATACTTGACTGCTTATACATAGCGGCTGTATCATATAGAGCGAATTGTCATTATTTTCATTGTCTTTCTTTAATGATGACTGATTGTCAATACACAGGTCTGTCTTTTACTACGATATCGTGCGGATCAAACTCTCGCAGATAACGAGGGGAGAACGCCGCTTGATATTGCCGTCGGACATGCCAATGCCGACATTGTTACCTTGTAAGTTTTAACTTATATAACTGGTTTCTTTTCTTAATCGCAATATCTTCATATATTTTATAATACAGCTACAAAATATATATGTAAATCAATAATCAATTTGTATTAGATTTTATCAAATCCAATAGATGTCGTTAGCAGACAAGCGTTACTTATATTTAGTTAAAATATGTTCGGCTAGATTCGGTTTATATCCGTTTAATTTGCTCAATCTTTCTTCTTAGTTTATACTCTACAATCCACTTTTTTCTTCATAATATTTAGCTACCTACGTAGTTCTCGATCCCATAAAGATCCGTTCTTAGAAATCATCTACATATTCCTCCAGGAAAAGAATATGTAAGCTGGATTTCAAGTTATTCGGTCATAGTTTGATGAGTTGACATTTCAAGGACAAGGTTATTGTTGAAACCATAGATCATCAAATTTAGTCCAACCGTTCTTGTGTTTTAAATAGTGTAACGATAAATATATCAACGTGCATTTTTTTGTGTAGATTAAGATTAACAAAGCTGAACGAGGAGATGCGGGAAAGTGAAATGTCATCCAACGATGACACGTACAACGAAGTGTTCCGTGATTACACACAACTAGCACACTCGCACCCGGAACGACTCGTCCGTGCCAGACATAACAACAACGAGGGTAATTTTTTTATTAATGTATAAATTTTGCAATAACTCTTCAGATATTCGTATATAAATTATATTATGTAAAAAATCTTTAAGTGCTTGATATGCATAAAGTATCTAACGTAACAAATAAGACATCAGATTTCAATGTTTTTGTCAATGAAACTAACTTTAAACCGCTTTCCTGGACGCTTATGTTTTTGACGACCCAACGAATGGTGCGAATGTTCGCCGGGCTTACAGAGAGTTTGAGTGTGATTCCCAATTTTCAGTTTGTCTGAGTCTGGACTGCTGGAATAAAAAAAAAGTTCCGCATTACTTGATGGACCTGCNACTGTGATATATCACCTGATGGTAGGTAATAATATAGTCTAAAATAGAAGCGCCCTAAGATGGGGTAAGAGACATCTCATATTTTCCACACACCATCGTGCTGGAACACAATTTTTTGCATGATGGATCTTCTTTGCTGGTAGAGCAGTAACTATCCACGAAGCTGAAGCATTCTACTAGTTCAGTCTTAGATAAAATAGAAAATGTAATTACTTAAATTTACCCCACCGGCAATCGAACTAGGGACTGTTTGTAAAGCAAGTACTCGTAAACGAGCTTGTCTTTTGGGCCTTGGCGTAAGGGAAATACGGTCCGGGTAAAGGGGAAGACCCCGAGGCCCGAGACTAGGAGTATCCTAGTCATTATCACCAATCAAATTTATATTACTCAACGTTACTAGTACATCGCTACAAGGTCAAATCAGTGAGCCCGGACGTGATCCTATATAAATCACCTGGCCCATATAAGAATCAGAGAGGAACTGCCCGAGTAAAGGGGGCGGAGGACATTCCGGGACCCGAATCCACACTTTCTAGTATGTAGACGCCCCTAGATGTTGTCGTCCAACGTTGTGTAACGTTATGTAAATGTATAAAATCTTGTTACAGGTGAACAAACCAGTGAATGACGAATGTTAAGAAGATATCGTCGCCTGTATTTTTGGTGGCGCGAGTGATGTAATTGGAAAGGAGTTTCTATAACAAGGAATACCTTGGATTATTATACGAAATATGAACGACTGTAGCGCCACCTAACAGACACATCTAACGGGAATTGTCTAAAAATGACATAATGGTTTTAATGCTTTCGAATAAATACATACTTTAAAAAAAGTCGAGAAATCGTATTGAAACGCAGAATGTACCTTAAAAAAAATGAATTTTTTCTCCATAAGGTCCCTTAATATCTTCAGGCATGTAACCTTAACAGAAATTACGTTATAATAGATGCTTGCAGTTAACTTAGGTAGGATTTAATAATGAAATTTTTATGCAAGTTATTAAGGAAATTTATATAGGACTGTTCAAAATAAATACTTCTTATATAAACATGTGCATAGCCAATGTAACCTTTTTTTAAGGAAATGTTTGTATCTCGTTTTACTTTAAGTAAATAAGTGTGAAAGGAGATGGCCCGCGCTGTAAATTATACGTAAATTCTGAGTGCTTAATATAAATGATCATTGAAAATTAAAGTTTCACTGCTGATAATATTTTGTTTGTATCAAAAAGAACAGCTTCTTTTTTAACTGACCAGAATACAAATGGCTGACTGCAATAGAATGTAAGATGCCACTTAGTTATTTTGTACAGACTTGTTTTTTTAGACTGTATAAATTTTTGCACGAATTAAAGGGTTTCTTGAAATACTTGCTAGTTAAAAATCACACCATAAAATTTTCATACAATCACCTATGAGTAGCTACCTTGAAAGAAAATTAACCCTGTTGGAACTGTTGTTTTTTGTTTGCAATTTATTCTAAAATTGCCAACCAAGTTTGATGGTTTTTGGAAAAAATTGGAGACCTTTTCACTAAAAATATGTGCTTGTTTTGCTTCATGTGATAAGTGCACACGTCCGTCACAATAGTGCACCAAACATGTATTAATCAAAAAATCGTTAAAAGCATTCTCGGCAATCTTTTACCGAACAACTGAACCGTCGTTTTAACGATGCTTGACTATTTAGTGTTAAAAATTGTCGCTTTTTTTTCAGTATTTACAGACATCGTAAATGCGATGGGGGTGTAAAAAATGTAACACTACAGTAAACTTACTGTATATAATAACCTATTAACCGTAGAAAAATGGGAACATTAAATGCACTTTTTAATTCGTGATTCATAATATGTAATAAAATAGACTCTGTGCGGTTTTCAACGTTTCGACTTTATTGGGTCTATATATATATATATATATATATATATATATATATATATATATATAGTATAGATAGTATATCTCACCAATTACAGTTCGTGGACATATTAAAGGTTAGACTTTATGAAACCCCTGTGGCAGAAGACTCCTTTCTTCCTTAAAAATAAACAAAGAAAAATGATGAACCTATCCTAACCTAATTAAACATATAAGGGCCATCTCTTTTATTTGAATAATATTTGTGTATTTAGATAAGACACTATATGAAAGAATTGATGTTAATATGATCTCTGCGTTTTTTGAGGCTTCAATGGTTCGAAATTTAAAAGCTGCCAAATTCCTTACAAAGAAGACTTGTTTAATAATATCTTCCAACACAAAATAATATAGTAACCATATTAGTGATATTGTTGCTTATTTAAGCCATATTATGTGATGTGCTTTTAATATATTATATTAAACCAAAGATTTAAACGTATGGATACGGGCTTAGATTAGTAACCTACGTTCGGTTGAGGGTATTTTTTAATTGATAAAAAGATTTTTAATGTTAATGTACGCACCAGAAACTCGGAATGTCTATAATATAACATATTTAAGACCCTTTATATTTTTTATGTATACTTTAAATATCGGATTTAGTCCGACTAGTTTCATACCCAACCGGGGTTCTTTATTATCTGGCCATTACTTATACATAACGGTGCAACTACTGGAACTAGAACCATTATTTTGCTTAATTATAGTATATGGCTATACGAATGTCGCAAGATATCGAATTCAAGTTCAGTTTCAAGCCCACCAGGGGTCCTTCTATCTCATGATGGGGCACTTCGAAACTTGCGGATTTTAAACGCCCATCCTTTAGGCTCCCCTAAATATCCTGAAACGCATAAAGTTGTAGCTTGAGGGTAGATTTTAGGATGGAGTTGTTAAAGCCGTCTAATTGTGTATAGGCGTTTCCTAATACACTCATTAACATCCTGGCTAATCCGTCGCATTTCCACAGTCGGTGCCTTATATTCTCCTCTTCTTCATTGCAGGAAGAGTTATCCGTAATGCCCATAGTTTTTGTACTGTAGTGGCCCTTTGGCATTGCATACCTTTATGCAGTGGCAATGGCAAAGGACTACTACTACTAGGAGACAAGTAAGGACTAGGTTTTTGAAATCTTTCGGGACGCCAGTTGTAATTCCATCCCAAGAATGGTTTGGTATGCCTTAGACCGATTATACGGTCTTATTCGGCCATTCTGATGTTGTTGGCGTATTTTCATAGTGCGGCTTTTGTCATAGTGCTATTGCTATTCTGCTAGATTCAGTCCGAGCTAGCTCATCCGGTTGCTAGTTGCTCTTTATTTCTTCATGACGGGAGCCATTCAAGCCTTACCCTATTCATTGCTTGCTTCTTACGCATTTTAGTAAAAGACCAGATCTGATTTTGTGTCAAGTGCTTTCAATTTAACCTTTCTGTCTCTAAAGATTATTTTATTCATGTCAGGATCGTCATAGGTCATCTTTAGAACTGAAATCTATTCAGACTAAATCCGATATTTTACAGCATTTGGTTAGACATCTATAATTAATTATAATTAAAACTCACGAAAGTCTACAAAAAACGTCCCTTTTCTTTTATTCCACTTCCAATGAACGCTCTTGTATTTACCTAACTACATTCCTAATAAGATTTGGTTTTGGCCTTTGTCCATTATGTTATAGGAACATGGAGAGGTTGGTTGGCCCCTTCTTGTATTGTAGATTGTGTACGCTGTCTCATCTGTGTAAATATTGCTAAGACGTTAAGACTATCTTACCTTTAAAAGAATTACTGATTTTATATAGCCCACTATAAACCTTATTGTACAAAGGTAAGGTTAATAGTCAGGTCATAAAAGCAGAAACATTCGGCATCACTTACAAAAATTAATTTACATATATTCACGAAACCCCACTTTTGTACGTTCATTTGCATCGATTATTTCCAAAAATTCAACAAAATTTGATTTAGGTGTTTAGGCTTGAACATATATACGAAATTATCATTCCATTTTGAAATTTTAGTATACGTTATTCCATGCGAGTATAATTTTATATCTTTAAATTCATGACTTTCATAAAGGGTAATGGACAAAAGTCAATATCAAAGCATTACAAATCCTAAAATCATTCCAAATATAAAATCAATTTACAACGATTTAATGTATATCTAGATAAACAAAATCCTTTTCTATTGAAAAAAAATCGAATCTCGTATTAATATGAACTATATCATTTTTTATATTCTTTTTTTTATTAAATATACTATATTGTAAGCGTTTTTTTTACTGTAAATAATAAAACTTTAAACGTTATTTTTCCACTTGCCAATTGTTGAATTATTCGAGTGCTTTCCATTTGAAGTTGTATTCAATGTTAGCTAGCAACGCAATGTACATTTAAAAAAAAATATATCGCTTTGAGATAACTAGTGAAACTATTAATGTTATTGATGACACATCTTATAAAGGTATTTCCACTAGTGGCTTGGCGATACGCTTGCTGATTCTTTTTCTTTTAAAAGTCGAATTGGTAATGCATATATTGCGAATACATATTAACTCCAGACATTTTAACTGTTTTAGCTTCTTTGAGAAACGAAAAGTATATAGTTCCACAACAGTTGTATCCAGTCTGCGCTACCAAATTATTTATCCTTTTGGATTTGGTTGGAGTTGTTTTAAATTTTTTATCCTTTCAAATGAGTATTTAAACTTCGCTGGTTTTGACGTGACATCGTATCACTTCGACTGATGGTCTGGGGATGCGTTTGTTCAGTATGTCTTACCGAGATGTGCTCGTGTATCTTAAGTTAGTACTTATTTCATATCTAGACTTTTTTGTTGTCTTAACAAAAAAAAAATTTTAAATAAGCCAATCGTTTTATCCAGTCCAAATTATTATTGGTTTTACATTTTATATCATTACAAATGTGTAATTAAACGATTCGCTCATTTTAATGTGAAATATTTATCTATTGAGACGACTATTGACCCGGTGACACGTTCGCTCAGTTTTTGTCACTCCTCTGAGCTCATCTATATGTAGCGTATGCAATGGTATTATTTAATTCAGTACACATTGCCTGTATTTTGTTACCTTTAATACAGATCTCTATTTTTTGAAGTAAAACTTCTTCACGCCCCCTTGTCTTGGGGAGTGAATGTGTGTCGACAGCGTTACGAAAAATATGATCGAGTGAGACGAACGGACTGTGGACATAGTTCAAATTTTTGTAGAAAATTATTTATTTTCTGACAGGTTAGCGCTTCACAGTGATCACACCTGATGGTAAGTGACGATACAATCTGCGAATACGATGGAAGAGTGCTAATCTGTAAGAACTTTGCCTCTTAACGAATTACCTCTTTTGGCGTCTACACAGCATCGTACCCGAACACAAAATTCTTTGTTTAGCGATAAGGTTAGGTGGCAACCAGCCACGGCCGAAGCCTCCCTCCAGGGCAACCTGGAAAATGCAGCTTCTTAAATTTGGCCTATTGGGGATCGAACTCAAAGCCCACTATGCCAGCGAGACCGTCAAAAGGTTGATATATGTTTTTCTGCAGTTTTTTTTTGTTCCTAGCAAATTTTTTTATCAATACACTTTTTATATTTTTTGCCACTCGTGCATATTTTCAATACAAACTGGTTATCCAAGTTATATCAAGCGTATCGCAAGAGCTGAATTGTTTTAAACGAAATGATTTGTTTATATAACATGACAGTTTATCTCAAAGCAAGTCTCGTGAACTGCTTTCATGTGCACTCAATTTGTTATTTTTTTTTATAAATTTACTACTTAGATTACTTTTAAACATTGTGATGTTAGAGCGGTTTATAGAAAATTGAAGCGTGTTTGCTTTATACTCTAATAAATGTTAATGCATTCTTTTTTTGTAGTACTATTATAATTTTTATAAGTAAGTATACTAGAACCTCGGTTAACATCCCAAATATTATTACAGACTGGTAAAAACTTAATAAAAATCTACATTTTCTTATCAAAGTCACAAATGGTTAACGTAGTGTACGTGAAAAACAATTAGCGTACAGTATTCAAGATAGTGAAATATTGCATATCAAATTTTTAAAATATTTTTCAATTTCATTTTTAAAATAAGATATTAAAAAAAAATGGAACCTAATGCCTAAGGATCAAATATTTGATAATGACACAATAAGTCATTTTATAACAATATCACTTCTTTATCGTATCGTGTATTAAAAGTATTAAATCGTGTTATTAAAAGCAGGGGTCGACAACCAGCGGTCAGTTAGCCACTAAGGTGCGGCTCGTAGACTCTAATAACAGTAACGAGAAATATGGTTAAAATGTAAAAAATACTTTTATCTAATAGAATTGTTTTACTTGATATGTGGCCCGCAACAATTTCCTCATACTATCTGTTGACCACACCAATATCCTCATAACATCTCTGGCCCGGATATCCCCATAACATCTGGCCTGCACCGCTGTTTCCATAACATCTGTCGCTCGCACCAATATCCTCTAATTTGACGGCCTCGCTGACGCAGTGGTGCGTGTACTTGCTTTGATAGGAGAGGTCACGGGTTCTATCCCCGGTAGGACGGCTATAGAAAATTGTATTTTCTCATTTGTCGTAGTCTGGACTGGTGGGAGCCTTCGGCCGAGGCTAGTTACCACCCTACAAGCAAAGACGTACCGCCAAACAAATAGATTTGTGATCCGGTACGATGCTCTGTAGAAACCATAAGAGGTATATCGCCTCTTACCAGATTAGCGCGCTTCCACCTTAGACTGTATCATCACTTACCATCAGGTGAGATCACAGTCAAGCGCTTGTCTGTCACCAATAAAAAAATCCTCGTATCTTGAGCCCGAACCAATGTCCTCATAATATCTTAGGCCCGAACCAATATCCCCATAACATCTATGGCTCGCACCACTGTCCGCATAACACCTGTGGCCCGTACCGATATCCCTATAACATTTTTGACCTGCACCAATATCCCCATAACATCTGTGGCCTGCACCACTGTTCCCATAACATCTGTGGCCCGAACCACTGCCCACATAAGATCTAAGACCAGACGTATATCCTTATAACATCTAAGGCCAGCACCAATATCATCAAAACATCTGTGGCTCGCACCACTGTCCCCATAGCATCTGAGGCCCATAGCACTATCCTTATAACATTTGTGGCCTTTCTTTAATAGAAGCTAGCCGAACTTTAAAGCTTCGAAATATTCTTATATGAATAAAGTTATATTCTTTCGTCATTGACTTTGTCATTAATTGACATTGGCCGTCAGGTTGTTGTTGCTTGTTTTATTGGACATCGGATATATCCTTACATTCTCACAGTCACATTCGCACAACACAGCTATAAACAAATTAAGTACATTGTTATACGGGTTCGGGAGTATAATCATTAATTGTTAAATTCCTTTAATATCGTGTCTATACAATACTCTGTTATGAATTGAATTATGATGTTGATACCTAATTGTATTTTGAATAAAACCTTTAAAGTGATAATAATTATGTTTTAATGAATGGCCATTACTACCTTTGCTCAAATTATACGTAGAAGACTATAAGAACGACGTTGCCAAAAATGTAGAACATAAAGCATGTTCTAAACCTACTTCTTTTGATTTTTAGAAAAATATATTAAAATTGTATTAACGGGTATGCAATTACTTTTCTTAATCTATATAATCGAAAATATATGTCATTTTCAGTTGTATACATTTCGAGTAAAATTTTGGAGACTGGCACTATAAGCCTGAAATACAGCTTTAGCTAGTTGGGATACAGAAGATTACAATTTTAGGACACATTTTATATATTTAAGAAATAAATAATTACATTAATAAATTATATAAAAACCCAAAACCAATCACTGACTACACGACACAGAAATATAACTAATTTATAATTAAAATTATCAACATTATTAAAGGCGTTATCTCTGGGGATATTGTTGGGAATTTTAAATCATTCCAACAATATCCTTATCAAATTCACAACGTCTTGATTTCATATATAAGCACCACATTGTTATTAAACGTACACTCTTCTTAAATGCAGAAATCTGTACTCTTTATTCTTTGTATCATCGCAATGTCGGCGATAATAGAAGCGACGCCAGTAACTTGTGGCGGCAGGCAATGCATGGGCGGTGGTGGAGGCCGTGGTGGTGGAAACCGGGGATGCGGTAGAAGAGGATGTGGTACCACCAACAACATAGGAAATGGACGAGGAAACGCAAATACAGTGTATATGTGACGTTAAATTATTTTTCAGTACCTCGTGAAAGTATATAGTTTAAATAGTATGTTCAAATGAATGTTATATTTTATATTAAAATATTAGAACATAAGTAAACATTTTTTATTTATATATATAAAGTAACAAGGTAAGTAGCATCCCATTTACCTCCCACAGCTGGGCACAAGCCTCCTCACCCATACGAGAGAGGGTTTTTATAGCATAGACCCACCACGCTGCTCCACTGCGGATTGGCAGGCGTAGTACACGAGTGCACTCTATACCTTCACTCTCGTAGTCCGATGTGACGGGAATCTGACACGACCGTAAAGAGATCAGGCGCAGGGCCGACAGCTTAACGTACTCTCCGAGGCACGGGGTTGGATAACACCGCCAACTTCCTAACTTCGGGCAAATATTGAGAAAATCTTAATAGAAAAAGCAATCTTATTTTGAATTGGCCCGACTCGGGATTAGAACCCAAGGTCTGTAGTCGAACATGCTGACCATTAGACCAATGAGGCAGTTTATGGATGATTTTTCGACACAGTTACCTGGTACGTTTACGTCGTGATCACGCACCACATAACTAGGCCGAAATACCGACAGTATACATAAATAATTGCCACTATGGTATGAACCCGTTAACATAAGTCATTAAACCACGAAAATTTAAGCTTAAAAAATCGTATATTTTAATGTAACTTAATGAAACATTATTGTATTTAATGTGAACGTAATTCGAACTAATATTATTCAGTTCATCTTTACTTTTGGTGCAATTGTTCAGCCTTTTAATTTTACCAAAATTTAGAGACGAATTATAATAGACATCACGTCGCTGTAATACGAGTACATTTACTTAATTATTCATTCGTCTTCATTAATCCAATTTACTGCCACAAATCCAAAATCATTTTAAAGATATAAAACGCTTTCTTCTCCTTTTTAGTACAATCTCCCGCTTGTTCGTCAATACGATATGTTTATTCTACTCAGTTAGCAGCTGGACCCAAAGCAATGGCGTAACTATAAGGTGGCAGGTCTTGCACAATGACACGGGCCCCTGGCCCACCCGAAGAGGTACTCGAAGCACATGGGACAAGACCGGTCATGCGACTTGGCTATTCTGCCTATTGAAAATTCTATGGCCCAATCTAAACTTTGATTATGTAAAAGACACTTTTGCGGAACAGAAATGTCTAAAAAAGATTTTTCTTAATATATACCTAATTGAAATTAAATTGTTATATTTATTTCATCGTACTTGAATGCGGGTTGTTCCTCAAGATGTTGTTCGTTTATCGAAATGCTAGCGAATGGAAGTAGATGATGAATGTAAAGTATCTTGATGAAGGCTTGCGTGGGGACTATAGCTCATTCCTTCTCGCCTAAGAAAGAAGGCCTATCCACAGCAGTGGGACGTATATATGCTGGTGAATATGAATTAATGTAAATGTATGCTCCTGACAATAAAATTGTTATTGGTGTTGGATAACAACTAAAGAGGCGCCAACTATTGAAATTAAAATAAGTACGTTACATTTTTGCGGCAGGGCCCTATCAAAAGATTTGTCGCGGGCCCCAGACTGTATAGTTATGCCACTGCTCAAAGGGTGCGTAAACATTTTTAGTTACCCGGAGACCAAAAAACACATTCACAATAAGTTATTTATATACTCAAAAATAGTTTTTTAAGTAAAACTACTTTACGCACGGTTGATTTGAGGTGTAAACTGGTGAATGCCTGAAGAGAGCGTCACGAAAAGTAAGATCGAGAATAGATTACGAACGTAACTGATTTACTTATTGATAGCTACATAAATATATCTCAAACATACCGTATATATTACACACAAATATATATAAATAAGGTAAATAGCCTATTAACGCCCCACAGCTGGACACAGGCCTCTTCACTCATGAGAGAGAGTTTTAGAGCATAGTAACGCTACGCTGCTCCACTGTAGGTTGATAGGCATAGCTCACAAGTGTATACACTATGCTTGCCAACTCTCATAGTCCGATGGGACAGCAATTCGACACGACTGGCTTAACGTGCTCTCCGGGGCACATAACTTCCCAATATCATTATGTAATAGTGGATGATAAAGTTCTAAAATAATTAGCAAATATGCAGTCGAATCTGGATACGAAATACGAAAATATCACAATTTACGAATTACAAATTCTTTAACCACAAAAGCATGTAAATAAGAAAATATATATCTGTGTACTTCTAACAATTATACAGTCATTTATTCACTGTATTAAATTCATATTTAACCTCTATGATTGAGAATGGTAGAAACTCTGGTTAGAGGAAAATTTCTTTAAGAGAAATAGATAGCACTGCTTTGAAGAAGCCTTTATCCATGTTCGAGGGTATTTCCAAAAAAAGGGAAATCTAATTAACTGGAATTGAATGTTCAGAATGATTACATGGGTATACTAGTTAATTAAAACACAAACAAATGCTGATAGTTTTATTAACAGAAATACCAAAAATTAAAAATACCCTACACCAAAAAAAAAATTTAAAAAAAGGAAATATTTCATTGGATAAATTTAAATAGAAAATTCAAATAGCGTGCTGCAATATTTCGGATTAATAGATTTATAATAAATGAATAATACTCAAAACACTATTGATAATTTTAAATTCGAAAAATTTATTGAATTGGAAATGTTACAATTGAATTTGTTTAATAGACAATAATATGGAATCCAATGAAAAATGTATTAGTATAGACTAAAATCCAGTAAAGTCGACCTACCCAGATGATTTTACATAAATTCAAATAAAGTATGGCCAGCATACTTCAATATGAAGTAGCGAATAATCAACGCTGCGACGTCGTTCACTTTTCTACTTGAAAAAATAGTAAAATAAACATTCGTTTGCAGCAAAAATGGATGGACGACTGAAATGGCTGCAATGAATTATAATATACATAGAAATATAAACGATTAATGTATAGTAAAAAGAAAAAACACTACTAAATGAAAAACTGGTCAACAGCGTATATGTGAAATTCGTGGTTGTAGTAAAACCGTGATCAAAATCTGAAACATTTTGGGATAATCTATCATAATTGTTAAAAACAACGGTGCACATAGACTGTTTCGGTTTTTATATGTTGTCGTCTACGGCAGTCTTTAATAATTCTTACATTGCATTTTCGATATAAGCGTATCCCTCGAAAAATACATTTATTATATCTCTGTATCTTTAATCACTATAAAACAAGACTTTTAAATTATTATTTCACATAATCCCGAAAAGCTGCTTCTGAAAGTTGGCGCTTCTCTTTAATTGCGTAGGTTATAGTTTTCATATTCTAGTTCACATTGAAGTTAGACCAGAAGGATGAAGTATTCATCGTAGAAGACACAGAGGGCGATTGTCCCGGAGTAGATGGTTGTACAAAGCGCGAACCATCGTTCATTATATATGTGTTAGAAGAAGACAAACGGCGCCGCATAAATACAGTAGATGAAGAACGGTCTAGACCTGAAAATAAAAGGTATGGACAAGCTTTTATATGGGCCTTTATACACAGGGAATTAGTTCAGCATCAGAAGTCTATATTTTTATTACAAAATTAAACAATACAATAGGTTTTATTTCGAATAAACTTTCATCTCAAAAAGGGTTTCATTTTTGAATCTGTAGCATCAAGTGGCTATGTGTTTGTATATGTAAAGAATTAACAAACAGTATGTTTAATTTGTTTCGTTCGTCTCGCCCATTCAAAGTTTTCATCACGCATTTTCCATCTTACTTCCCAAGTCAAGCTTGCGTAAATTCAAATATTTATAATTAAAAAATTCTTTGTTCTAGTAGTCTTTTACAGCACTTTGCAATCGTCAAATAAAGATTTTTCCGCGTATTATTTCAATGTGCTACTGATGAATGATGAGAGACGGCATAGAATCAAATGTTACGAGAGTACTTTCGCGCGTTATTCTGATCCCACAACAAATTTAATCCGATATGTGTTTTGTTCACATCATCGTTACAATATATAATTTTAATTTATTCTTTTTCGATTATAGAAACTCTTTCACTCTCACACTTTATTATATTTTAAGTAGTCGTTCAAATTATAAAACGATTTCCCAATTTGTTTTCTTATAACTATAACTTGTGAGGCCAAGAGATAATTAAAGGAGAAATGAATATTTCATACACGTAATAATCATAAAATGTTACCAGTGTCATTTGCTGGGCAGTACTTAATGGTGTGCGCGCGATCGCCAGTGGCCCCGCAACGCGGGCAGCGAAAGGCGCGCAACACCGGGCACTGCACCCGCCCGCGACAATCCTTTAGCGCGTGCGACGAGTAGTTTTCTTCGTTTTCTCCATTGTTTTTACAAAACGCGCATTCCTGTAGCAAAATATTTAGCCCAATCGAATTATCACAAAAAGGGACTGTCATTGTATGTTAACAACACTTTCTTCGGGCCTTTTCATGGGCCTTGTACGAAAGCTCAGAGTCGCTCAGGGTGCGATGGAGAGGGCTTTGCTCGAAGTTTCTCTACGTGATATAGCCCTACGAATCACGAACCTGAAGTGGCAATGGGCGGGACACGTAGTGACTGATGGACGTTGAGGCCCGAAGGTGCTGGAGTGGCAACCCCGCACCGGGCGGCGCAGTGTAGGGAGACCCCCAACAAGGTGGACTGACGATATAAAGAGGGTCGCCGGTAGCCGCTGGTGTCAGGCGGCGCAAGATCGAGCCTTGTGGACATCATTACATGAGACCTATATCCAGCAGTGGACATCCATCGGTTGAAGAGACGACGACGTCGACGATTTTCTTCGTGAATTGTCGGGGGGCGCGGTCGCCGACAGTTTAACTTTCGGTTTTCAGGATCCGCAACCTTTTCTCTATTCAATATTTGCTTATTTTCAACTTAACGCGAAAAATGGTAGTTACCAAAATTGTTCGGAATTAAATTTGCTACAATTTTGCTCCTAATCGACGTGTAATTCCGAACATCTTTCCGAATAACAAATTAAAAATAAGGAAATCTTTGATTAATAAAAAATCACTCCCTCTTTGGGGTCCAATTCGAAAAATATTGATCCTAGGAAGTACCTATTGTTATTGCCTATAACACGAACGGCTAATGTAAGCCCCGGGTCGTTTCGTAACTTTTAATTTTGAATTCCCCGTTTTAATTTCGAAATGATCACAAACAAATGCTGATAATTTTATTTAGATCCAATGAGCCAAACAAATATGTAAAAATACCCTAACAATCAATTTATTCAGACAGTCAAAAATTTTGAAAATATATTCGACTTTTGGTAACTTAGTTGCAACAAAATTACTTTGAATATATAGAATAAAACGCTTAAATAGTTACAGAGTATAAGCAGCTTTTAAGACATAAATATTACCCAAAACTAAAAAACAAATCTCCTTAATGTTAAATTAAATATTATTCAGCCGTTTGGCCTCTGAAATTTCGAAGTACTTACATGAGGTAACGGCCGTTGCATTCGTCTGTCATGGCGTATTCTCGCGACCTCTTTTAATAATTCGTAGAGCAAACTCGGACGAATCGATTGAAGCACCACCAACTGTTCTCTTGTCAGCATAGATACAAATGTGTTGGCTGAAGACAACGCTGCAAAGACAATTAGATATCTTAGTGACGAGAAGAGTTTAAAGTTTAAAAAATGTAAGGTGTCAAGCACAGCTTAAATGTTTTCACATGTTAAGTAGATAAGTGGCGCATTAATGTCCTACGCTTGGACACACGTTTCCCCACTCGTTGAGCAAAGGTTTTCAAAGCATAGACCCACCACGCTGCTCCACTGTGGTTTACCAGGGATAGTACATCGATATGCGGTAACACAAGTACAACCCAGGACCTCATGTCGATCAGTAGACTAATGAAGCAGTTACGTACTCAGAGTAAATACTATTAAGGTTTCCGAGTACTCAACAACTTTATAGAACCGACAAGAACTCTAATCAAGGACCACATGTCCTGCATGTCAACAAGGAAACTCACAAACAAACCAATCATTCGAATCAGATTATATGCCTTTAAAGTACTATATGTAATTGCTTTTTTTGATTGCATAAAGAAACCCATTTAAAGATATTATCTAATAACTCAAAGACATTCAACTACTACAATAGAAAAACATAGTGATAAATAAGACATAACAATAGATTTTTATATATTCAATAAAATACTTACTTTTAAGAAAAAAATCAAAGCCTTCGTACATATCATTCCTTGATGGTGTATTATCAGACCAAATATTTCCCGACCCAACTGATTCTCCTCGGGTACCTGAAAATATTAAATTGATTTATTTTCCAACAGACTCATAAATTTTAGTGACGAAAATATATTATCTTCCTTTGTTGAACCAAAGCAACGAGTCTAAAAGATTGGATTCATGCCAAAATTTGTAGAATTGCTATAGATGTGAATTACTTTAAAATTTAAACTTCTATTTTAAATATTTTGTACAATTTACGATATTTATAATAAAAATAAACAAGAGTACATATTTTTTTTTTATATACCGTATGGGTGTACCGTACATGTCAGTGACTAGTAATACTTTACAGACGATTTTGTAATTATGTTCTACTCTATTCTAATATTCCAGATATTAGATTTCAGCCTTAGGTGAGAAATTACCTCTTGCCAAGTTCACGGTATAATCTTTGATTATAAACGTAAGAAAGGATAGTATCATGTTCTAAAATAATTAAAATCAAAACTAAACTAGTTTGTTTCTCTGGCGCAATGATACTTGGTTCGATTCCTGACTTTGCAAATTACGAAAATTGCCTTTTTTTATTTATCTACGTCTGGATGCCCTACCAGTACAGCCAAGCAAAAATATACGTTCCGGTACGTCGCTGTGTACCTTACCCCTCACCTATTTATCGCGATTTCATCTTACACTGTATTATCACCCACCATCAGGTCAGATTACTGCTACTTACTAAAGAAAATTAATATACATATTGTGCTATTGAATTATAATATCAAAACGTACCCATGAAACAGTTGTAAGAATTATTTTGCTCTCCACTTTCTTCAAAAATGGGCTCAGAGTTGTGCATGCTAACGTTCAGTAGAAAATCGCGAAGGTCTGCACTCGTCGATGCTTAAATAAATAAAGTAACTTGCAAAATCTGTGCACACATCACAATGTTATTAAAATAATCTTTCGAAGATTACACGGAAGAGCCAGACTAATTTTTATGATAAATATAATATTATAAAGAGGAAAAATTTGTATTTTTGTATGTATGTTTGTTACGTTTTCACACAAAAACTACTGGACCAATTTTAAAAAAACCATTAGAAAGTTGTATTTTCACTGGGCGACGTAGGCTATATTACTTTCTCAAAAAATAGGGATCCCTAAGAAAAATGCATTAATCGAATCCAAGGTATGAACCAAAAAATCTCATCATCGCGTGCGCTGCAGAAACTATTGATGAGAGAACAAAAAAAAGTTCTACAATATTATAGAAACTATTAATATCTACTAAAATGTCCACCATTTGTCCAACAACTGTAGTTATGCAACTATAACTACTATTTTACATTTTAAAAGTTATTGAAACTGCCGTCAATAAACTAAGCATACTATTCATACTTCTGTATTAATCCTTATCCTATGAAACGTTATTTTTCAATACCCGTAAAGGATTTTTTAAATTATTAAAGAAAAGAAACAAATTTTATTCAGAGCAGTGGTTTTCAAATACACTTAAATAATATTTATGTGTATACATATATATTTATACCTATATATATATATATATATATATATATGAACAGTTTCATTTATTAAATAAATTGATTGATTGCGTAGCCTCCAAACCACAGCAAGTGATTCAAATGCTGTGCAACGCCCATTCCATTCTAAACTATTGGCTGGCTGTGCATTGTGACAAAAATAAAAAGTCAAGAACATTAAAATTTTTTACAATCACGAAAATAACATACCCTTAGATGTATTTACCATTAAAATAAGTAAGTAAGTAGCAGCCCATAAACGTCCCACTGCTGGGCACAGGCCTCCTCACTCCAAGGAGTGAGGGTTTTTAGAGCATAGACCCACCACGCTGCTCCACTGCGGATTGGCAGACATAGTACACAACAAGTGCACTCTCTATTCCTTCACTCTCATAGTCCGATGTGACGGGAATCCGACACGACCGGAGAGAGATCAGGCGCAGGACCGACGGCTTAACGTGCTCTCCGAGGCACGGGGGTGGATCACACCGCCAACTTCCCAACTTCGGGCAAATATTGAGAAAATCTTAATAGAAAACTCAATATTGATTTTTTGAATTGGCCCGACCCAAGACTCGAACCCAGGACCTCATGTCTGTAGTCGAACATGCTAACCACTAGACCAATGAGGCAGTTATTAATGAGTCTCATTTACCATTATTATTTACTAATTTTATTTTATATTTATTATCCCAGTTCTTCACTCACGCCCGTTTACGCAAAAATGTATATTTATATTATATATAAGGTATTTTATAATAACTACTTAAATACAGAAATATCAAATATTACATGGACACACATAAACGATTTCATAAATATAACGGGCGGAGAATAAGACCCGGCAGGGAGACCAAACGGCCGAGGGTCAGGGCTACAGGCTGAGAAACCGCCGGACTATCCTAGCAGAGTCCAGCAACGCCGCCTTCTACATCCTTGCTGCGAGCGAACTGCCATGGAACCCCAGTCGTCTCAGATGGTGAGCGAGACTGACTGGGATCAGACCATTCGCAGATATTACGATTGGGATGGTTTCAGTTGATCCCACCCCCCTCATGTCGGTAATCTCGTACGATTGCCATACTATATACATACATAATAAATAAAAAAATAAAACAGCCCCAAAAAGGCAGTTAGGCACATGCCGTGTACTATATCGGAGTCGGCATGGAACCGGATTTTAAAAAAAATAGGACACTATGACGACCACCTTTCATATAAAAAAAACATCAAGATCGGTCCATGCGATCGGTCGATCGGAAGATGCGAGGTAAAAAACATTAAAAAAAAATGATAACCTCCTCCTTTTTTTGAAGTCTGTTAAAAAAAGAAAACTTACATTGACAGTAAATTAAATATAATTAAAACCATTTATATACTTCAGTTGGCCAAATATATATATATATATATATTAGGTATATTATATATTTATTAATTCTTATGATAAAATGCTTATGAGATAATATAAAATAGTAAAGACGCAGCTCTCTTAAAGACAGGTGTCCTCTAATATATTGTTACATCGAATGTTGTGTATAGGGAAGTTTTGAGACAATAAAGTATTACAAATAAATCTCTTGTTTAATATTATAGAAGAAAGTTTTGCATTTTGAATTTATATATATTTTTAACAATTTATAATAATCAAGCTAAAAATTACTGGACCTATTTAAAAAAATATTTCAATGGAAATAATTAATAACAAAGTGAAATAAAACTTTAATGTCAACAAAATTAAATCTATAGTCAGATTTTTTAGAATTTCCAATGCCACGAGATCAGTATTTACGCGGGTAAAACCGCGGGGCATTGCTAGTCATAAATAAAATGGAACGAAAACAATTACTTTATTGATATGACAGAAATGGAATCTCGCCCCCCTAAGGGGGAAATTTAATTCAAAGGCTTTGGCAATTAATATTGTGGGAGTCTCTAATGGTCTAGCTTCAGCCGTGGCCATTTACCATACTATCAGCGAACACGTACCGTCAACAAATTTGAGTTCCAGCCGATGTTGTGTAATTAAGAGAGGAATTATCCTCTACTATGCTAGTGTACTACCGTCATAGATTATATCATCACATCAGGAGAGTACACAGGCAAGCAGTAATCTATCACCAATAAAAAAAATAGTGTGTGATAAAATTAGAATTAGTATCCGGAAAAAAAAATCACAAATAAATTATATAAACACGTATAAACATACAAACACGAAATTTATTTTACTGAAAACATTAATATTTTAAAAGAAAAAACTTACCTGTGTCGGACATCACGGGCTCCGGCGATGTTATCAAGGGATTTACATTTAAGCGACTCTGAAAAGGTGCAGCCAGAGGGGAAAATACACTGCTTTGTACGTTGATATTAACTTTTGTGTCAGCGAAACATTCCTGTTGAATACAACGAATAACATAAAAAATATAAACTATAACAAGCACCATTCCGAGCATTCGAATACTGCCACATTTTTTTCTCGAATATGATTTGACTAATGAATTAATATTTGAAGAAATTACATTCACATAACATTTTTTATTGCTAACAGCTGACTTGCAGAGTGTCGACAGGTGATCGCATCTGATGTTAATTGGTGATACCGTCCAAGATGGAAGCGGGCTGATCTGGTAAGGCGCAATTTACCTCTTATGGTTTCTATACAACATTGTACCAGAGCACAAATCTCTTTTTGCTTTGGCGATATGTCTTAACTGGCAGGGTGGTAAAGAGTCACGACCGAAGCCTCTCACAAGTCCAGACACAGAACAATTATAAAATGCCAATTCTTAATTTCGCCCTACTGGGGATCGAACCCGGGAACTCTGCTAGAAAAGCGAGTACTTGCATTACTGCGCCAGCAAGGCTGTGATATGTTAACCAGTAATATACGTTGAGAGAGTGAAATAATAGTAGATATTAAAAAAATCGCTTTTAATAGATTAATTAATTTCTGTTCCACATATCTTATTACTGAAAAAAAATCTTTGCATTTATTGGGTAAACCTATTCGTAAATCACTTGCATTATTAATAAAGAGGAAATATTAAGCCATTACTTGTAAATGATATTAATTGTAATAAGGAAACACATAAGTCGCATAAATGTAAAAAAACAAACTTAAATACGACATAATCTCTGTTACACGTCATGGCATGGTAGGTAGTGTGACATACACTCTTGCAATATTTTTAATGCTAAATTGGGCTCCGTATGAATAGTTTGAACTACCTTTACATTCCAGAAAAAGAATATTTTATAAGCATATATAAGCGATCTATAGCAAGGCAATGCTTAAACTCTGTTGTCTCTGTAGACATTCTAATATTTAAGATATCAATTAATAAATATTTCAAATAATATAAAAGTTACATTATCGAATCAATAAATTGAACAGCTTTTACACATCTGAAATACTTGTCAGTGCAAAAGTAAGAAATAAATAATAAACAGCATAATTTTATTCATCTTCTAACTAACACTAGCCAGTTTTTAAAAGAAATAAAAATAACTAGATTTATTATCATTCGCTAGAGTTTAAAGGAAATTTATATTATATGTACATATAGTATATTATTATGTATATATCTTTAGCGTGTCGAGTTGGCAAGAAAATCATTGACGCAAAACGAAAGGGTTAAAACCAAATGGAAGTATTTACTACACGTACCTACATTAAGAATTTTAAACACCAGCAAATTTAATGACCAGAAAATATATATAAATTTAAGTATTTTATTTTAAAAAATACTAACGTTTGTAAAGAAACAGGATTTTAAAGGATATCAGACTTAATATTTCACAAAATAAACTCCAGTCTTAAATAAATTTGCGGTTTTAAATATTATCTATGTCTATATCATGGAATTGAATTATTTTTCGGTATTTACTATGAATATAAAAAAATCGTCATATCTCTCAAGATACATGTGTAACAATTAGTTAATATTATACATACCTATAGGAATGTAATAATTAATAATAAATATTTACGACCTAATAACTCACCGTCTGTGTACTCGTTGGAGTTTGACAGTCGCTTGCTGTTGTAAACTCGCTTTTACCATCGTCCATAGTATTATATTTAACTTTGAAAGAATCCATATTTAAAAAACTACGAATGATAAACTTAATGCTACCCGCTCCGCGTCTCAAATCTGAAAGAAGATTCTAGTCAGCGGGGCGCATTTTATACGAAAACACCAGAAGTAAATGTCAATTAGCTAAAGACCGTTTCTTAGAACTGAAAAATAATCATACTACCTCAAAAATGAAAATGCGTAATTACGAAGAATAAATATGAATATACTTGTTTTATATTTAATCAAGTATGTAATCGTATTCAAACCAAATCAAAAATTTTCAGCAGTTTTCGTCGTCAAATACATGTGATTTTTTATGTTGTTTTCAATGTACGATGAATCCTTATCCGCCTTGATCTGAGAAGGACAACATACTTGGATATCCTTTCTGAAAATAATTTAAATTTATTTAAGTATGAGGTTTCAATTAATATTTTATTTTTAAGTGATTAATAATAGTTTCTCAATCGGATTTATACAGAGCTGAAAGTACCTCTAGTATCCCACTCACAGATGAAGTATCAGCAGGGTTCTAGTGAATATTGACGGCTCCTCCCACACCAAGTTACACAATCGATGATAAGTTGGCCAAGGTTATCGCTTAAATCATTTTTCGGCTATAAATTGCAGCTTTATTTACCTTATACTTGAAATTTTCGTAAGACATATGTCCAGCAGTGGACGTCCATTGGTTGAAGCGACGACGATGACGAAGAATTAAAATTTTTGAAGGCCACACAAAGCTTTTGTACCTACTTAATATACATTGACACACTTCCTCTTACCTTAACATAGAAGATATAAACAATTTTCTCCGGCTGCATAATACACGATTTTTTGACTGCCTCGCTAACGTAGTGGTGCAATCACTCATTTTGCTAGCAAAGGTCCCGGGTTCGATCCCTGGTAGTACGAATTTAGAGAACAGTATTTCCTAATTTGTCTAAGTCTGGACTGGTGGGAGGCTTCGGCTGCGACTAGTTACCACCCTACCAACATAGACCTTAAGGGTATATAGCCTTTTACCAGATTAGCACGCTTCCATCTTAGACTGTATCATCACTTACTATCAGGTGAGATCACAGTCAAGCGTTAACCGGTCAGCAATAAAAATTAAATTGCATTTATTTTTAACTAAATAATAAATTTTATTTAATTTATTTTTCCCACCATGTATAGTAATTTAAAATTTTCTAATAAATTAACAAAATGAAGTTATTGTAAAAATGTATATTGGTAGACAAAAACGTAGAAAATAATTAACCACCTTAAAAATGTACTTTGTTAATACGCAATCCGTTGATGGTAAAGAAAGCAACTTTGTAAGAAACAATAGAAATGTCGCAAAAAAATATTTGAAACTACCCTCAAAATAAGAAATAAATGGAAAATTACTGGCTTGGCCTTCGTTCTTCTATTCATTTTAGTTTCACCCTCAAAATTTTTGTGTTTCTAGATGCAAACAATATTATATATATATTATATACAGTGCGTGTTGCCAGTGATGACCTACGGCTCCGAAACGTGGTCGCTGACTATGGGCCTCATACGAAAGCTCAGAGTCGCTCAGCGTGCGATGGAGAGGGCTATGCTCGGAATTTCTCTACGTGATCAAATCAGAAATGAGGAGATCCGTAGCAGAACCAAAGTCACCGACATAGCCCTACGAATCGCGAACCTGAAGTGGCAATGGGCGGGGCACATAGTCCGACGGACCGATGGACGTTGGGGCCCGAAGGTGCTGGAGTGGCGACCCCGCACCGGGCGGCGCAGTGTAGGTAGACCCCCCATAAGGTGGACCGATGACATAAAGAGGCTCGCCGGTAGCCGCTGGAGCCAGGCGGCGCAAGATCGGGCCTTGTGGGTATCATTTCGTGAGACCTATGTCCAACAGTGGACGTCCATCGGTTGAAGCGACGACGACGAAGTCGTAATTACTCTTAAAGCTATAGTAATTAAAATAGCGAATATTTATAATATAGAATATCTAAATATGGTATGCAGCACGGTGCTCTGTTTGATATTATTTGTACGGTTCAAGTTTCCTGTTCCCATGTAAACTTGTTGAAAACAGTTTTTTTACTAAATCGGCTGTTGAAAAATCTGTAAAAACGTTTAGAATTTTGGTGGGTACAAAAAACTACATTTAAAAAGTGATTTCTTGTATAAGTATGGGGTAAACTACTGAATTTCCATATAACTACTGAATAGTTCAGCATCCGAGTTGTAAAAACTCACAATGCATGTTATATTATAATATACAACTAACATACAACGGAAATTTGTTGTGTATATACATATAACCATTTCTGAAATTAGCTGGAACAAAGGGACAGACAGACAAAATGTAAATAGATAATTAAGTATCATATACTTATTAGTGAAAAGAAAAGCTGTCAATTCAGACTCGCGATCCTCCTTCCAAACTTGAATCAAGACCCTGTCGGCAAGGGCTGTCTCGGAAATATGAAGTTTTAGATTTGTAGAAATATAACCAAGACTTAAAAATTATTTTGCCAAAGAAGTTTCACTTCTGACACGTGTAGTTTGTACGCACGCACTTTTAATTTTTTGTAGATATACATTCTATAATACTTTAGAACATTTTGTTCTATCATCAATCGTTTTCGCAGCGCAAACGCGATGACAGATTTTTGTGACTATTTTTTTCACGCCATTAAGGCATTTTTATAAGGGATCCCTATTTTTTTTTTAAAGTAATATTACTAAAAAATATATAGAAGTCGGCACGTTAGTTTTTGCACGAAAACATTACAAACATACATACAAAAACACAAATGTCTCCTCTTTTTAATATTAGTTTAGATTTACATTGCGACATATATACTTCTGGACACATCTATTGGCCCACCTTGCATTTTCAGCTTCGTTTGGTCCTGGCTAAAATTTTATATGAGGTCGAACAAAAAGTTTTAAAGCAGTTTTGAACCTGGCACATTCATAATTTCATTAAATAGTCATTTTTTGAATTTCGAACACAGAATTTAAAGAAACAAAAGACAATTTGGAGCCTGTTCGTTGTAAACAATCAATCGAATACTAAAAAAAACTTGATTTTATTGGTTTACTCGGATTTAATTCTTGAAAGTGTGATTTTTGTCATTGGTTTTGCAACATGCATTACTTATTCTTACCATTAAGGTAAGGTTCTATCATTAATCAATGGATACTTCGCCTGAAGTCGCCGCCCAAGCTGTGGCACTTATCCAGGCGGGACACAGCCAACGAAATGTGAGTGTTCAACTTAATTTAAGTCGGTCTGCGGTCCGAAATGTTTATTCGCGGTACCTAGAGACTGGCGGCTTTGTTCGTCGCCAAGGAAGGCCACGATCTCGGGTCACAACTGAAAGGCAGGATCGATTCATCGTGACGACCAGCTTGAGAAATCGTCACCTTACCTCCATTGAGATACAAAACCAACTTCGCGACTTCCACGGAGTATCTGTGAGCGCTCGAACAGTTCGGAGAAGGTTAAAAGAACGCGATATGGTACCACACAAGCCAGCTAATGGCCCCAAACTAACGCGAGCCCATCGAACAGCGCGCCTTCATTTCGCGCGCACTCATTTAAATTGGACTCAGCAGCATTGGAGCCGTGTACTCTTTTCTGATGAGTCTAAAATTGTGTTACATGGCAATGATGGAAGGAAGAAGGTCTACCGACGTAAGGGGGAGCGTTTTGCACAATGCTGCTTTGAAGAGAGGGTTGCTTATGGCGGTGGCTCATGGACTGTCTGGGGCGGTATATCCGCGAGCGGTAAAACTCAACTTGAGATTGTTACGGGACCACGGCTGCCAACATTAAATGCTGAAAGGTACATTCGTGAGTGCTTAGAACCTCACGTGATGCCATACGCGGACTATGTGGGCCCAAATTTCCTTTTTATGCATGATAATGCAAGAGCCCATACGGCCGGCATCGTCAGGGAATATCTTCGGGGTGTGAACATCACAGTTATGGACTGGCCAGCCAGAAGCCCAGACATGAACCCCATTGAGCACATGTGGGACGAGCTAAAAAGACTTGTTAGGGCTCGTCAGCCAGTTGCCCAGACGATGCAGGAGTTGAAAACTGCCATAGAAGAGGAATGGGAGATGATCCCCCAAAATTTCATAGAGCGGTTGATAAACTCTATGCCTAATCGTATGAGAGCTGTGGTAGAAGCCTATGGAGGCAACACGCGTTATTAAATTAAACCTTTATTAAATTGAACATGTTTTTTATTCAATAATCAAGTGCCTTCATCAAGGCGCATACCCGACTTGTTAGGCGTAGCTCCATGTCGTGTGGTATTCTGAATTCAAATTTAAAACATTACGATCGAAAAAGATGGTAAAAAGTACCAGGTTTAAAACTGCATCAATAGTTTTTGTTCAATCTAGCAATAATATTTCGGTAGGGGCCATTGAAACCTAAACTCTAAGGTGGGCCAATAGATGTGTCCAGAAGAGTATAAACTTTGCTAAAGTTCAAGTCAATCTCGCATGATTTATTATGAATGAGTGGGTTTAATAGTTTGAAATCATCATCGCCTTAATGTCTTTCTACAGATTTGAAGCATATCGGTTGGATAGTTTCTAAGCCTTTAATTGACAAAGGAAAAAAAGGGTTTTTAATATTTAAATGTATATAAAATAATAGAAACAAATGTTTTCATTTACCTCTTTACTACTTACTTTCTCTTACAATGACCTATTTTAAGACGAGGTCGACAAAGAATGATTCTTACCAAAGATATATTAACTAAATAACACAGGAAGTGCTCTGATGTTTCCCCTTTTTTGTAATCGGTGTTTAAGACGTATAAATTTTGCTGTAATAATTGATTATTAATTTAATTTATAAACTAAATAAAACTACATAGTTGATCCTTTGTTCGAGATAAGCGTCAGCTCTGGGGTCATTTGTAGAATCCACTAACCGCTTAGATAGATATTTAAAAAATATTTTTGCATCAGAGCCCCACGGTCCCATAGTTCCACGCCAAATGGCAGACATATGTGATCTTCTGAATTAGATCCATATTTCTGCAAGTTTTACAAGAATTAGATCCATATTTCTGCAAGCCGGTACGTTAGCAGTTGTAAGAGCTCTACGAATAATATCATTCTGGCTGCATGTCGTGAAAGGCGACCGGCGCTGCACTGACAAGATAGTACGTGGTGTCCTAAGCGGTCGACTTGGACTCCACAAGGACAGCAATGAGGATGAACCAATGGCAAATCTAAACGTAAATCAATACTAATACAAAAAGAGTTGTTGTCTAACAACGTTCCTAAATTAGGCGACGGAAGAGCTTGCAACCAAAAACCTGATTCCGTAGTCGAAACAGCAAGAAGTTACGGGGTTTTTTTTGTAATCCTGAAATGTGTTAATTTAAAATATATGTATATAAAAAATATTTAAATCATTTGCGAATTAATCTTTTGAAAGGTTCAGAAAAAGGCTTATCAGTGTTGAAAATGTATTTATTTTAATCAAATACTAAACACTAGCAACAGTTTTTAATCACTCGTTTCCTACTTTTAATACATATTTATTATGTCACAGAACTGTTGACAAGAAAACTAACTAGGTACTTACTAGTAAGTAAAAATACTAAACAAATTAAAATTACATACACAATACAAATAGGAACTTTAATATGGCGTGCTTATTCAAATTGAAAATGAAAAATAAGACAAAGATACAGAAAATTATCTAATAAGTACCAATTTGATTTAGCCTAAATGTACAGATATATTGTTAATCAGAAGTTCTCAAACGATTGTTTGAAAAACATGGCTGATTTTCAACAAAAGAAAACTACTTATATCTAATAATAAATATTGCTTTGCATACAAAGGAAAAGTATAAGATATTATTATTTGAATAATTAATGTATTGGTTAAATACAAATAAATTTCCAATTCCAATATAAATTATGAGCAAAGATGTTTCATACTAAATCACTTTAATGCCAGTATTAGCAAATATTTTAAGTTAAAATAAGCAACTATAACTTCTACCAAATTAAATTATACTTTCAAATAACGACAAAAAACAATATGTATTTTAAAATACGCTAATGCCTAGGGCACCTCCATTCCCACCGCATTAGCAGCCTTTTTTTATGGTAGAAAAGCTATTCTTTTTATTAAATTGAATATACACAATTCCATTTGAATTGTGTACTTTTCCGTAATCAATTTCACTAATACTTAAGCGCTTCCACAGAAACTTAATTAGTTTATAGTTAAAACTTGTAATGGTTTTAGATTGAGTGTGTAATTCATACGACTCTAAAAACTCTTTAAACAATTATTTAAATGTAATAACTTCTTGTATATGGGAATTGATCCTTAGAATCTAAGTTTTATATGACTCAAGCCATAAAATTTTCAGACAGGGTTAGGGAAATTTTACGTAGCTAATGTATCTTTATCTTTTATATATAATTTTCTGGGGTAAATCTTCGGCCGTGGTTAGTTACAACCCTAACAGCAAAGATCCGCTAGGCAAAAAATTTTCGTTCCGATACGATGCGGTGTAGAAACTATAAGAGGTAAACTACCTCTTACCAGATTAACAGTTTTCCTTGTTAGACTGAATCATAAGAAGAGATTAAAATCATACGCTAACTTATCAGTAATAAAAACAGACAATAATGCTAAGACTCACAATCTAAGACATTATATTAAAATTTTAAAATTTAGTTAAATTTAGTTCTTTGCGACTTCTTTTAGTTAAGATTTTCAAAAGAATAAGCGACGCCCGTACGGCCAGGTTTAAGATGTCCCAGAAATATATATGCTTGCTAGCTCTCGGGTGTCGTCTCAGTTTCCACGGACGTCCGGCATCTTAGTACAAAGGCGCTGGCAGAAAGGTCGTTTTCATGATCTATACACTGTTCTCCCTTTCGGCATTCACAACTGGAAAATAATATATATTTTTACATTCCTTGAAAACAGATTCATTGAAAGTGGATTTCAGTAATGAATCACAATATGTTGAAATAAAATTTGTTATGATAAATAATGACATAAATACATTGCATCACGTCTCATTTCCATAGAGGTAAGCAGAGACCACGTCCTTCCACTTGCCACGATCCTTGCATATCTCCTTCACTTCTTTCATTCTCATTAAACCTTTCATACAAGTTCGTCGGTTTAGAGTACTCTTGACCTAGCCCTTGTTTAATGTGTCCTGGATTTGGTCCAGGAACGTTCGCCTTGGTCTCCCCCTTCCAACTTTCGCATTCACTCTTGACTAATAAATCATTTTTGTCTGTCTCCTTTCATTCAATCTCTCTACGTGCCCAAACCATCTAAGCATAGCTTTCTCAATTTTAGTCACTACATTTTCTTTTATACCACAGCGTCTGACCTTATCACACAGTTTCAAACCACTCATACATCTCAACGCTTCGTCTCTACCGCATTTATTTTACTAATGTGATTCTTCTGTTATTGGATTAAATAATTTATTACAAATATTAGGAAATAAAATGGAATACTATGGAATTTCACTTAAAATGTATACAGATATCCTTGTCAGTTAAAACATTAAAAAAGGTATTCAAAGATCAATTTTTTATATAATTATTTGTTCCAATGTAAAAGCACACATAAATTACTTTTTAAATAATTCAAAAAAGATATATCGAATTAAAAAGTGTCAATCTAGAAAATAATGTCATAATATAATGAAGCAGTATAGCGTTGGCCAGATATATACACAGACAGAAAATACTTAATGTAATCCAGAATGACTGTTTTTACTCGTTAGCACAGTTCTTCTGGAATATTCAGTACACATATTTGTCCTAAAGTTATTGAAAATTAAGTGAATTATAACTTTTATGTTAACAAAAATAAATCTATAGTCCGACTTAAAGCATTGGCTGAATGATTTTATATTCATTTCAAATTTCGTAAGCTATATGAGACTCTTTCATAGTCTATCATCTTTGATTGCTAATTTAAATACTTACTATGTATTTGTAATGTTCATTGTAATCATTTTCGTGTACGCGTTGTAAATTGACCAGCCACAAGGCGTCTGCGGCGCACATATCTCGATTTTAGTGGTTGAAGGCCGTTCAGAATATTCCTCCTCATCAGAATTGAGAGCCCTCTGAAAATAAAATATAATAAGTTTAATATACGCCACAACAACATGTTATAAATTCTAGTAGTCTACATAAAATTAACAACCCTTTTAAGGGGAACTGTAAATGTTTATGTAATAAACTCCCAGAAAACGTTCTAGAGATGATAGAAACGCTTGGGAGTGAACAAATTACTCTAAAAACAAATTACAAAATACTCGACGAGTTTGTTGTGGGCTCTTCTCACGACAGGGCGCGAAGGGACTCTCGTAACTTTGGATATTAAGTCGTACTTTAATACTATCATCAGTAGTACATTAGAATTGGTGGTTTTTTTTTATGGCTGACTGGTTAGCGCTTGAATTTGATTAGCAAAAGGGCAAAATTTGAAAAGTTTTTAAATACTATAATTTACCGTACTACATATACATAAAATAAATAAATCTACGTTTAAATACTTTGAGCTTTAAATATTTATTCCCGTCATTTTATGTCTACATGTTTTCTTTGTCGTAAGACCGCGTGAGTTTGATACGTGGAATATTTGGATTAGAATTAAATGTAATATAAAGTCTACACTACTTGAAGTATGTACTTTCGCCGCAATACTTATGATGCAGAAACAAGAGAAATGTTTCACAAAACGCGAAATAGCATACACATATGTATCTTCGAAAGATCATCTACACAATTATTATGTTTATTATATAGACATCATTTTTTATCGCACACTTTAATTACTATTTTTGTTATAACCCCTAACATAAGTACAGCAAGCAAGTGTAAGCACAATAATGTTAAAATAACTAACGCATTGAAGATGACCATTTTTTTAGAAGATAAAATTGATGTAGTGAGTTATCCTTAAAAGATAAATATGACATAAATCGCCGACTTTATTGTCTATACATATACTCGTATAAGTGATATCCAGGTATCTATTGACTCATCACGATATCTCTGGAACCATAAGGCGTAGAGGTTTGAAATTTGGTAGGAATATTCCTTTTGCCGAGTAGAGGTCAGCTAAGAACGGATTTTATGAAATTTCCACACCCTTCCATCGGTTGCGGAGGCGTTAATTAAAGAAAATCCAAATTTTACATTAAAACCAATTCAAACTTCACATTTACATACTATGGAGTGTAAAATTTGGTCAGGACCTTTTTTTTGACATAACGGAATCTATCAAAAGTAAATTTTAGGAAATTCCAACCTCAAAGAATAGTGCGGGTATGTTTCTTATTTATAAAACAATTTTCTTAAATTAATGAAAATGCTACCAAAAAAACATTCCTCACGGACGAAGTCGCGGGTTCAGCTAGTATATCTATAAAAGAGAAATTGTCAAGCCTTTATTTGGTTTATTATATCCCTCTATTTGGCTAGGCAGCGTCTATGATTAAATCTTCCAGGCGACTTAATTTTTTCCGCTACTTCGAACAATTATCATTTTACGCAGAGCCTTGATATACATAAATTGTATTGAAAACTGCGTGAAAATCCGCTCAGTAATTTTTGTATTTATCGCGAACAGACATACTCGTACTCGGTTTTGGTCTTTGTTTTTTAATATACAAGGATTACTTTGAATTATTAATTTCTTTTTTGTAAAAATGGTACAATCCAAGATTAAAATTTTCTAAATCTTAACAAATCCCTAGGAGTTACGATGTCATCCAATCTTAGTGAATATAATATAACTGGTATTTTACCCTTTAATAATCACAATAAATCTCATTGATATTATAAAAAAATTAAAGTCCCTTTATTTCTATATCATTTACTAATATATTTTACTTACTATTTTAGTATGTTGTAGTGAAAACAATCACACTCAATGAGGTCATTTGCGATTAATCTATAATCTGCGTACGATGCTTACGTCAAATTCTCTAGAATCACATTAATATTGTTCTTCGAGATAAAATTAATAATTTTACAAATGAGTAGTCAATTTCGCTGGCATAATAGGGCGAGTTAAGTTCCGAAGATAAAACCATGGGATAAATTTAGAAAATTCTTCCAATAAAACCACCGTACCACCAATAAAATAATAATTCGCTGCAGCTCGATTCTATGTCGAAACTATTAAGTTCTGAAATATTTATCACAAGCTTAAACGTTACCAGCTTATTATTAAAGATCACAATCAAACACTAAAGCATACGTAATAAAGTAAGCCTGGATATTAACAATACGTAATACACTTATTATTTTTTATTATATATTCATCTAGTAATAACGTTAACTGTGTATAAATTATTGTTAAAAATGTACCTATAGTCAATAATATTATGTTAAATAGGAATTTAAATATTGCAGTGACGCGTTGACTATATATCTCTCGCTCCCTTTGTTGAACGCTCCCATTATTCGAGCGAGCGTTACATAGCCCAATGTTTCAGTTCAGCCTTATTCTGTACCCACAAAATAAAGTGCACAGTACACCTAAGGAAGTTTTCAATTTCAAAATGAAAAAAATACTTTCCAAAAGTATTTACACTTGCTACAATTTGCTAGGGATACTACGTAATTTCATGATTGTGAGTGACCCTTCACCTATTCCAGTATCAGAGTGTACAACTGATGACTGATGTCATCGAACGGTGGCACGACAGCATACGACGCGCCCTTGAGCGTATCCGGCCGTCCGGCGCGCTTCACGAGTCACGCCACGCTCGCACTCTATTCATATTTAGGGCGCGTGCACACTGGGATTATTGTACAATAAACTGAGATTTAAAAAATGGGAAGAGTCTACCACCCACACATAATAGAAAACTTGAGAAATATAGATATTAGGCAGGCTACACACACGCCTTTTTTCCTGTCGCTGGGAAATGCAATTTACGCACTAACCCCGACCGATGATCAGTCAGAAGTGTGGGATTTGTCGATTCTAACAATATCCACTAAAACCCAGCGGAATCCTCTTCTTCCATTAGTGAGGCACCGGGTGTTGAGCTTTCCCCTGGTATCCCGGGTGAGCTCGAAAGTGTCCCGAGAGGCTTCTTCAGGATGTTTTCTTTCAGCGCAACAATAAATTCTAAACAACAATTAGGCACATAAAATTTTCTAAACAGCGGCTTTAACAAAATTCAACGTGTCTTGTTATCGAAGGTACAAACATCATTCAAAAATGATCTCTAACTCCGAGGGTATATATGAAGTCAATATTTAATAGTACAAGTTATGTTATCGATGTATAAAAAATTTCATCCTATTGTAACATTAATTTATATTTTTCTAAAATCATAAATTTGAAATGCTATAATCCTTTAATTAATGCGATTCTTATTATATTAATATTATGGTCCTAAATCAGCATGCTTCTTAACAAATTCAATGCTTTTTTATAATCTTTAACTATTAAATACTAAAAATTAAGGTTTGATACAATTATTTTGGCAGTATTAACTAAACCTTGCTCTAACTTTACGTACGTTGGTGTACTCTTATCCGTATCGTAGGAATGTGTTGAATCATTCTATGAATGGCGAAGCCGAAACTAACTCATGGATCACGTGGACGATCGCATAACACGTAAACAGGAAGTTGTACCACTACGCAAACGAAATGGCAGGTCATTGACCATTGTATTCCTCAATTTTGTTATATCTTCAAAAAATAACTGTTTTTTTTATATATTTTGGAAATGTATTAACATAAATTAAAAACATTACACATTATAACTTATTAAAACATTTTCAAGGTCACACAGAAAATACCGACCGTGAGAAATTCTTTTGAATAATATGTTTAAGTCGTTTGCCCGTGCTACATGTTTAGTAGGGGTAATTTTTAATATTGGGTGAGCTAGACGGGATTAATATCCATATCAAGTTGCCAATGTAAAAACCTCATATTTAATTGAAGTCTCTATATTCGAATAAAATGTTCAATGAATTTCGGGTTAAAAATTTATATTGAAATCATGGCGAATTTCTGATACATAACTGAGTTACATTTGGTATCCTTTTAATTTGCTTAAAATATTAGTAAAAGTAAAATCACGTTCATCACGCACAACTAGATTTTCGTATGAATTGCTGTGGTTTGATTATAAAATGATAACATATCCAAGTATCGTGTTTATTAACAGGTTGCGCAAGCAAAATATTTGTATATAAATGTATAGCCATATTTTAAAACCGTAATTAGTCTATAAACACCATATATCTTAAACAAAAAGTGTAGTTTTCTTTGTATACAGGGAAAATAAGATAATTACAGGTACACGTTAATACGTCTAAGTTCCTTATATAGTAGATGTCTACTATTTTTTTTTAAGTATATTAATTTTATTTTTGAAATGTCAATCACTTTCTTTACGTACAAATCGTATTTCACTTCTCTCTGTCTGTATTTACTCAGGTTTATTTACTCTAATCTAAGAAACAATGAACAAAATTCAATACAACTTTGTAAATATTGTGTTTATGGCTTGCTCTTACTCAAATGATGAAATAGTTTTAGACCCAATAGGTAAAACTGTTTATATTGTATAGATAACAGCTAATCTCTTTATTGTTCATTGCTCATTCCTTTATCGCTTATTATTTTTTATAACATTTAAATTTGGATTGTTCGAGAATACTAAGTTAGTTCTATTAATAAAATCTAAGTTTTTAAATACGTTATTTTGAAACAATTTTACACTGTTTTATCTGTATTGAAATAATAAAAAAGAAAACACTTCTGCTTTACGCCTTTTTGCATATCACTTCGGCTAGCACAGAGAACTGTAATCTTCTAGCAAAGAATAGACTAGGTTTTGAGATGCAGCCAAATATATGGGATATAAATAAGATTTCCCAAATATGTAATCAATCATTGATAAATTTTAAGGCAATTCATTATTCATTACACATGGAACAGAAAAGCATGCCAGGGAACTTTTTTTTAAAGAAACATGACATATTCAACTTTACATAATACAAACAAACATTGGAGCGTGTTATTAATATACTAAAGTTTATTTTCGAAATCAGGTTACTGCTAAATTGAAACAAAACAGTTCCTGTAAACCAAGCTAAAAATATTTAGGTGACAAAACAAAGAATATAGAAATAGTTCTTTTACTAATCATTTTCCTAAAATTTATATCTGTGTAGGAGTGTTTCCAGGAATAAAACCAAAGTAGGTTTTCTTGCATTCATTTTAACGACTATTGCAGCTGCAAGCCACGGTGGCCTAAAAATGATTAGACACATGCTAAAAGAAAATAAAGAGATATATGCCACAACGTAAACAGAGAATGGTCAAACAGCATCGATTCGTGGGTCATCTGTTGCCCTATACAGTTGCAGTATATCGCGTTATTCTTTAACATATTTCTATGAACATTCCTTCTGTATTTGCGAAAGTAAAATAAATTATTTTAATTGACTTTATCTAACTGAGTGAATTAGAAATTGGAATTTTTTATGTAGCTTAAAATTTAATAACATTGCATAGAAAATGAAATATCTTTACAATTCAACAGTTGAGCTCATCAAATGACACTGTTTGGGTTCGAGATCGTTTTCGGGGAGATAACAGGTTTCTTTCGTGTAACGAGATCAAGAAAACCATACTACTATAGTAGTACACTTGTATGAACTTTTAATCTAGTAACAATTGAGTTTAATTTATTTTTATATACCTAACTTGTTTAAAATAAATAAATCAATCAGCAATAATGATTCAACAGATTGTTTATTATACATTTCCGGCTTATCCGACTACAATTCGCAGCTCGCAATTAAAGTAATGAGTATATAAACGAACTATTTTATCAATAAGTTATATTTGATTGTGATTTGAGTAAGTTCACCTCTTTGCTAACCTTTCTCAATAGCTTCTATTAAATATTGTAATAAAACCGAGAAACAATCATTCAACTTATGTATAAGTAATGTTTCTATGCTCAAACATATTTATTATATAAATCTTTAAACACATTGTAGAATTCACAAATAGCCTTATAATTAAAATAAATTTAACGTACCTTCCTTTGTATCAAAATCCTATTTGTCCAGAAGACTAATATGACAAAAATGTCATTAATTTTACGTTTTCGGGTTATAAAATATAAGAATTTAAAGAGGGTACTTCAATCATAACATGATGACACAATATTTTTAAAGAATTAATTAATAAAACTGTTAAAATACTCTTTTTGTAAAGACATTTTGATTATAAAAATAATATATCTACATTTACATAGATTTCTGTATGTAATTCAAAATAAGATATTATAAAGTAACCGATAATGGAGTTATTATTGATCAAAAACTGAGTATTTCGGCAATTTGTGATTCCTAAAAATAAGTTAATTAAAGAAACATTTCATTTGAAAGCTTCTTACTCCTAAATTAAAATATTCTGGTCGTAGCTAGTTACTTTAATTTTAGCAGTACTATACGGTTATTAAAATTGCTAGAAATGGTAAATTTTCGAAATCAGGAATGGTGGCTTGCTTAACTGATATACTTCAGAAATTGTACCCAAACATAGTTTTAAAAAATAATTTACCTATATTACCAATATAATTAACAAATCAATATGTCATAACGTATTATGTACGTATATATTCTTTTCATAGTTCCTTACTTAAAATTAATTCGTTGTACTATATCCATAAAAAAAACTAAAGTAAAGTATTTTTTTGCCCATGTGCTTAGGTTTTTCAAATAAGGTAAAATGATATAGGAAACTTTTTATAATAAATATGTGAACCACGAAATCAAAAGTTAATCTAAACTAATACTAGTTAGGGGTCCCTAATAAAACAGCATTAATACACCCCAAGGTGTGAAAAAATTGGTCACATAAAATCTTTCATCCAATGCGCTGCGAAAACTACAAAAAAGTTCGCGATACCATATGTCAAACTACTGCAGTTATGCCATTATAGATACTTTTTTTACATTTTAATAGTTAATAAATAATGATCATAATCCATCTCGTATTATTCACACCTCCGTAATGATCTATAACCTATTAAATTACTTAAAACCGTTTCAATACCTGTAAAACACTTTTTAAATTAATAAAACGGGACATTCCATTCAAAAGATATAACATGTTAGATTGAAAATGTCAATGTAAGAAAATAAGTCCGACATTTCCATTGCCACGAGATCAGTATCTACGTGGGTAAAACCGTGGGGCCTTGCTAATATAGTATAAAATGATTCATTTACGCTGTCTATTCGCTTTTATCTTAAAAATTATTCCTCATTTTTTAATGCAGTTTTAGACAGCAGATAGACTGATTCAAGAGGAAGGTTTATATGTATAATACCTATATTATATAAAACAAAAAAGCCGAGCAATTCAAATATTTGTAATGTGATATCGTTAAAAACATATTTTAGTTCGCAAAACTCACAGACGCTAAACCTTAAGAGATAGATCAAATTAATCTCTTACGGAATTGTATATCTTAAAAAGAGCGATATAAAAGTCCACGATGGTATATATTTATCTCTAAAAGATAACCCGCAGTAACCATTTTTATCTTTTTCATATTAAAAAAAAATATGTTATTTGACAAGCCATGTTATTCAATACAGTATCATTCTTTATCCCATTGAATTAATTACCTGTATAGTATATTTCACGTAGATTACAACCTCCATTAATAAAAGTTCATTGAAATGGATATCTTAGAAGATATCAGAGATTTAAAAAGCGTAGTCGCATGGGATATGTCAAAATTACATAAGCATCAAATAGATGTCGTCGTACTTTAACACCCACATTTAAGTGTATCGCAATGTGTACTGGAATCGAAACAAGAAAGCATATAAATTACTACTGTGAAATCGATCCCTGTTCTTCCAACTGTGCCGGGAACTACGCGAGGAACAGTAAGTCTTAAATAAAAGAGAAACAAGTCTACTAAATGCCATTTTCTAAGTACGAACCTTCAACTAGAAACTACATAGAAAGAAATAGTATATAATAGAATAGTATTTTGACGTCAGAAGATTATAATAAAAAAAGTGCTTTGTTAACGATTGAAAACAAAATATATAAAGGGAGAGTGTGAGTGAAATAGTAATAGGAAGATCTAACTTTTAAAAGTCAACTTTTCTAAAAAACAATGTATGTATTTCTTGTAAGTTCAGTATTCATGGCACTAAATTAAAAAGATACGGCTTTACAAGGACGCGTTTTGATTGGGATGAGTATGTAGGTGAGATTAGAGGTACGTGATGTCAGTCACGACTCGGACCAGCATCCCGTCATCAATCAATTTCTCCCAGATGATACATTCTTAAGAGTTCCGTGCCGAAAATAAAAATGCCAGTTAACCAAAGTGACATACGACTACTTTTATATTACTTTGATAGGAAATGGTTAACCAATTCAATAAAAAGTTATATAAATGAAAAATTTAAGACAATCCCTACTTAAAGCTACAATTAAACATAAAAATCAAAAACAATGATTTTTTTATAAGTACTATATATATATTTATATCTTTTAGTTAAGAGCTATCGAAATTACAAACAGACCTCTGAATTTTATTTAATTGTATAGAGTATAGATTAAAAATGTGAAAAATATGTATAGGGAGGGTGTACACTAATAGGAGAAATGGAAATATTGCATTAATATTAGTATAATTACTTTTACACCCAAATTTATCGTATTTTCACCGGATAGCTGAGGCAGTTCACTTTATTTAATTAGTAAAGTAATGAATTAAATCTTAAAGCAATATCATGGTTTCATATAATTCGCAGCTTTTGATAACACAATTCAAAATTTTGGTTATTGTAATTAATAAATTTCAAAATTGAAATACTGTATTTCAATTTCTTTAACATTTTTTTTGTTTCTACCTCCAAAGCATTAGGTCTTTGCAAGCTATAAAATAAAGTTATAAAAAATTATAACTAGTTATAGCTAATCCCATTTTATACGCTGCACCAGATTGTAGATGTTATATGATAAATTGCTTGCCTCAGCTGTAGGTCAGTTATGTTAAGGTATTGACCGATGACGCAAATGTTTTTAATAGGATGTGTTATAAATTGTTCTCATAACTTTAGCAGAAAGAAATTCAATTTTCAAATAAAATTGAAAACAATATTATCTCTTTTAATATTTTAATAGAAGTTAACACTGAAAAGTCAAATTTAAATCTAATCAAACACTTTGTATTGAATCATAGTTACGACACTTGTTTACATACACAAAAAATAACCGCTAACTACGCATTAAGTGTAACTATGGAAGCACTCACCCTACGTCTCGGGACCATGGCGGCTGACAGCGCACAGACAATTAACAAAACAAACAGAGCTTGCTTCATTATCACAGGCTAATATAAATACGATTACTTAAAATTCTGTTTACGATTAACGAAGTTATAAAGTATATGTAGTACAGCGCGTCCGATGGCTGAGCGCGTTGGAGTGGCGTCGGCGGGCGGGCGCCCGGGTATAAGTAGGCTGGAGAGGCGCCGCCGCCGCAGCGTGCCGTACCAGATTTTCCTAATGGAGTGCTTATGCTCTTTGCGAAGGCACGGGATGCCCAGAGAGCCTCTTCCATGAAGACAAAAATAACGAAATCTCAAATACAAACTACACAAAAATAAAAAAGAGGGCCTCTCCAAATAACCACCTCATGTCGGTCATTAATGACGTAATGGTCCCCAGAAAGACAATAAAAAAACCTCTAAATAAATTTTTAGGAACAAGGAGTAAAATCCATTCTTACGTAATACTTTGTAAGTTGAAATTTCATTAGTGATCCAGTACATATCTCAGATGCCGAAGGGTTTTCTTCATTCCAAAATGTACAACACTTCGATTTAAATACTATTTTACAAAGATAACAATATTTAATGAGTTCACTTTTATCCAATTCATGTTAAAGCCTATGGGTTGAGAAATCTTATGTACCTTTCTGTAAAAAATCGTCTTTACGTAATCATGGGCCCCTTATTCAATTTTTATTATTGTTAAAAACGTTATAGATTGTAAACAAACTGGTCTTAACTTTTAAATTTAATCACGTAATTTTAATTTATAAATCTTGATTGTGCAGTATTTATCAACAATAGTAAAGCGAATTAACATGAATGAACTGTCCTGCCTCTTATGAGTAGTAATAAATACCTACTTTATTGATAACTGATTAAACATACGTACGCGGTGATCAAATAAACATTTTGTGTTGTTTATTGTTCGGCACGAGATCGACGGTCTGCGATTGACTAATCGAATACATAAGCAACATTTTCAAATAACAAACATATTTTTTTTTGTATACGTATTTTGTATAATTGCCAGGAAAAGTTAATGCGTAGTTGCAAGTGGCATGTTTACGTTTTTTTAAACAACAAACAATTCCGAGAATAAACCATGTAACGCCAGCTCAATATTGTTGCTATATAATAATTTATGTGATATCCATATTTGCATTACGTTAACATACATTAAAACTGTGCCACTGAATAAACATTCTTAATACATTTGTAATTGTCTAATATATGTAATATTACGAATATTAAGACAAAAGAATTGATGACGTTCAATATTGTAGTGTGGGAAAGATATGACTTTATAAAAAAAAGCAGATATGATGAATTCCGATGTGACGTGCCCACTAAATAGTCACATGCGGCGGATACCCGCCCTGACGTAGCTCCCGTAGAAATTGCATCATCCGACAGCATCATGAGATGTACAATATATGAGGAAGTTATAAATACCCCGTTGTTATAGCTTCCCCACCCATTATTTTAAGAGAAATTAGTAAATCTCTAGTGTAGAGTAATAGTTACACTTTTCGGCATACAATTATAAAGGCAACACAGTGGTTTAAAACTTATATTTTTGTCACCCACTTTTACACTTTATATTTCACAATTTATAATAAATAAATAAAATTAACATCCTAAAATTTTTGTACATTTTAATAAATTATTTCCACGCATTATACAAAAGGCAAAAACTGATATTTAAAAGTAATAAAAGGTGTATTCTATTATCTCCTAAAGCATAGCCGAAGCGTTTTAAGACACGATGTAATCGTGCATTCATATATTAATTGCAATGTGTATCAATGTGTAGATATTTGAATGTATGTTCATGCTATTGCCACTTTTCTACGTTTATTACAGTGTTTTTAAACCAAAAGTCTAGAATACATTACAACGTAGCAATACGTCTCTTATGCATTTACTTTTATGTTTATCAGTAAGCTCTTTTCCTTTATATCTGTATTATACGTTAGTTTACAATAAAGAGTGTAAAGATGCACGAGTAATATAAAAATGAATTAAATTTCCACTCCATTTAGCAGGAACTTCTAAAACGCCATCAACTTTCATAGGAAGTAACATCTAAATCGTTTTCGTGAACTTCCATAAGGTAGCGGTGTTCAATTATTTGCAAAATAAATTTCATTGACAAAATAAGATTTTAAAGTACTGTATTAATATCGAGTGTCATCCACTACAGATTAAAAACTGTATTTAATCTTTAGTGGATGAATTAAAAACTATTTGATGACGCATTGATAATCAATATACTTATACTTGATGATGATTTAATGACAAAGTTATCCTACGTGCATAGACAGCCTTATTTATTAAGCAATCGATTTGACACAAAACATATGTATTAAAAAGAGTGTCAAGTAATCGTAGAAATTAATTTAAAAAAATCGTAATATTAATAGGAGTAACTTGCAAGGTCTTTAAAGTTTTTGTTGCAAAAATACATGCACGCTTGTCTGCTGCTAAATTTATAACGCGCATATGATGGCTTACTTTTTTTTTACTTAGAACTCAAAGCTCATTTCAACCAGTTCATTGCAATAAAGGCTTAGCTTATATCAGTCTATCAAAATATCAATGTTACATACTTTTTAAGTCTCATTATCTTGAGAAATTACAAACAAATCATGTGTTTTTGTTATGCATATTAATATTAAATCCTAAATAAACCGTCTTTATCAGATTTTACAATTTTTTCGTATCGATGTATAACGTTGTTCCTGGCGAAAGACTTGGCTACTCCCTAAGCAATGAAAATAAAATTTAAATAGATCAATGAAGTTTATGGATGTTCGCTATATCGATGTGTATATAATACTAGATACCACTTCTAAGATTGCGGTCGATACAGACAAAGAAAAGGGTGTCTATGTTAACCGCCGATTAGAGATTACCAACGGCGTAGCTTCCTTTATGCTTGTATGTAAGTACAGCAAGGATATGACCACTCTTTCTACGCAGACAAAGTCCCGTGCATCAACCAGTTGTATATGCAAATGCAATGCTGCCCATGTGCCCATAAACAATACAATTAAACCTGGAAGGTCAGCGCGACCGCAAAAGCATATTTCAGTGTGCGGGCAACGTCCAAAAATAACTTATGATATTTATGGAAAATTCCCTATACCTGTAATAGAGTAGAGGAATGTATGTGTGTTTATTTGTATCATTGAAATAATTAGCAAAGCGTTGGTGAACTCCGGCTGGTCAAGTTTATTAAAAAGCTTTTCCTATAATATTTAGCGTAAGAAATATTGGCTACCAACATTGCCCCGAGGTTTCACCCGCGTAGATACCGATCTCGTGGCAGTGGAAAGTCTACTAAGTCGGACTATAGATTTATTTTCGTTAACATAGTTTTATTTTACTTAGTTTTTAATTATTTCCTTTCAGATTATTAGATAAACACTTACATTTACAATCTAATTAACATACGGATTTTACTTTACAACGAATATATATCAAACTAATGCATTGTTAAATTTATAAATAGGATGTCAGACATTAATCAATATAAAATACACTAGGTATTGCAAGAATTATTTAAATCTCTTCACAAATTTTAGGTTGATTATTATAAATTTTATAAATAAAAATACAAAATGCGAACATTTTTTCTTGTCTCAGAACTTCCCTATACACTACATTTGACACTGGAGTTCGACTGGGATACATAATTTTCTTTAGATTGAGATTTTTAAGTTATATCTTTTGAATGGAATGTCCGATTTTAATAATTTAAAAGTATTTTACAAATATTGAAACAGTCTTTAGCCCTTAACTTGGCAGAATTTTACTTTTTCTAATATAAAAATAATATTTATAGCACTTAACTTTAATGACCCAAGGGGTCTAGAAAAAAATTAAAAAAAATATTCAAACTACCCCTTTAAAAATACCACCCGTATCTTGTGGGATACATTGCCAAGGGCATTGATAAATATTTACGCTATCAATGTATCTCTACAGATACATTGCCAAACTATCTATGACTTGATTATATAATAATTTATATTAAAATAAATATAAAAAAACACGTTAATAATCAGTAGTTTGTACTATTTATTTAATGACAAACATGGAACTTCAATGAAAAAATACAAAATCAGATTAATTTTAGACATTCATATTATGGAAATTGAAAAAACGGTTTCTATCCGGTAAAAGACACAGCCTCATACCACATTTGATGCACATAACAGTAGTCTAACCTTTGATACATAGTTTCCATCGTCCTTTGGACCCAAAAGTAGGGAAGTGATTGTATCCATCATATTTAACGTCCGCAGTTGGTACAGGGTGTTTTTATAATCTCTTTTGGTCCTGGTGGTACAGAATCTTAGTTTCTGAATGGCTGCTGTCTCCCAGAATGTAACAGCCCTTGTATAATATGATGTCGAAATTTCTTTAAACTCAGTCGTTTTATGTTATTCACGCCAATATGTCTGCGTTACAAAATCCAGCTATTTTTCACGCACGTATCTAACATTTGAGAAAATATCGGTAAGTACCATCGGTGGCTTTTCATCTCCGTTCTGTACAAAGCCACTAACATATGTGCAAGGTCGACTCCTCCCATATGTGCGTTGTAGTGCTTTATTATATTGGGACAGGGGACGTTTTAAATCCGTATCGTGACGTTGTATAACTCCAACAGGAGTTTCAGAAACATAACTGCTTGCCACATTAACCACTTTGTTGTCATGCCATTTGACAATAGAGACTTTGTTTGTATTGCATACTACTCGTGAATAAGATCCGCGGCCTTTTTTTTTGAGGGCTTTATCAGGTATAAGCTTTTGTTCTGCACCACGTAGTCTATTTGACCTTATGGTGCCTAAGTAGAATATACCCATATTATATCGGAGCATATGTATTAGCTCTAGACTGGTGAAAAAATTGTCAAAGTACACAACTGAACATACTGGATCAGGAATAGTTTTACATAGTGAGAAGACGACTTTTGTCCCAAAGCCCGAACTCATTTCTTCTGGTGAAAATAGGTGGTATTTGAAAGTGTCTTCACCTCCATATACGATAAAATCATAAATGAAGCACGAAACGCCAGCTCTAACAAATATTTTGTACCCCCATTTGCGAGGCTTGCTCTTTATGTATTGTTTTCGATTACCGGCTTTTTTGCCCTTATATGGCACCATCATTTCATCAATGCTGAACCTGGTTTCATGAGGAACTCTCAAAAACTTGGTACGTACTTTTTCAATGAGTTGCCTAACATTAAAATACCAATCACCGTCAACAAGCAGATTGTCGTTGAAGTTAATGTACCGTCGTATCTGTTGAAATTTTTTGAGTGTTATTACATCAGCTATTTGTGAAAATCTGAATTCCTGACACCAATATTCAGTGTAGGCCGGCATATTCACGATTCCCATTAACAAATTTACTGCAATAAAATCTTTGATGTCTTGTGTTGAAAAATTAAGAGAACGACCAATTGTTTGAGTTGAGTATAAATTGCTTTGCTCTGTAATCATGTTAAGGATGCCATCATCAAAGAAGTATTGAAAATATTCTAGTGGTGTTTTTATGGTATCTGAAGGTAACTGTTTATCGTGTATTTCGGCGTTATGTTAAAACTTCTTGTTATTCCGATAGAATTTCAGTTGCTTTCTATATATAGGTGCAAGGCGCCTTACAGCTAGCCGTGGCTGTTTTGAGCGTGTAATTATATTTGACGGCGATGGTGAGGCTGCTACTATTGCTGGCGACGACTCTGGTGTTTCAGGCACTATTCGGTTAAATCTAGGCTTTTTATTTCGAATAACATTTACATTGGCAGTTGGTGAAGTAGGTATGACCGAGTAAAGAGAATCTTGAGTTGAAGAATCCAAAGAAATACTTTCAGATGCTGGTTTCATTGATACCGTAGGGCAGGAAGTGAGGTTGTTTTCATCGTCAGAAAGTATGTGAAGATTTTCAAGAGAAGAAGGAAGCGAAGGACCAGATGAAGATTCAGTATTATCGCGTTTTTGAAGATTCAAATTCTCGACTTCACTACTAGAATCCGAACTTTCTTCATCATTTGATGACTGACTGTGTTTTGGCACCAATGTGAGTATTTTGCTAGCTCTTGAAAGCATATGGACCTACAATTAATATAAAATAAGCCATGCATAGCCATATGAACAGTTATTCAGCTTGGCAGTGTGCACATACAGAAACATGATGATTTTTTAAAAGTTGTTAGTACAGCTAGCAGTGTGTACCATGAGATACATATCAAATATATATAGAATTGTTAGTTTCTTGGAAATGTGCACGAGGAGATACATTCATTAAAAAAGTCGCATGAAGCGTCAACCATACGATTAAAGAATGTCCAAAGTAATTATTTTAGTGCTAAATATATCTATAATTAATAACTTAACACATCCACTCATTCAATACTTAAAAACAAGAAAAAATCATAACTTTTCTTACCATTTTGCGAGGCAACATGTCGGAACTTGAACTAAAGTGAAGTTTGACCATCAATCTTACCAACACAAAAACTTAAGTTGCGTTCCGAAACTAAGAAATGGCCTAAATATTCTTAAAAAAATATCATGGTTTCGGTTAAAAATAATAACACTAGATTTTTTTTAATTCTGGTGTATCTCTGCAGATACACTAACAAGAAAAGGGTAAAATATCATTTAATTAGATAAGGATGAATACAGAGGTACGAATAATAAATAAATATAATTTGATATGTTAGGAGATTTTATTGGATGGGTAGGTGTGAAACGTAGTGGATATGAAAGGACTCTTGGTATGTTTGGTGATAAGCGGATGAAGGAAAATGGAAGAAGTTTGCTTGGGATATGTGTGGAACATAGTCTTTTTGTGGCAAACACTATGTTTGAGCATAAGGAGATTCATGTGTATACAACAGAAGAAGGGTATGCTAGAAGTATGATTGATTTTGTAGTTGTGGACGAAAAACTAAAGAAGAAAGTTCTAGATGCTCGACCATCGATACTGACCACTACCTGGTGTTGCCCGAATCGGTGGTCTTTGTAATCGGTGGCGCCATAGGCGAAGGAAACCTCGAGCATTCTTGAACGAATAAAAGTGGAGAGATTGCAAGAAGAGGATGTTAGAGAAGAATATCTGAAAAATTTGAGACGGCGATTCAAGAGTTAAAACGAAGGAAATGAGCTTGAAATTTTATGGAATAAATTTGAAGATGGAGTGGTTGGTGCTGCTATTGATGTATGTGGAGTGTCTAAAAGGAGGAAAGGTAAAAAAGAGAATAATTCGTGGATGGACAAAAATGTTCAAGCAGCTGTGTGTAAAAAGAAGAAAGCTTGGTCCGATTGGTTGGCTACTAAAGCTAACCAACGAATGCAAAAGGCAACGAATGATGATGTAAAAAAGGCATGAATAGAATAAAAAGGGGTGAAAGTAAACGTGAGAGAAGCTGTAAGAAAGAAAAAGAAGAAAACCCAGAGATATGTATGACAGGAGACTTTCTGATGATTTCCAGTGAAACAAAAAGTTTTTCTGGAAATCAATCCGAATTGCCCGAGGGACATCTACTACCTCGGAGCTTTGTAAAATTCTGATTTTACATAGTTTAGATGGAAGTTTAAAAATGGAATAAAAGGAGAAGAATGGATATTGAAGAGATGGAAGGATCATTTTGAAAGTTTGTTTGAAAGAAATGAAGCAGAGGTAAATATGACCTCTGCGGATAGCAATGAATGTAAGATAAATGATAGCGATATTAGTATGGATGAGATTATGAAAGCGATAAAAGGTATGAAATCAGGTAAGGCTGCTGGGTATGACAGAGTGTCAGTCGAGATGCTGAAGGCTGGCCGCGGTATTGCGGAATCTCAGCTGTACTGCCTTGGCAATACATGCTGGGAGAAAGATTTTCTCAAGTCCCAAGAGATTGGAGCAAGGCCGTAATTGTCCCTCTATATAAAGGAAAAAGGTCACACCAGGAGTGCAAAAATTACCGCGGTATCAGCCTTCTTAGTGTCGTCGGCAAATTGTATGCAAAGATATTGATTGAAAGTGTGATTAATGAAACTGATGAGAAAATATGGGACGTAAAAGCGGGATTCAGAAGAGGAATGGGATGTACGGATCAGGCCTGTTCTTTACGCTGTATAACCGAAAAATGTTTGGCTAAACACCAAAAAGTATATTGCGCTTTCATAGATTGAGAAAAGGCCTATGATCGAGTGGTGAGGAATGAGCTGTGGTCAACGCTATCTACGCATGGGGTGAGCGGTAATCTGATTCAAGCATTGAAGTCTCTCTATGAGGGTTCTAGTGCTTGTATCAGAATAAACGGACGTACACGGAGTAGTTTCCTGTCGAAAGAGGTGTTCGACAGGGATGTGTTGCGTCACCATGGCTGTTCAACCTATTCATGGATAAATGTTTGACAGATTTAAAAGAAAGTAAGTATGGATTAAGAATAAATGAATTACTGATCAAATGCTTACTATACGCTGATGATCAAGTAATACTTTCGTTATCCGCTAATGAGCTACAGGAGATGGTAAATATTATGAATGAAGCTTTGAAAAGAACAGGAATGAAAGTGAATGTAAACAAAACGAAAGTAATGCTTTTTGAAAGAGATGATTCTATGATGAGTGGCAATATTTTGATAGATGGGGAACAAGAGGAAGATATGAAAGAATTTGTATACTTGGGATCTAAATTTACAAAAGATGGAACATGAGAAAGTGATATTGAAAGGAGATTGAATGCAGGGAATATGGTAAATGGTGCTCTGCACGCCTTTATAAATAGCCAGATGGTGTCTCAAAGGGCCAGACTGGCAGTGCATGCAAGAGTTTTGGTGCAAACACTTATGTATGGTAGTGAAAGTTTGGTATGGCAGAAGAATCACATAAGTAAAATAAATGCGGTAGAGATGAGAGCGTTGAGAAGTATGAGTGGAGTAAAATTGAGTGACAGAGTAAGAAATACTGTGATAAGAGAACGTTGTGGTATAAAAGAAGACGTAGTGACTAAAATCGAGAAAGGTATGCTTAGATGGTTTGGGCACGTAGAGAGAATGAATGAAAGGAGTGTGACAAAAAGGATTTATGAATCAAGAGTGAATGGGAAAGTTGGAAGGGGAAGACCAAGGCGAATGCCCCTGGACCAAATCCAGGACGTTTTAAATAAGGGCCAGTTCAAGAGTACTCTAAACCGACGAACTTGTATGAAAGGTTTAATGAGAATGAAAGAAGCGAAGGAGATATGCAAAGATCGTGGCAAGTGGAAGGACGTGGTCTGTGCCTACCCCTATGGGAATGAGGCGTGATACTATGTATAATTTGTTATAAACTTTTAAAATGTAAAAAAAGTAGTTATAATGGCATAACTACATTTATTGGACGAACTATTTTGTAGACATTAATACATTCTATATATATATATATATATTTAGATTATATTTTTGTTCTAACAGCAATAGGGGCCTCAGCGCACGCGATGATAGATTTTTGTAACTAATTTCTTCACACCTTGGGTTACAGTAATGCATTTTTATTACGGATCCCTATATAGCCTTTGTCGCTCAATGAAAATGTAGCTTTCTAATGGTAAATAAAATTTCGAAATCGGTTCAGTAGTTTTTGAGTCAAAACGTTACAAATATACATACAAAAACACAAATGTTTCCTCTTAATAATATTAGTTTAGATATACTCCCGAAAAGGCAAAAACGTTCTACCGAACGAAATTCGTTTAACGTCTCACTTTACGGCACGGCACTGTAAACATCAGATTATAACCATCTCACTTACCATCATCATTTATCAATGGGAAATAAAAAGAAAGAAAATAACTTTCACTGTCGATATAGCAACTCAAAATTGAGCTTAATGTAAATAAAGATTTTGAAAATGGTGCTACTGTCAAAAAAGAAAAAGTTGATATATTATATAATTTCTGTAAATATAATATCTTTCTAAAGAGATTTTATGGTGCGGGGGTTTATGTACATACACGCGTGCATTTTAATTCCTTTTCTCTCATGTAAAGTAAGTAGCAGCTCATTAACGTCCCACTACTAGGCACAGACCTCCTCACTCCGAGGAGCGAGGGTTTTTAGAGCATAGACCCACCACGCTGCTCCACTGCGGATTGACAGGCATAGTACACAAGTGCACTCTCTATTACTTCACTCTCATTGTCCGACGTGACGGGAATCCGAAACTCGCGGAGAGAGATCAGGCGCAGGACTGACGGCTTAACGTGCTCTCCGAGGCATGGGGGTGGATCACACCGCCAACTTCCCAACTTCGGGCAAATATTGAGAAAATGTTAAATAGAAAACTTAATATGAATTTTTTAATTGGCCCGACCTGTGACTCGAACCCAGAACCTCATGTCTGTAGTCGAACATGCTAACCACTAGACCAATGAGTTCCTCTCATATAGCGTTGGGTATAGGACATGACTTGAAAAAGAGTTCGTATACACTTTTTTATACAGAGCCATTACAATGTGTCACCTCATTTGAGGTGAGGCGCGTCAAATCTCTCTTTTGTTCTATGGTATTGAGCCACTCTTACATTTTAATGTCAAATACGATTCGAATGTATGCCTTGTAAGGGAGAAATGTATATTCTACACATAGTTTCTCTCTTAGTAGCACTGTAGCCGAGCAGGCTGGTCACTAGACATCTTCGCTGGCTGGCGGGTGCTCGCTTCGCTAGCGGGGGCCTTGGGGTTGATTTATAGAGCAAGCCACATTTAGGAAACTGTATTTTTTTTGTCCAGGTCTGGACAAGTGACAGGCTTCGGCTGTGGCTACTTATCGCGCTCTACAATCACCTATTTTGAGAGTTTTCTCTGTGTATATTTGTTTTGTTCTCTCTCTATTTGTCTTAACACCCTTCCATTAAAGACGTATCACTGATACTGTGTAGACACTATTAACAGATAAATTATTTCCAGGAAAGCCACTGCCATTTTAGACCATATCATAATTTTCCATCAAATAAGATCTCATTCAATCGCTAACCTATTAACAATAAAAATGTGTGTGTGTGTATATTAAAGTACACATAAAGGTAGTGAAACTTTTTAGCTTATTTTGAATTAAATTCTGTAATATATTTTAATTTTAAATTTATAAATATAAAATTTGTTGTAGTTTTTCTAAGTGTGAAAAGTGCAAGTGAGTAAATTAAAGACCCAACATCACTTATTGCGAGATCTTTAAAACGATTAGCCTGATTGTTATGCTTAACAATCTTTATTACATTTGAAATGTTAAAAAGAATATTTGGTTTTGACATACACTTGGTAGCTGGTATACAAAAGAGCAAGGAGTTTCTTCATTCTAAGTTTGTCATACCCAACAAATTTTAATGAAACATTAAACAGATAGTAAAATGAAATGTGTTCACTGTTAACAGATTTATGACCTTGCCTGTGCGCTGGCTTGAGTAAAATCCAGCACCCCGACAATTTATTCTTAGAATAGTAAATGCAGTCAGGTGCCTGTTGGTTTAATAAGGTGGACTGAAGTGCATAAACCGTGGCTAAATGTTGACAAATACTGTGAGTATATTCAAATCACTTTTGTTTTAGATCAGCTTTAACACTTGACTTTGTTTCACGGTCTTATGGAATTATTAATTTCTAAGCTTTGTTGTGTTACTGTTGTTTATACTATAAGAATTTTTATTGTTTTTATTGTGCTTACGAAATAATCCTTATGTAAATACTTAAGTACAATTTTGTATCGCTCCGTATCTATATATATAAAAGAGATATCCAGGTATCTATTGACTCATCACGATATCTCTGGCTATATAAGGCACTATAAGGCGTAGAGACTTGAAATTTGGTAGGATTATTCCATTCGACGAGTAGAGGTCAGATAAGAACGGATTTTACGAAATTCCAACAACAAGGAGGGTTGCGGGGATGTTAACTATAGACTCATCACGATATCTCTGGAGCCATAAAACGTAGAGACGCGATATTTGGTAGGAATATTCCTTTTGATGTGTAGAGATCAGCTAAGAACGGATTTTATGAAATTTCATCCGCAAGGGAGGTTGCGGGGGTGTTATATGTATGTTTCTTATTTGTAAAACAATTAATGAAATTACTAAAAAAATACATTCCACGCAGACGAAGTCGCGGGTTCAGCTTGTATAAAATACAATTTATTGTTATATATACTTTTAGTTTATATTTACAATGATAAAATATTCACTTTCAGAATATGTTGTAAGTTGCACTTATATTCGTTGTATTTCCTTAAATTTAATGACAGGTTGTTTCGTTTCATCCCTAGATCAATTTCCCCAACAAGCTAATTGTACTGTTTTAGTGTATAAGTAGCTATTAAGGTAAATGCGTATCTGTTATATCAAATAGCGAAAACCGGGGCATTTCCATATATCATTATCAAAGTCCCCGTGCGTATAAAATGTTAAACGAAATTTTAAAATAATCTTTTCTCGTAATCTTAGTTTAAAGTAAAAGGAAAACATATATGCAATCATATATTTGTTCGCGTATATTGTAGTTATCTTTAACGGGTGCTTGCATGAGCTTTCAGATGCCACTTAGAATACCAAGAGATATATTGTTAAACAAGAATTGAGAAAAATATCGGTGACGGAGGAATCCACAATGAATCTATTTCTCAATAAATTTTGCTTGTATTTAAATTAACAAAATCTTGGGAAAAAATTAGGAAGTGCGGCTATCGTAATAGGAAATTCGTTTGTAGTACTCAGAATTATTACTCAGAATTTAGGCTAAAAATACCATTTCAATTCTACAACGACTGTCACATATGGGCAGACGTAAAAAAATCACAGAAGACGTCGTCTTATTGTTAATTGGAAAAGCCAGACGACCGTATTACGAGTCTACACCTCGCAGCGTGTGCTTTTTCCGTGTATTGTAAAATCAGGAATTTTCGGAAAAAGATTATTGCTTAGCTTAGAAAACTGGCAACCTCCCAAACTTTATTGTGCTATGATGTGGTAGCCATGTGCCTTCTGATACCTTGTAACGAATAAAAAGTCCTATATACTCGTAATTTTAATAAAAAAAGAATAAAATTCAATGCTCGACTTATCTCTTGTTATGATCATCCAGTCGCTGTTAGTGACAAGCTTGATATCGTCTGCCCACAAAGTAGTTATTGACCAAATTAGTAAAGATTAAGTAGCAATAGCAGTAGTACTATATAATTCTTTGTTCCATACATAGTTTCACGTTAAACTGCAAGTACGACTGCCCAGGTATATATTTGTGCCTTTCTACTGGATATGTTACCCATAACTGGTGCTTTAAACAAGTTAGTACTTATCTATTTGGCAGCTTTAAGTTTCGATTTATTTTGTCTCATAATTTGTATTTTATTTAGATGTTAATACTCTCCGAGGCACGGGGGTGGATTACACCGCCAACGCCCCAACTTCGAGCAAATATTGAGAAAATCTTAATAGAAAACTCAATATTGATTTTTGAATTGGCCCGACCTGGGACTCGAACCCAGGACCTCATGTCTGTAGTCGAACATGCTAACCACTAGACCAATGAGGCAGTCCAGATCGATCCCGAGTATTAGACATTTATTTATTATATATTTTTTTATCAGCGCTATATAAATATCAAAATTGCTCTTGCAGGGCATGGTCATTTATCCCACAACAAAAATTGAGAAAAATACTAACATTTAATATTTTTTATACTCTTTATGTAAACTAATATTATAAAGAGGAAATATTGGTGTTTTCGTATGTATCTATGTATGTTTGTAACGTTTTCACACAAAAACTACTGAACTGATTTCAAAAATTTATTCACCATTAGAAGCTGCATTTTTACGGAGCGACATAGGCTATATTACATTCTCAAAAAAAATAGGTAGCCCTTATAAAAATGCATTAATGTAATCCAAGATGTGAAAAAAATTGTCACAAAAAATCTGTTATCGTGTGCGCTGCGGAAACTATTGATGATAGAATAAAAATATAATCTATAATATTATAGAACATATACCTAAATACGAGTAAAAGTCTGGGCCACCATATGTCCAACTACTATAGTTATAGCACTATAACTACTTTCTAAACGTGTCGACAATAATTAAAACAATATTTATTATACCTCAGTAATAATCCTTATCCTATTAAATAATATATTATTACTAAATACCATTTCAATACCTGTTAAATACTTTTTAACTTATCCATAATGTTATAATATTATGACCATGTTCATTTTGTTCGCAGTGTACCATTTTATTAACATGTCATTATACAAATATATAGACAGAAAAGACTTTATATATTCCAGAATGACTGTTTTTATTCCTTAGCACAATTCTTCTAGAATATTCAGAGCACGTAATTGTATATCTGTGCTAAAGTAATTAAAACTAAGTGAAATAAAACTTTAATGTTAACCAAAATACAACCACATAATACAACCAAAGAAAATATAATTATCTCGTACAAAGCGAAATTTATTTTACTAGTTTTACGAAAAATAAATACTATTAAGGTAATAATCTATTCAAGATGTTCAACTTGATAGCCCTTAATTATCTTCATTTATTTGATACAAAAAAAACATTACCCAAGGCGAAATCGATTTTATAACCTATTACTCGTAGTCTTATGTAATAATTAACTAAAGTAAAATTTTAGGCTTATAATAAAGATATTCTCTAACTAGAATTTTAACAGGATAATGAATTTATCTCTATTATCAGAAAACGACTTATCTCTTACTACATATTTATTGAGTCAATATTTAAATTATAAAGCAAGAACACACATTTGTTCCATAAAATGTGTTATTTCGTATAATATTTTTGAATATCCGCATGTACTTCAATCAATAAAAAACTGGCTAAAAGGATTTGGCGAGAATTCGACGCACAGATAACCTAACTTATTCGTAACTTACTTATTATCACGGTAAATGACCTGGCTTAACGACTGTTTGTACAAACAAAGTTGCGAGGCTGAAACTAAGTTTCATATGAAATTTTAATCAAAAACTTATTAAATGAAAAAAATAATGTAATAAGATTATAAAATGTTACGATAACGAAAATCTTAACAAGTGTTTCATTTAATATATGTGTAGTAATTGGATACATCGACGCTGAAAAGCAACCACGTAGTAACCCGCAAAATATTGTTTTGTTTAGTAAAAAAAAAATATAATCATAGTGACCAAAAATGATATTTCAACTCGATAAATATGCAAGTTATAATTTGTTTTTATTTTTCTGGCGATGAACCAACTTGGACCTGCGTGTTACTACGTGTTTGCTTTCCAGCATCGATATATAAAAGGTGCACTTTCAGAAATCAGAAATATGGCCACATAAGTGACAAATGGCTCGTAAAACTTGAAAGCTCGTTAAATTCAGCTTTGCAAATAAAGCGTACAGAAATGTAGGTGTCAACTTACATTTTTCTTATTACTACTCGTATTTATTATTTGCCTGCTACAGTTGCCATGCAGGAAGGACGTTCGGATTCGTATACAAATTTTTTGTACACCTTTGCCACTATTCCAATTATGTATTTGTGATATTAATAAACTTTTAAAGAGAATGCCGTTGCTACGAATGTTTATGAATTTTGAGAATCTCAATAATGTAATCAAGAACCTCAGAGGATCCGGACTCCGGAAAATGGTGCTTTCTGCTCTTGAATGATGATATGCTTCGGCTATGGTTATTTACAGCACTACTAGGAAAAACGTGCTGGCAAGCAAAAAAATTGCAATCCCATATTATATATAATTAAAATGTAAATAACCCTTTGAAAATTTATAACCAATGACCATCAGGTAAGAAGATATTTAAGCTATAACCTATTAGCAATAAAAAATGAAAGATATGTGGCTACTAAGATCCCACTGGTGCATATACATACATTAACCGACGACATGCGGATCACCCTCAGGTTTAAACCTCTGGGATAATCCGCAATGCGCCCCCATGGTCTTATGGGCATCCATGAGGTATTCCTGACAGAAAGAAAGAGATATATAAGATCTAGTGGTTGAAGTAAACCCTTTTTACTCTGAATGTTCTTTTCATCAAATTATCTCATTGTATACAGATACGCTTCACTTTGCCAAACAACGTAAAGTGAGGTGAATTGTGGTGAATCGTTCAATAAAACTTTTAAATGCACACATTAGCTAAATAACTGATAATCCAAAATAAAAGATAAGCTTCCTTAAAATAGACATAACAAAATTCCAATGCACTATGGCTACATTTGAATATATTATTGAAATATACTTTTAAATATCTTACTATTGGCATTGTCTTAAATGAACGATTCCCCACTATATTATATATTTATACTTCATTATATATTTGTATTACCATGCTATACAGTCCAGGAACGTTAGGTAGTTTCACTTCGGATTGAGAAATAGTCAGCTATAACTTTAACATTTTTTAGCTGTAATTCTTTATTTTGACACCCTAAAATGTGTCTCAAAAACTACCTATCGTAGGGTGTCAGCGTCCACAGATACATCAAGGTCAAAATTCAAAAAAAACCATTTTCAAATTTACTGTAAATTTCTCGTTTCCTGTGGGTTTTTTTTGCTATTTGTAGTTGCTATAAACATTGTAGAGAATGAAATCCTCTACAACCTTTTATTCACAACGCCAATTAAAATTTTGTATTAGCAAAATTTTAATTGACCTTGTGAATAAAAGGTTGTTTTCTTTAAAGGTGTTTGGATTACCCTATTACTAAAAAAAGTTATCGCTACATTTTTAACATTGATTAATTATTAAAATCACAAAAAAAATCTATATTTAAAAAACGGGCCAACATTTGAATTTATAAGGTCCAACATCTGGTTAACAGAAAATGTATTAAAATATCATCGAATACATAAATGATAAATGAACCGTTTTGACTTTTAAATATAAGTAATTCATTGAACTTTTTAATTCTGGCATTTTTTAATATTTGATTTCAGTAGTATAAGATTTGCAAACCTAAGTTTAAAATTGTTAATAAATTTCCGTCTAGTGCTATAGTATTACCGTACCGTATCGTACCGTACCGTACAGTATTAAAGCTAATTAAACCGCTACAAAATAATATTTTATATTATAAAAACAACATGCTATAACACTATTTATTTATCTTAAACAATTTATCTGAATTTAAAAGAACTGAACAATTGCTGTATCCCCTGTTCGTTAAGTTTTCTAATAGCTACATGAACGTACGTTGTTCATGTGATAATACGGAGCATTGTGGGGTATAATGGGTGAAAAAATAAATGTAGGCTGAATTTGAGTTACTACCATGTGGACTTCATAATACACAGCCAAGAATTTACCAACGGACACTGAGATTTCTTCACGATATTTTCCTTCACCGAAAAGCACAATGATGGATAAGAAAGAACAATCAAACACCCAAGAAACCTATTGGTACTTGCGCAACCTTCGAGTAGTCTTAATAAGAATTAAATTTCTAACCAATTCTAAGAAGTCAATATTCAGCATTCGAAAACACAAATACGCTCTTCATATCCTGCATAAATTGGACTTAGCACCGCTTTGCATGCTAAAAACTAATGGAAAAATATAGAAGTTTGAGATAAATACAATATACGTAGTTGAAGGCATCTTAATAGGCATACAAAACTGATAAAATTTATCTATTCAAAGCTCTAAAACATGTATTAATACCACGTTAGATCGTGAAAACACTTCGTGAAATATTACATGCAAGTTTGTAATTATCGCGATTGCATTTTAGTATAAATATAGTAAATTATCATATAAATTAATTATAATATAATATTAATGCGTAAATCAGCTATTAAAACCGTTAAATGTCAACCAAACAGCTGTAATTCTGAGAGACAGTCTAAACACCCGCACATGGCATTTGGCATCGTAAAAAAAAAGTGTAGCCCAAATCATGACGTTCAGCTAGTAGAGAGATATAGGAATTTTGATACGTGATAAGTGCATTTTTATTAATTATTATTTTTAATTTGCTGATTTACTTAAAACATTATTACTTCAATACAAGAAAAAGTAAATAATAAATAATAATAACAAGGATTGAAAAAATAAAGTTTATAATTTTTATGTATTATTATATTCAAATCAAATCAAATCAAAAATATCTTCATTCAAGTAGGCATATTACAGCACTTTTGAATCGTCAAATTATATTTTTTTTCCACACTCTGATTCTAATATACGTCTGATGATGGTACTCAAAAACGGCTTAAAATTTAAAGTTACGAGGTATTTGGTTGTAAGAGAGAATGGAATTTAAAAATTTGAGAGAGTTTTAATAATATGAAATTTAATTGAAAGGTAGAACAACAAATATTAATATATCAAATAGTAATGCATTCTTTAACCAAAAGCTTAATTTTTTACTTAATTCTCCAAATATGTAATTTTTATAATCAAGTAACTTTTTATGTATTGATAAACCAAAACCTTTTCCCGCCTTTTTCCACTGCTTCCTTCCAGTTAACTAAAGCAACGAAACGCAGTAATATGTTGTTACTTTACACTGGTAATCTCTGAGTACGTGGTATTTCCAAGCCAGCCCAGATACGGGCTGCTGTGATAAAATGACAAGTGTTAACGATTTAGAAGTTAAAATGCTACCTACTTTATTAAAGAACATTTGATTTCGATTTTACTTTGCCGGATATCAAACCCAGTACTTCTACTACCGAAATGTGATCTCTCATTATATCAGCTCACTTAATATCTGACATGCTATGCAAACTTTAACAATCAGTATCGTCGACACCAATTACGAACTTTTTAAAGTATGTACTGAAACCTTTACCTAATGTTTCAAGTGATTCAATTAATTATTTTAACTATAATTATTATGACAAAAAACGTATGTTACATCAAGTTTCGCCCACTACAAGTTCTAAAAAAAACTTATGTTGATAAATCAAAAACTACGCCATTTAGATTGAAAATTTAAACAATATACAATATATATATTGTATAACGTACAGGGAGACTGGAAATGATAAAGTAACTTTAAAGAGAAGTTATATATAATGTCTCAATACGAAATGTTGTTTTGGTCGCATTAATAATAGAAACAATGAAATCAACTACGCAGCAATAGAATGGATTTGCTCTGATACGACACATGCCCTCGCGCAGCTGCCCGGTGACCCTATGACGCTAAAAGGGTGCTATGACCTTTCATCTATTCATTCACAGATTTCCAGTGAGCTACAAAAAGCGAGCGTTAGGTTATCTTAAAAATTGATATATGTTTCGTATGATAACCGCAAAATACGCAGATAAAAAATAATCATCAGAAAATTTTCAGGAATTTTAATTGCATCATTAGTTAATCCGTTTCTCCAAATTTACTATAGTTCAAAATTGCAAGGATAGATATAAGATCTATCTAATAAACCCGCATTGTATTCGTATCTATCGGTGCTTTGGTCATGCTTGTACATTTGTACAGATTTAGGATAAGGAATCGCTCCATGTAGAGACGAAGGTTCTGCTTCCCACTTTCTTCCCATAAATGTAGAGTATAACATATACATAAGTTGTATTTATAAGTAGGACTAATTGTAACTATATAAAACGCATAGGAATGAAATTATTAAAAAAAACGTTATATTAATAGTCACATACAATATCTATTAATGTTGTGCTACCCTTTCTATGTCGTGATGGTTTAAAAAACAAAATTCAACTATGTTAAGACAATGAAATTGAATTTTACCTTCATCCAAACCGACCGACTCTTCGTAATTTCTCAAAAGTACTTGATTCGAGCGATATAAGCTGTGCCCCATTGTTGCATCCGAAAGCAAGAAATAAACAAAAGAAGAAAAAGTGTACTTAGAAGTGAAATAAATTTCGAATGGATTTCGACGGCCTTATAAATTTGCAGTAATAAAAGGCAACACAATTAATAAGCAATTTAATTTTGTTCTATAATATTAATAATAATAGTAATCGTTTTTCTCAAGTAAATACCAAGTACAGTCACACACGATACAGTCTCAGTTTTATTAAATAAAGTTATATTATATTAAATAAAAATATTTAAAAAAATAATTACAAGAAATTTGAATAACTAAATTATCAAAATCAAAAATCAAAATCAAAATATTCTTTATTCAAGTAGGCTCAAAAAGCACTTTTGAATCGTCAGTAGTCTGTCCGTTGGTAACAAATCTACCACCGGTTCGGAAAGTTGATTCCGCTGAGAAGAAGCCGGCAAGAAACTCAACGGTTACTCCTTTTAACATAGCTTTTTTGTAGGTTACAATGTGTTTAGCTTTCATATGCAACTGGAATCATGTCCAAACATCTTTGTCGCTTAAATAATCTTCCACATTATAATATGCCTTTTTTATTAGGACATTTTTAACATACTTCTTAAAACTATGTGGAGGCAAACCCAGAAGTGATTCAGGTATCTTATTAAATATGCGTATGCTCAACCCGACAAATGACTTCTGAACCTTTTTCACTCTAAAATATGGCATTACAAGTTTGTGTTTATTTCTTGTATTAAAATTGTGTGTTTCGCTCCTTTTGCTGTATAAATGAATATTATCACGGATGTATAAAATGTTATTTAATATATATTGCGACGGTACTGTGAGAATAGATATTTCTTTGAATTTTTCTCTTAATGAAACGCGAGATCCCAATTGGTATATGGCACGTATTGCTCTTTTTTGTAAAATGAAGATAGTTTCAATGTCCGCCGCCTTCCCCCATAACAGTATGCCGTAACACATAATGCTATGAAAATAAGCGAAATACACCATTTTAGCAGTTTCAACATCAGTGTATTGCCTCACCTTCCTAACAGCAAATGCAGCTGAACTAAGTTTGCTTGCCAGAGTCTTAATATGGGCACCCCACTGAAGCCCTGAGTCTAACGTTATTCCTAAGAAGACTGTAGATTTAACTATATTTAGCGGACTATTATTTATTTTGATATTTTTACAGACTTCTTTTGCATTTGGCAACGCGAATTCAACGCACTTAGTCTTTGCCGAGTTCAACATCAAGTTATTAACAGAAAACCAACGTGAGACCTGTGACAGGGTACTATTTACATCGTCATAATTATCTACATTTCTGTCTACTTTAAACAGCAACGAAGTGTCGTCAGCAAATAGGACTATATCACATTTGTCTTTCACATGGTACGCCAAATCATTTACATATATTAAGAACAAAAAAGGGCCAAGGATTGAACCTTGTGGGACACCCATTTTTACAGGTGATCCTAACGACTCAACACCGTTTACAAAGACCTTTTGAATTCTATTTTGAAGATAAGAGCTTAACAAATTAAGTGCTCCTAATTATTAATAAAAATAAAATAAAGTAAAGTAATTAAAAATTATTCGTTAAAGTTATAATGCAATTCATTATAATTTTATTCTAACTATATAATTACTTTAGTCAGGGGGTACATATCTTGTCTATCTCCGATAGTCATAGCATAGTACAAGGTAAGCGATTCCGGCTCCCTGAGCTATTACTAAATCTTCTCAGAATCCTTATATTTATATTTTCCTTTCTCTTCCTTGAAAAATTCCTGTCTTTTAACCCGTTCCCCCCATTTAATCCATTTTCCTACACATCCCTGCCAGTCCAAGGTGTACCGTGCCGTGTACTCATGGCTAGGTACTTTGCCTAGTCGCAAGGTCCTGGGACCGGGCGAACCCAGAATAGGCTATCCTTATTCTGGCATGCGGGGCTCTGCCAGAATAAACCTAAGTTCCCTTGCTTCTCGTGGGAACGCAATGGATAAAATAATAATAACATCCATAAATGCTGGCGATGAGATTCGCAATCCATCACGTCACGTTCCTAATGGGGGCGAAAAGCGGGCCACAGAGAGCCGCTTTTCTACTTTGAATGTTGGAATGGGAATGACTGAAAAAATTGATGAAGTATGCCAGATGATGCATGATAGGTGCATAGATGTATATAAGGATATAAAGGAAAATGGTCACAGCAGGATTGCAAAAATTAACGCGGTTTCAGCCTTCTTAGTGTCGTCAGCAAATTGTATGCAAAGATATTAATTGATAGGGTGATTAATGAAACTGATGAGAAAATATGGGACGTGCAAGCGGGATTTAGAAGAGGAATGGGATGTACGGATCAGGTTATTTCTTTACGCTGCATAACTAAAAATGTATGGTTAAGCACCAAAAAGTTTTTATAGATTTAGAAAAGGCCTACGATCAAGTTGTGAGGAATGCACTGTGATCAACGTTATCTACGTATGGGGTGAGCGGTAAGCTGATTCAGGCATTGAAATCCCTCTATGAGGGTTCTAGTGCTTGTGTCAGAATATATGGTGCGTACACGGAGTGGTTTCCTGTCGAAAGAGGTGTTCGACAGGGATGTGTTGCGTAACCATGGCTGTTCAACCTATTGATGGATAACTGTTTGATAGATTTAAATGAAAGTATGTATGGGTTAAGAATGAATGAATAACTTATCAAATGATTACTCTACGCTGATGATCAAGTAATACTTGCATCATCTACTAATGAGCTACGGGGGGTGGTTAATATTATGAATGAAGCATTGAAAAGGAAATGAATGAAAGTGAATGTAAACAAAACGAAAGTAATGCTTTTTGAAAGAGATGAATCTATGATGATTGGCAATATTTTGATAGATAGGAAACAAGAGGAAGATATGAAAGAATTTGTATACTTGGAATCTAAATTTACAAAAGATGGAACATGTGAAAGAGATATTGAAAGGAGAGTGAATGCAGGAAATATGATAAATGGTGCTCTGCACGCCATTATGAATAGCCTGATGATGTCTCAAAGGGCTAGACTGGCTGTGGAGTGTTGGTGCCAACACTCGTGTATGATAGTAAAAGTTGGGTATAGCAGAAGAATCACAAAACTAAAATAAATGCGGTAGAGATGAGAGCGTTGAGAAGTATGAGTGGATTGAAACTGAGTGACAAAGTAAGAAATAGTGTGATAAGAGAATGTAATGGTATAAAAGAAGATGTAGTGACTAAAATTGAGAAAGGTATGCTTAGATGGCTTGGGCACGTAGAGAGAATGAATGAAAGGAGTGTGACAAAGAGGATTTATGAATCAAGAGTGAATGAGAAAGTTGGAAGGGGAAGACCAAGGCGAACGTCCCTGGACCAAATCCAGGACGTTTTAAATAAGGGCCAGGTCAAGAGTAATCTAAACCGACGAACTTGTATGTAAGGGTTAATGAAAATAATAGAACCGAAGGAGATATGCAATGATCGTGGCAAGTGGAAAGACGTGGTTTCTGCCTACCCCCCTGGGAATGAGGCGTGATGCTATGTGTGTAAGTATGTATTTATATAGGATGACTTTCTATCTAATCTAGTGATAAGATATCCTATATTTCGAATGTAATGTTATATAATAATTATCATTGATTCAGATGTAGAAACATGCCTTCTTAAAATCACGTTACATTTGTCATTAACGAAATAAACTATTTTTATTTTATTTTTTATTCTATTAGTAAAACAGCGACATCTATTAGAAGTCCTCAAAACCACGTCGTGTATAGTTACTCTGTACAACGCGTAACGGTGTTGTACGGTTCAAACGTTTTTCAAAGAATGAATTAAAATATGTTAAAATAATAAATGAAATATTATCTTTTATTTATTTCATAATTACGCTCCTTCTCATTTTAAAGCTTATCATTACGAAATAATAATGATTGTAACTACATTATATTATCGTAATAATTTGAAAGACTTTCAAATAGTCCAATATTTTTCATTTCATTGTACTTAGAACTTTAAAAACGAATACGCAATAAATTGTCGAATATTTAGTACTCATATTTGTACATCTGTCCTAAACTAGTTAAAAATTATGTTAAATAAATCTTTTATGTTAACAAAAATAAATCTACAGTCCGAAATAAAATCATAACGCTCCTGATTGCACTATAGCACCATCAATTGTTTATCTGCTTTAGGACTAAATTATGAGAATTGGTGTTGATACTATGTGTTATATGCGTAATAAAGAAGTATTAATACTTTTAAATCTGTTATTTTTCATGTTAAATTTTTACTATGGCATGATAGAGCTTAAACTAGCAAAAAAGCATAACCTCAACTGAGTTAATATAAACTAAAGTCGAAGCTGTATGGTTTAACACTCTTGCCTCAATAATGATAAAATGAAGAGCAAAAAAGTAATATCTATGAGACAACTCATTCACTTATCATGAACCAAAATCTACTCCTTCGCCATTTATTTGTCATATCATATATTTTGAAATACAAACAATTGGATGTAAAGTATTTTATTTTAGGGTAAAAACAATCATAAGATGTCTTTAGACACTGTTCCTAAGGACTTAAGAGGTCTCAGAGCCTGTTTAGTATGCTCCTTAATTAAGGTAATATAGTATTTTCAAACAGAAATTATTATTGAAATTTTTGAATCGTGGATTTGTTTTCAATTATAAAACATTTTTTAGACTTTTGACCAATTTGAATATGATGGCTGTGACAATTGCGATGAATTCCTTCGGATGAAAAATAACAAAGACAATGTTTATGACTGCACCAGTAATAATTTTGATGGGTAATTTGTATTGTTTTATTACTTGTTGTTTTGAAATAATTCTATTTCTATACAATTTGATTTACCTATTTAATTGATTTAATTAAACAACTTGTCTTAACTTTCTAATATAAATAGGTACAATTATTTTTAGCAGTTTCACAACAATATTAAATTCATTCAAAGCTACTTTTTAAGAATATATGTAATAGGTTGTTTAATATTTGAAAACTTTTCAGAATGATAGCAGTTATGAGCCCTGAAGATAGTTGGGTATGCAAATGGCAAAGAATAAGTGAGTTCTAATTCTATTGTTCAATTCCTATTACTAGTTCAGTCTCCATTTATATTTTTATTACTCACATTAAATACATTTTAAAATTATATTCAATGATGCTTAAAGTTATTACCGATTTGAATAATAGTTTTAAATGGGACTTTAATATTTTTCATATTAATAGTTTTATCAACATCAGTGTGAAAACTATTGCATATAGTTTTCCTTACTGTATTATTTTTTTCCTTCATAATTAACTGAAGTAGTACAAAATGAGATTTGAGCAGATTTGTTAATATTATTGAATGTGATTGTTAAAAAATACTTTGAATTATTGCTTAAACTGCTGCAGAATATAACTATATCTGAATTACACAAATAAGGCAGGTTTTTTTAATTCTTATTTTTATAAATAAATTTCCATACATTTATCAGTAAGGACTGTATTGTCAATTCATAACTTTAAAATTTGCAGGCAGATTTTGTAAAGGAGTTTATGCTATATCAGTATCTGGACGACTTCCAGCGGGAGTGATAAGAGAAATGAAAAGTCGTGGTATTGCATATAGACCTCGTGACACCAGTCAAAGATAGAAGACTGTATTATAAGTTATGTAACAATAAGTACTGAAATATATTTCTTTATAGCCAAATTGTTTGATTTTAAATCCGAATAATCAAACAGTATCAGAAAAGCCCAAAAATTTACAAGTTTCATGTTGCTAAGTAATATATAAAATGGGTTTAACATTAAACAACATTGTATTCACTACTTTATTACTATTATGTGATAAATAACTTGACGAGACAAGTATCATTTCATATATTATTTTCAAATTGTTACACTTAAGTATACATCTAATATATAGATATGTAAAAGCAAAACTAAAATTATATATGCACAATTCTCAAAAAAAATATATATGCAGCACAATTCAATAAGACTAATCTTTAAAACTGCATAAATACTGGTAAATGTGAAATGCATACCTAAATTTGTTACCTAAAAATTTCCTTAGATGAGCAAAAATTTGTTGCAGATAATTTTATACTAGATATTGTAAAAAATGAGTTGATGAGAAAGCAGTGTTTACTCAATAGTGACACAATCTAAAAAGCCTTCTATGATAATCAGATTTTATGGTAACCAGAATATTTTTTGCAGATTTGAATATGAGTTTTGAACATGAAAAAATAAGACTAATCTGAAATCTGTTGCCCCCTTAACTAAGATTTTGGATTGTGTGATTGTTTGTCACTAATGGTACTTCAAATTAATGATTTCACTGCTATATCTGATTGTACAGACATCGATGAAGATGCAACAATGTCTTATATGCAAGAGTTTAATCTGAATCTGGAATTCTAAAATTAAACATGTTCCACATGGTCACTGAACTAAGGGTGCAAAGAAGACTACATGCTTCCATTTGTCAACTGTTATCGGACGGAGGAGCCTTATATTCGTTATCAGTTCCTAAAACATCCTTTTCTATTTCTTTAAAATCAATGTTTTGTTGCTTCATGGCTTTCTGAAATGTTAAAACAAAAATAAACATATCATTTCCAAAATACTAAGTAGATATATTTATAGGAATACATATAAGGAGTACCTTTACACACTCTTGATATACTTTAAACATTCCAGCACAAATAGAATCATCATGATCGCCCTTTAAGAAACGCTCAGAAAACCATGAGTTAAAACAATCGTCATATTTTTTTTTCAAATCGGTACATTCTTCTCCTATGCTGTTCATTGTGTTATTTACGTTAGAAGTTTTCAATATTGATTGTGCACCTATGTTATGAACTTAACCATTAGTTTAAAAAATGTGATCTCAGATCTGTGGTCTGTCTGTACCATAAATGGAACAGATGTTTATCATTATTTCATTTTTTTTTCATTATTTGTTTATTGGCACTGGGTTCCACACCTTTAAACCACGTTGATTGACATCATTGATTACTTTTGTGCAATGAAAATTGATTTTAAATTTGCTCTAAATTAATAAGCCGCTGAGCAGTGCTAATGAGAAGGGCATGATATAAGTTGGAAAACTGATTAGTGAATAGAATCTTAGGCTATTGCGGTATCACTTCGCTAAGAATAGAGAGAATGTTGATTATGTACTGGGTAGTGAGTACCTGCTCAAAACAATACAAGGTATCATGCGGTTCGGTATAACCCGCTCTAACGCCGATAATATTCTCCATATATATTTAATGCCGTCATACTCGCCCATATGATTAACTATCATCAAAAAAGTTGAATCGAATAAACTTTTACAGCACTATGGAGTACGTCATATATACAATACGGAATCTATAGAGTATTCTACGGTAATTGCTTCCAAATACTGGTATCTATTTTATTATTGACTTGTTACATGGGCTTTCTAGTTTTTTAAAGCCTCTCTCTCTCATTTACTTTCTACAAGTGCAATAAACTGTTTTCAGTCTCCTGTCATTTTAAATTGACAGTGTTGTGTTGACGTGATTTGAAAATGAGCTTATTAGAGTAGCCTCTTTTATGCATTAAACCAGTACAAACTCCCACTACGAATATGGTGAGGCATATTATAGGAACTTGTTGCTGTATTTTCAATATCAATTATTTATACAAATAATTGTAGATAAAATAGAATCTTACGGTACTTCAATTCTGGTGCATTTTTAAATAACGTTATTATTTTAAAATGTGTTCTAAATCAGAGTTGAAATTTCATAATATTCACAATTTTGTATGAGGTTTTAATCTCCGTCACGCGCATCCAATACTCGCCCAATTGATGTGTTGTAACATGTGCCTCATAACTTCCCGCTCACACCCTACATTCTATTCTATAGAACAGTTTACTGAAGCAGAATACAAGATATAACATTGAAGTAGTACAAAATATAATTTCGACGCTCTCTTACATTTTAACGTTTTGTACGGGGTAAAGACTTTATGTATGTCCTACTACCACTAACCAGTATATAGGTATTATCTATGATCCTACCCAACACTATTTTCAATTTAAAAAATAAAAATTATATTTTGGGATGATTCAGTTTTAGGTTATATTTTTTAGGTTAATTGTTCAAAAAGTACAATTTGTTTGTGGGTATATTTTAATAATTAATAGCACATAGTATATTAGAAGGTCGATAGTGATAATTATATTGAAAATATTTTTAGATCATAACTTTTGTGTAAGTTTTCCAACGCAATATTTTTATTTATTTTGAGAACAACATAATTGCTTTTACTGCGACAATGAGTGGTATATTAAATGATAGTCGTTTTACGAAATATCTCAATGATCCACGTTATAAACAAATACCCAAACATGAGAGAAAAGTTAAAATAGACAAGCGATTTCAGTCTATGTTTAATGATGATAAATTTAAAGTGAAATATACAGTAGATAAACGCGGGCGTCCTGTCAACGAAACATCTACTGAAAATTTACGGAAATATTATGACTTGGATGAATCTGATGATGATACCGATGAAGAATTATTAAAAAGTAACGAACCTGAAATCCCTGCAATCTTAAAATCAACTAAAGATGGAAAAAATAACGATGAACCGTGCAAACAACCTGGACGTTTTGTTAAAAGAATGCCTAGTGATGAAGAAGGCACTCAAGATATTCCAAATACATTTAAAAATGATAAATTGACCAGAGGAAACTTAGACAATAAAACAAAAAAACGATTATTTGATTTAGACATTGATTATGCTCGTGGAGAAGGTAAATAAACCAAATATTGTTATTCGTTTTGTATTAAATATTTAACTTTTGTGGTTGATCTACATATTTAAAAATACATTATTTACTGGTGCATAGCATGATTATATGTGTCTTTTTGTATAAATATAGTATGAGTAGGTATTATGATTCTTATAGTGTACTGAATTCTTATAGTGTCTCCATGGAACAACTATGTTTTACTAGTAAGTTTTCTTTTATTACTCTTTCTTAAATCTCTGCAATTAGGAGCACAAATTAAAATAGAAAAATATGTGAAAAACCTCATCACACACTCTGTTTTAAGGTGGTATGTTAACCTGTTTTACATCTTTTAAATTTTGTTCCAATTTTAATCATGTTAATATTTCAAATATTTTTACCATTACTTACTCATCAGACAGGCTATCACAGCCATTGTTTACACATAGCATTATTTCATATTCTTATAATGTAACTAATTGTGCCCTCTTAATATATAAACTATTATTTAAAAAAGTAAATCTCCCTCCTTTACAAGGCTGTTCTAGAGAAATGCTTAATATATGTAATTTCTTTATTATAGAATGCTATATGCATTTGAATCTACTGACACTATGTGTACTTGTAGATTTTTTTTAGGTACATTAATGACAGACTCTTCTAGTGATGAAGAAATCAGTGGGGTTGATGATGAGAGTGATTTAGAACATGAGTGGGGAGAGCTTGATGCTGATGCAGAAACAACAGAAGAGTCAACTAAAAGGTCTTATTTATAAGTCTGACTTCATTTTGCTGTTTCTAAGTAAACAATATGTATTTACATATTTACTATTATTTCAGGATAGCAATTTGTAACATGGACTGGGACAATATAAAGGCACCAGATTTAATGGTTCTTCTTTGTTCATTTCTACCCCCTGGAGGAGTTATACAGAGCATAACTGTTAGTTGCATATATCACAATACATTTCTTTATTGTAGTAATGCAATTTATAATCAAATAGATAATTTGCAGATCTATCCATCTGAATATGGTCTAAAACGAATGGAAGAAGAGGACAAAAGAGGGCCTATTGAATTAACACAAAGCAAAGCAGATGAATGTGATCTCTCTGATGATGGTGGAAATGAAGAAGGTAATCAGTATTTTTTTAGAGAATGTATAGCAAATTAAAGTAATGCTTTTGTATTCCTTAACACTTTTGTAGCAGCACCATTGCTTTTAAATCACTCTCGCTGAATGACCCACTTTTTACGCAAACCCTTCTGAGGTATGACTGGTGGCAATATTATGTTCCAATAAAAACATTAATTATCTGCAGTTGGCATGTCAATAAGTCGCAAACAATGGTGTCAATTCGCTACAGTAGTCATAACTGGATTCACATTCGGATAACACATTGCCGGATCATATTGTTTACTAGAGCATTTTGCGCTCCAAACCTCCAGTATCTAAGAACAATTTATGTCACTGACTACTCAGTATGTAGATGTGACTTTCTTAAGACTTAATAACACGCCAGCCGCAGAGATAGGGTTAAATATAGTTTCTGTCGAGTTCTTTTTCAAATGTTTGTCAGCTTCTTGTTTTGTAACTAAATTTAATTTTTTCAAAAATGTATCAATTGAATCAATTTGAATATGAGTTTTTTTACATAAGAATGTATTGACTATTCTTATTTTTTGGAAGATTAATGATCCTTTTTTGAATACCATTTGAAATATAAATAAAATAAAAACTAAATGTTAAATCAACCAATGACATACCATTTGGTATAAGTAAATACATACTTGCGGATTTTGCTTTTGGTAACTAAATTCTTGGATTGTGTAATTATTCCTCCAAAGCACATATATGCTGTATAAACATACACCTATTGCAAAAGCTTTGCCTTGTACTAAGATACTATATGAAATAATGTAGTAATAATAACTGAAATTAATTAATTTCTTTAACTATTATAACTGTGGAATCATTTTAGGATCAACATATCATATGGAGAAGCTCCGCAGATATCAACTGAACAGATTAAAGTACTTCTATGCAGTGGTGGAATGTGATTCGGTTGGTACTGCTGACAAATTATACAGTGAATGTGATGGAATGGAATATGAAAGCAGTGCCACTAAGCTTGACATGAGATTCATACCTGATGATGTTACTTTTGATCAGGTAATATTTTGTTCATTCAATGAGGCTTTTCCAGCATTTTTCAACTGTGAAATGTAGTAACATTGATATATTTCCGGGGAGGCATTGAAATATGTAATGTAAGATGAAGTGAGACAGGAGTGTTCTTATGAAGTTTTAGTAAATCAAAATCAAAAATATCTTTATTCAAGTAGGCATATTACAGCACTTTTGAATCGTCAAATTATATTTTTTTTCCACACTCTGATTCTAATATACATCTGATGACGGTACTCAAGATCGGCTTAAAATCTAAAGTTACGAGGGTTCCTTCGCGCCCTGATCCGAGAAGAACCCACAACAAACTCAGTCGGGTTTTTTTTTTTACCATCATCATTACAATAACAAATTAGTTTACTATATTTTAATTAAAATTAGAGCAATTTGTTCACTCCCAAGCGTTTCTATCGTCTAGGTAATCTTGCAACTTATAATACGATTTTTCTATCAACTTTCTTTTAACAAAGACTTTGAATTTATTAATTGACATCTTTAGAACGTCTTGTGGGAGTTTATTATAGAAACGTATACAGTTACCCTTAAATGAGTTGTTAATCTTATGCAGCCTACTAGAATTTATAACAAGTTTGTTTTGGTTTCGTAAGTTATATGATGTACATTCACTCTTTTTATTAAAAGAGTCAATGTTTTTATGTACATACAACAAGTTTTCTAATATATATACGCAGTGAACTGTCATTATGTTAACTGCCTTGAATTTGTTTCTTAGCGACTCTCTTGGACCCATATTGTAAATCGCACGAACGGCCCTTTTCTGCAGCACAAATATTGCATCTATATCAGCAGCATTACCCCAAAGTAGAATACCGTATGACATAATGCTGTGAAAATAGCTGAAATATACCAGTCTGGCAGTATCAACATCTGTCAGACGACGAATTCTTTTAACTGCGTAAGCCGCAGAGCTGAGCCTGTTCGATAGACCACTTATATGGGGCCCCCACTGTAATCTGTTATCTAACGTAATGCCTAAGAAAACGGTACTGTCTACAAGGTCTAGTTCCTCATTATTAAGTTTAACAATGGTTTGCATTTGTTTAACATTAGGCAGACTAAATTTAATACATTTTGTTTTATTTGCGTTGAGCAATAAATTATTAGCTTCAAACCATTGTACCACTTTATTGAGAGAGCTGTTTACGTCGTCATAATTTGTTTGTCGCCTATTAATCTTAAACAACAGCGAAGTATCATCAGCAAACAGAACAATCTCATGATCACCCTTAACAAAGTAAGGAAGGTCATTGATATAAATGAGGAAAAGAAATGGTCCTAGTATGGAACCCTGTGGGACTCCCATTTTTGTCACAGACCCCGCAGAAAGCTTGCCATTGACACAGACCTTTTGCGTTCTATTGGTTAAATATGAACTCATCAGGTCTAATGCTGTGCCCGCGAGGCCATAGTGTCGCAATTTCCCGATCAGGGTTTCATACTGAACACAATCGAAGGCCTTAGACAGATCACAGAAAACGCCAAGCGCGTCACGTGAATCCTCCCAGGCCTCGTAGATATTGAGTAATAACTGTACGCCAGCATCGGTAGTCGAGCGACCTCGAGTAAAGCCAAATTGCTTATTATGTAATAAATTATATTTTTTGAAATGTTTTAGCAACTGGTTCAACATTATTTTCTCAAATATTTTACTAAAGGTTGGGAGAACCGATATTGGCCTAAAGTTACTAGGGTTCGAAGTACTGCCTGACTTAAACATCGGTATTATTTTGCTGTACTTCATTAAGTCAGGAAATACACCACAATCTACACAATTGTTAAAAATTACCGCCATGTCTGGTGCAACGATGTCAATTAATGATTTTACAAGGTTAACTGACAAACCCCACAAATCGTTAGTTTTTTTGTTATTAATTAAATTAAATGACTTAATAACATCAGAGGCATCGACACGACTGAATTTAAAAGTACTATGACATTGGGGCAAGCTATCAGCTAGCCAAGAGAGTGCAATGGAAGGTGAGGAGTTCAGTGATTTCGTAGTTGAGACAGGAATTTTTGTAAAAAACTCTTCAAAAGTATTAGCAACCTCTAAGTCTGACGAAATTTTTTTATTCTCTAAATCTAAATGAAATTCATCAAAACGCGGAGTTGCTTTTCCTGTTTCATCATTAATTATTTTCCAAGTTGTTTTAATTATATTAGTACTATTTTTTATCTTACATTTTATGTGTTGCGATTTAGCAAAAACACATTTCTTTTTGAAATCCTTGGAAAATAATCTCACATAATCCCTGAACTCTACACTAGTGTTGTACTGACGCTCAGCATACAATTCATACAACTTTTGCCTACTTTTATGCAAATCAACCGTGGCCCATTCACTGAACGCCATTGTGTCAGTAAGAGTGATCGATTTACTTTTAAATATTGAGTTAAATATTTGATTAAATTTGGAAAAAAAGTTATTATATATTTCATTTGGATTAGAAGAATCAGCTATATAGCAGTTCGAAATTAGGGCTGATCTCATTTTTCCAATACGGTCAGCTGTTACTGGCACAAAAGTTATTCTACGTTTATTTACATTTTTCTTTGGAATTGGAAAGCGAATGAGTTGGCCACAGTGATCCGAATCTAAACTACTAATTATCTTTTTCTCAGTTGGATTTATGTTCGTAAATATATTATCTATACAAGTGGCACTAGAAGAGGTTATTCTCGTAGGCTCCATAAACATATTAGATAATTTATAAGCGTTAAAAAGGTTTAACAGTTTCATGCTTGAAGAGCTACATTCTAAGATATTAATGTTAAAGTCTCCACATACTACTAATTTTTTGTTTGTATTCGACATTATGAACAGTACCTGGTCCATTAATTTTTCAAAAACTTCAAAATTGGACAAAGGGGGCCTATACACCGTTACTATAACAAACTGCTCTAATTCAATAGATGCCAGCTCTATCGTCCGTTCAACAGACAGGCTCACTATGTCTGTACGTTCCTTAAATTTCAATTTTTTATTTACTAAAATTAATGAGCCCCCATGTATGGATGATACTCTGTTGAACGAACTACCAACCTGGTAGTTACCAAAACTAAATACATATTCATAACTTTTTAGCCAATGTTCTGTAATACATAACACATCTATATTAAAATTATTTAAAAAAAGTTCAATTTCAAGCACTTTACCTTTAATACATTGGATATTCTGGTGTACCAGGCTGATAAAGCTATTATCTAAATTTTCATTCACTGAATCTAACGTGTGGCAATCCTTATGACAATTTTTCTTTTTTAAGCAAGAGGAATTCTCCGTTGTCTTTATAATATGTTTAAAACAATATTACTTGGATTTATATCCAAGGGTATGTCAATATTATTATTATGCTCAATAGGAGCATGTCTACTAGCCAAGTTCTTGGCTAAAGTTGTAAATAAATATGATAGCGAAATAGCTATCTGTCGTTTAAAATAATTGGATAGGTAGAACCTATCTTTGTAAATACTATAATAAGAATTAGCACACTTGCTAAAGTCAATGAGGTGAAATTTTTTATTGTATGTACACAAATTGTACATTGTCATATTGAGCTTATACCTAAGTAAATTTTCATTGTTAGGCAAATTCTGACAATATGGTAGGGTATACATAACTATATTTTTCACATTTAATTTATTCAATGTTTCAAAACAATTAATTAAATCTTGTTTATTCAAGTTTCCTCTGTTTCCTAAGAGGATAATAAGGTTTGTGTCACAGTCATAGCATTCTTTATTTCTAGAAATTGCTTCCACTGTTGACACAAGATTTGCGTTATGGACACAATAATTAAAGATTTTGTGCCCATATAAAAGTGAGTGTAGTGATATGCCCATATTATTTCCAATTTCATCTGTGTACATGAAGGTTTTAGACAGGTTTTTGTAACAACCTGAAGAACTATTGTTATATTTATTAATGACACTGTCTCCCAAGTAGCATGGTTTTTGTGGTGATGACACAGGCCCCGCATGACAACCCTTGTCAATACTGTTGCTAACAGAGGTACAGCTTTTAGACAATTCATATAAGTCAATAGAAGTCTGTGTATTCACACTAATCGTTTTTGGCATAGATTCATTATGTTGTTTTTTCAATATATTTAGAGAGGTTTGTAACCGTGCTATTTGTGTTTCCAGTATCATTGTGTCAGTTTCATATTTTACTTTATTATTTTGAGATTGAGTAGACAATATTTTTATTTCTTCTAATAAATGCGACTTATCCTTTATTAATTTATTATGCTTTTTGTGACAATTTTTGTGCAACTTTAGCTGTTTTTGGGTTTTATTAATATACTTGTTTAACTTTATATATTTTCTGAGCTTTTTACTGCTACAAGGATACAAACTAGAGGCTGTTGACCTATTTCCTGTGGCAGTAACAAACTCTGAATCTTTTTCGACTAGTTCTTTAAAGAGTGTCTGAGTCTGCTGTGCTGATATGTCGTGGGAGGCAGCTTCCAGCTCGGTGATGTGCAGGTGGGCATCACGTAGGTCTTGATGGAGGGTTGTGTTTTGCCTCAAAGTTTCTTCATACTCGGCACAGCATTCATCAAAACGATCTATTGTTAATTGTAGGTTGTTGCGTTCCGTTAGAATAACATCATAATTGATGTGCAACTGTGATAAGTCTGATTTTAACTTTTTATTTATGTCAAGTAAATCTAATAGTTGCTTTTCATTGTCATCTCTCTCGCTAGACAGTTGGGCACATAGCTCCTTGCATGCCTTCAATTCTTTTAGTGCCAGCTGTAATTGTGATTCTTGCTGGAGTGCATAGGCTCTTCGGGTGGTCATGATAACAATATGTTAATATAATAATAAACAAGGTGCTACTTTCCAACTGTCTGCGAGATGAAGACTAAGACTATTGTTTATTACAATACTTACTAATTAACTACTTAACAATACTTTTTCTCTACAAGTTCAGAAAATTTCTTAATGTATTACTTATGAAATTGAAATTGGGCTAGCAATATGTATTATGTTGTCAGAAATTGCCACTATTATATTACAGAAGTATTACTTTTATTTACAGATAACAGTAAAACTTGCCTTTTACTGATATTGACAAAATAATGGAAACAAAAGTAATACTCACAATTAGTTTTGCCGTTGGCATTCAAACTTGTACAAGTCGATTGTTCCTCTGTTCCGAATTCACGATTTAATCTCTCGAAAGTGTAAACTTATTAACTTTTATACAATTATATATAAATATTTCTTATACTAACAAAATCTGTAGTAATTATTTAGTATTTATCTATTATTTAAATAAAATTTACAGGGAACAGGTGATTTTAGTACTTGTCAGTTTGACAGCCAACCACAGTAGGAATACTCCTTTATTTGAAGAGGATACTCGCACCTTTATCATTAGTTTTAGCCCAGAAAACATGATAAAAACTAGATTTATTCAAAAAACTTACTTGAATAAAGAATTTTTGATTTAATTTTGAGTTTTACAGGAGCCACGTGAGTTCTGCGACAAGCTACCAGATTTAACAAAATACAAGCCACGTTTGTTTACAACGACAGCTCTACAACAAGCCAAAGTTGATCTCACTTGGGACGCTACTAATCCAAAACGTGCTGAATTAATCAAAAGTGCCCTTGATGGAAAAATTGACGACCTGGATCTTAAAGAATATTTGGCGTCTAGTAGTGACGGTATATGAATAACAATATTTTTTTATACCCTAGTATTATTACTAACAAATAAGTTATATATAAGATAGCATGTCAATTAGTTATGTAAACGTATGAGTTGTGATGGCAAATTAATTAATGTGTTGCTCTATATTTTTCGCATAAACAGTGATAATTCAGTATTTCTCGGATATGTGTAGCCTCACAAATCACACCAAAACCCACTTATAAGTGAAGAGGCCAGAGCAGTGGGACAATAGTTTTTGTTACATACTAGAAAATTTTAAAAATTTTAGTTATCATATATATTATAATTAAGTTACCCAAAGATATCTACTTCTTTAAAGTAACTTTTTACTTCTATATGTGAAGTCTATCTATATAACTGATATACTTTGTTAAGAAGAAAGCTTCTACCAATGTTTATAGGTGCAGCCTTCAATATTATTATATAGCTATGCAAACTGTGATATTATTTTTTTTTACAGAAGAAAGTGTTAAGGAAGCAGATTCGAATTCTGATGAAGATGAAAATGAAGATCCTATCCAAAAGTACAAAAACCTTCTGGAAGATATTGAGAATAAAGAACAGAAGAAACAAAACAAAGACATGGAAATGGAGATTACCTGGGGGTTAGGAGTCAAGGAAAAAGCTGAGGAACTTCTTAAAAAGAAAATCACTAAAGGTAACTGAATCGATTTAAAAACGAAATATGTACTTATATTATAAAGTTAAGACCTTTACATACACATATTATTATTTTTTGGTAGAAACAAAAATATATTTAAAAGTTTGTTTAAATATTCTGGTTAATCTGTGACAAATTACCGGAACACTTAATAATAGAACATATTAAAAAGTATAACATAATGTCACTTCGTAATTTTCATGGAAATAATAATTTAGACATGGATAAAACTGTGTTATATATATGTGTGTGTGTATATATATATGTATATATATATATATATATATTTATACTGTGTTATTGTTTATATGTATTTATGTATTCGTATTATGTATATTATAAGTGTTTGTGTATGTTTATATTCTAAGTAATATGAGTATGTCTATTTATTTATTAACACCGCCTACCCACTCCTTTTTCTCTGACGGTCTCCTTATACGTTGGGTTGTCTGGAAGAGATCGCTAACTAGCGATAAGACCGCCCATTGTACACTAGAACTATTTAAGTTAAGTCGCTGTATTATTATTGTTTCTCTTGTGGTGTTCAATAAAGCATACTATCTATCTATATAAATAAAAGGTTTAAAAAAAGTAAGTCGAAATCTTTTCAGTATTTGTTTACAATTTAATATGTATATTTACTTTCAGATGATAACGATTTAACTCCATTCGAAAAACTGTTGCAAAAAAGAAAAGAAAAGAAGAAACAAAAGAAATTAAAAAATAAACAAATGCAAGACGAAAATAAATCAGATAATTCATCTGACGAAGTACCCTCAGATGTTGACATGAACGATCCATATTTCGCTGAAGAGTTTAACAAACCCGAGTTTAAAACAAAGAAATCTAAACAAAAACCGGAATTAAAAGCTCATCATGAAAGCAGTTCAGACGACGAGAAAAGAAAAGCAGAATTGGAGCTGTTAATAGATGAAGATGATGACAAACAACACTTCAGCTTGAAGAAGATACAAGAGGCAGAAAATGATATGAAGAAATCTAAAAGAAAAAGGAAACTTAAAGAAAAAAGAAAAGAACAAGGTAAAACAGTACAAGATTTCGAAATTAATGTACATGATGACAGATTTGCGGCTCTTTATGATTCGCATCTTTTCAACATTGACCCCTCCGACCCCAATTTTAAGAAAACCAAAAATATGGAACTACTAATACAAGAGAAATTAAAACGGAGACCCATTGATGATGCAGTACAAGAACCTTTATCTAAAATATCTAAAGAAGATGCTGAATTGAATGTTTTGGTAAAAAATATCAAGCGTAAAACTAAAGTCTCAAAAAAATAAAGCTTATTAAAGTTACATATTTTTTTCATTTATATTATCTACTAACTCATCCGGCAAAATTCGTGTCCGCCTTGGAATCTTTCATTTAAAAAGCTAAAATGTAATTACAGAACATTAGTGTTGTTTTTTTGTAAAATTTGTATTAAAAAAAACTTTACGTCCAGATTACCGCCAAGTAAAATATAGTTGCGATTAGAAATTGTTGGTTGTTAATGTCAAATACAAATGGAAAAATATATACTTTTAACTTCAATTTGATGACAGAACGAACATCAAATTGTTGCATTTAAAATAATAAACAATTATAAATTGAATTTTATTGATGAACGTCTTTGAAATTTAAATTATTTCTAATCGTTTATAAGGGTGAGCGAAATTGTTGTTTTTACTATATTCTCAGCATTTTTAAAAATCTCTAAATGCCTTTTAAACCTCCCTCTGGAAAGGGAATATAATGGCGTAACGGTAACATTTTTTTGGTTACATTGTTCAATTGCCATTCAGGTTTATTTATTTATTGATTTTGAGGCGGCACGAAGTATGCCGCGTAAGCTAGTGTTACATAAATATATATTTGGTAGGATTTCCGGGTATAAAGAAAGAAAACAACAGTAAACAAAGTCAACTTTCATAATTTTAAACATTTTTTTCGAATGTTTGTCAATTTTTTAACGAGGCACTCAAAACTTTCTTTATCTCTCTACCCAATGCCGCTCCCAAAGGTGGTGGTACAGCATTTCCAATCTAACAACAAAAAAAATGCAAACTTTAATTCAAAAAAATAGTAAATAGATATATTTCTATATCAGCGTATAGTTTGATGGCTGCTGTACATAAAGAGTCGAGTTGCATTTTAAACATGGGGACGTTTTAGTTATTTCGATTATTATATAAACCTTAGTCATCGTATTTATAAAACGCAGCTATACAAAATGTAGTACAGTAATAAATAATTTAGCTTTGAAACACTTCCATATAAAATTAGGGTTTTATAAATAATAATATTTTATTTACTTCCGAAAAAAATCCATATTCTGTCACCATTAAAATATATTAAATTATTTTATATAATTTTTTGCCAACTTCTGTTTATTTGACAGATAGTCTTTGTGAAAGGAATAGGAATTTCGTATATTAAAAAAATCCTATTAGAATTATACGAATTAGCATAAATATTGATTTATATAGAAAGATAAAGACAAACATATTGTAAATAATTATATTGTAATATACAATAAAGACACGTCCCCAACGCGCTTACTTGCTTCACTTGTCAACCTCAGCTCTTGCATATAAATAAGCCATTTTGGCGCCAAATTGTTCCATGACAATATATAAGGCAATATTAACAAATGTAAATTAGAGAGCTACACACAATAACAACACATACACGCACGCGCTGATACAAACACTACTACATTCATTTTCCTCCTCATCAAATTAACTAACAATATTACAGAATGCTACTTGACAAATTAAATATTGTATTGTATCATTCGAATTTCTAATAAAGATATATATTAATATATCTTTCTGCAAAATAGAATTATCCAAAAAAAATGTAATTTATAACGAAACAGTACAGTTTAAACATACTGAATTTAAATCAATTAATTAATAATCTTCACCANCACCACTCGATCATAGGCCTTTTCTAAATCTACGAACGCGCAATAAACTTTTAGATATAATTTATAATAAAGACACGAGCCCATATATTTTATTTTCGAGTTATAGATGCTGTTAACCGTAATGGTATTTACAGTACAAACGGGAGAGGTGGTGAGCGCGGAAACTCGTCGAGTTAGGAAGGAAAGACCTAGAAGAACTTCTTGAGGTCGTGGTCAACATTGGATCTACAAGGGGGGGAGGGGGGGCGAATTGTCGAATATGATCTGATCATCAGTGTCGTCAAAAACGTATTTAAACCACCTCATAATAGGCCTTCAATTATCTACAACTCTTTTATACTTTCTACCGCCCCTCTCCTCTCAACACTTCCACCAATGCAACCAATTTCTTCACATTAGCACCATAGCTGCACTGCACACAGCACTTACCGGATGTCAATAGACTTTATATGTTACAATTTTACCTGTCTATGTTTATCCTGTACGGAGCCGGCGAAGAGATATGTATCAGGGAAGCCTTGAGATCGAGCGCACTCGCGTACAGAAACTACGCGGTGTTGAACTGGGTGCAACACACGGCCCTGTTTCCCCATTGGCTCTGGGTCAGTCACCGTGGTGCTGAAGTACCCGTCCCACGATATACGTCCTGTACCATAAGAATTTAGTATCATTATCAATGACCTCGCTAGTGCAATGGTGCGATTACTCGCTTACTTAAAAGCGGCTTAAAATACAGGGTAAATTTAGGAAATTGCGTTTTCATATTTATCTGAGCTTTGGTGAGAGGCTCCGCCCGTGGCTAGTTACCACCCTACCAACAAAAACAAGCCGCCAAGCAAAAAAATTGCATTCGTTACGAGGCTGCGTAAAAAAATTAGAGATATATAAAAAAAATTAGCGTGTTTTCATAATAGCCTATCATCATTTATTATTACGATCACAGTCAAACGCTTACCTGTCAGCAATTAAAAAAATCATACTCTTTTTAAATTAAATTTTGTATAATTCGTAATCTTATTAATTTATCAACACCCCGTTATGTAAATTGAAATTCAAAAAATATTTATCCAAGTAGGCTTTTACAATATTTTGAATTCGCAAGTATAGTTTTTTCCATACATTAATTCCCATGTATGAATTAAAATACAATTAAATTCAAGGGTCTCTTCGCGCCCGTTTCTGTCAAGTCCACAACAAACTCAGTCCAGTGTCCTCCTTTATATCATTATTAAAATATAATTTTTAAATTACAGTATTGAGATTAGACCCATTTACTCTCTCTCACGCTTTTTTATCGTCTACTATCCTGGAAATTACAGTAATCGTACAAATAAGTTTTTTTAAATTAAGGATGTCGCGCCCCAAAGAAAACATAAGCGTTTACCGTAAAGGCCGGCCCAATTGTTGTGTCTGTTGGCTGTGTGCGGTAGGCACCACGGGATAAGTGTGTTCTCTTGTTTGTCTGCAGGAGAGCAAACACCTCCACCTGCACAAGCACACACACCACGAAGTGCACCTGTCGATGAACGCCCATTCTTCTTATCTTCATATCGATATTGCAACACCTGTTGATAAAATGTTATATATTATGGTCTCGTTGGCGCAGTGGTGCAAATACTTAATAATGATATTTACTAATTTTTCTGTGCCTGGACTGGGTGGAGACTTCAGCCGTGGCTAGTTCTAAAATTACGTTCCTAAAGTTACCTAAATATCAAGATAAATTTTAACGCCAAAACTTATATATTTACTAATAATGACAAATTTTCTCTTTTTTAACTCTATTATTTAGAAAATTAAGTATGATCCGAGGTCACATAAATCCCGTTTTATTTTTGCTAGCGGGGGATTTTCAATTGTTTCAAGAGTTGCAAAAGTTTCTTCAAATTCTTTGGAAATGAATTCCCCTTTTTTATTGTCAATTTCTTTAAAAATATGGTTTTTGACAAAAAGAAACACAAATAGTTGACACGCAACATCTACGTGTTAATTCTCTCATTCAAACAAACAAACGCGGTACCACCCTAAGGAGGCAGATATACGAAACTGTTTTCAATATGGCTCAGACGCCTTATGGCACCGCGGATGTACGCACGTGATATTCCGATACCTCTGTTTTAGATTTTCATACAAATGAACTAAGATCTTTTGGTACCGGAAGTACCAAAATTCAGATCACACGTATTTTTTTAGTACTTAGGGCTAAAAAAGTTAATGTATTTATAGACTTCATGTAAAACTAGCCAAGGCGTCAATTTAAAAATCTTAAAACTATTTATATTCACTAGCTTAACTGTTTTATTTTTAACGTGGAAAAGTTTATTGAGATGTATCTCTTCCAAGTAACCTGAACAGTATAAATATAATGATTTCATAAAGAAAAGCCATTACCTTGCACTTAGTTCCATCGGAGAGTGTAACTGATATATTTGGTAGGTCTCTCCAATCACAGCCGGGTGTCGTAGGTATTCGGGTGATTCGCGCCTGTATCAATGGAGCCATATTTTTACATATATGATCCCTTAACATCACACTCTCATCGCGACTCCTGACCAGACGTTGAAAATACGTTTCGGCCATAGATCCGTATTCAATTTCTATTTTATTTGCGCCGTTGCATATCACAGGTAAATCACTCATCGCGTCTTGTATAGTACACGTCCGCCGGGGAGCCGATTCATCCCATTGGATATTACTAGAGAACCTTTTCCCGTCGATGGTTGTAGTCAGCGAGCAGGCACGTCTACTGAAAACGTGAGTGGGTTCGGGATAGGAAGGCAATATGTACCCGGGTGCCGACGCCAAGATTATAAGGCGGCGTCTAGTCTGAGGCACCCCGTAATTCCCAGCTTGTAATACGCCAAAGGTGCACTGGTAGCCCATGTCCAACAGGGCCCGTAGGGTGAGTTTCAAGACCATTCCCTTCTTAAAAGCTACGAAGTTACGAACATTTTCCAATATGAAATATTTCGGTCTATAGTAATCGCAAAATGATAAATAAGACGCGACCAAGGAGTTTTTGAAGTTCGAATACTCTCTAGAGTTGAATCTGTTCATTCCAGAGAACCCTTGGCAGGGAGGTCCTCCGCAGAGTAGTTCTACTTCGCCTTGCCGCGGTAGTCGCAATCCACCTGCACTGTGACTGGAGCCGTTCATTGCGTCTTTCAACAGAGCATTGCAATCTTCATTGAACACTATACAGTTTTTATTATTAAGACAGTACGCGTGAGCGGCGGCTTCTAAGTTTTCTACAGCCCATTTACATTCAGCCACTCCCGATCGATGGAGACCTTCCGACAGTCCACCGCAACCGGCGAATACATCTAGAGTTCTCAAAGGCCGTACATTAATGTCTTGACTCTTGTTGGAAGTGAGTTCCACAGTTTTACTCGACTTTCCTTTACCTTTACCTTTATCTTTTCCCCGGTCTCCGCGACCTATACTCCTAGCGTGCAACGGAACGTCGTCAAATTCACCGGAAATTACATTGAACGTTTGCCTGAAGTACATTCTAGTAGGGTCTGCTTCCAACCAATTATAAATATTGTCTTGTTGCGGAATGTTATCTATATAAACCAATTGGCAGAGTCCGACAACAGAAGAAAAGGATATTTCCTTTATTATCTCGCTCCAATAGACTATGTTAAGATCTTCGTGATGGGGAAATCTGCTATTTGTATTCTCGGGTCTATACAAAAGGTTAACTTTGATGTAGATATCCTGAGGCACGACAAGTGGTCCGTCGCCGGCCGCTGTCACGGCTGCTATGTAACCGATACAAAATGGTTCACCCGTATCTACATTTGAACCCCGCAAATAATTATCACTCTTCCGGTAATATTCTGGATATATATCCTCGTCCACATTTTCTAATTTCATTTTTCCACTAACACCACTATCCATTTGAGTAATCGTACTTTTAAACTTGAAAGTACCAGGTTTAAGAAAAACACCGCAACCTTTTTTATAATCATTATCTCTCCATCTAACCATAGTCCACTCAGTTCTATTAGCTTCGGGAACGATGTCTGACTTCTCGATGATTTTGCCGATAACTTTAGGGATGTCTTGGGCATCACGTCTTGTTTTTCTCTCACAAGACGGGCAAAACCTATGTTTTCTTAGAACGTTTGGACACTGTGGGTCCAGGGGTAGATCTTCAAAACGAGAGGTAAATCTTTCGTAATATTTTTGATAAAAATAGGTTTTTCCGTCATCCTCAAAAAACGCCTCATCAACTCCCTTTCCTCCACGTTTGAACCAATCCTCTGGAATATTTCTCTTTTCAACGCTAGCTTTACGTAAAATAGACGATAAAGGAGCACCATGGCAACATCTATCCCCCAAAAAAACTTCCCTTGGATCGCCTACTTCTCCTAATACTGTATCTGAAGATCTTATAAAAACTTCGCCATGGAAATAGCCAGATTTAGCATTGTTAACATCTTTCCACATATATGTAACTCTACATACTAGTGCAGGAATGTTTAACTGTGATGTTTCAACCATAACAAAGTCCCCTACTGTTAATTCTGCACCATCAATATCAACATTCTCGTAATACACTTTTGTGGCATCAACCTTGATTGGGTCGCCTATCCATTTAATTTTCTTACAATTTACGCCTGTTACTTTAACAGGTACTGCTTCATCGATTTTATCAAACTGTCGTTTTTCCATAGTCTGATAATCTTCCTCTTCATCAAGTTCAGAGTCTTCTGCCTGCTCTACAGCCATGTTTGGACAGAGTCGCCGTATACAGGCTTTCTTAGTACGACCATGGCCACCGAATTTGAGCATTGCGCGACATGCGTTGCACTCTCCGCAATCTGGCAGCTGACAAGCTTCACAAACTCCACACCGTTTTCTTCTCAAAGTAAGTTCATGATTAGTTTTATCCAGTTGATTACTGAAGAAACTTTCAAATGTTTTTCTTACAAGGGGTGTAGTAGTTGCTTTAGTCCATGCCTTCTTGTCGACTTTTTTGTAGTCAATCTTGGCACGGAATTTTCGCTTTCCAAATTTTATCCCCATTAGCTTAATTAGTTCTCGCATACAAGGCAATGTTATCAATGGTTCTTTATCCTCATCAGCTTCTAAGCTAACAACTTGATCGCAAACAAATTGAGCATGTTTGTGGAGGATTTCTTCAGACAACTTTTTCTCATCTAAATCTGGTATTGTGTATCCTCTAATTACTTCCAACAAGTCCTCATATGTAGGTTGTAAATAATGACACTCTTCTATATATTCTATAACAACTTTACTGAGCCATATTTTTTCATATAGGTTGTCCATAAGAGGTGTATATTCAGTACTAGGTTTAAGTAAATTGTATTCGCCAAATTCTGTAGATAATGTTATACAGTTTTTTGTTCCACCATCGAAGCCGTGGATATACCTTTAAAGAGAAATGTTCAGTTTTCATATGTTTACTAGTTAGTACCATTAATTGCTCAAAAAGTTAATAAAAAAGCTGTACCAAAAATCTGGTAAATTATCATCATCATAAACGTGACAAATTATGGAATTCCATGCAAATATACATCCCCTATTTCACTCCCCCTTAGTATTGATTTCGCGACAAAAAGTAGTTTATGCCAAACTTATCTTTATAAATTAATGCATAAAATTGGTTGAATGCATTAGAAATGTAAGTATAACATTGAATATAATTTTAAAGCTGATCAGAAGTTCCCTAGCAAAGATAATTGTAATAACTGTCAATAATTCATATATGTGCAAATTGCACTTAGTCATTCTACCATAACACTATTTGTATCCAGCCCATAAGATTTACAATATTAGGAGTAATACTTTCATTTATCCAATTGTTAAGTTTAATTTTTTATTTTTTCACATACAAAAATCAATAAGACTGCATATAATTTACCATTCAATAATAGGACCAACATCCTTTACTGGGATGGATTCTTCATCAATTTCAAACGAATCAGAACAAATCGACTTCAAATATCCAGACATATATATTCGTACATCACTCTCAATGAGACCTCCATCTATTGGGCATAAATGACCATGCTCGTCAAATATAGAAAATCCAGTTATGTTTGTCTGTGGCCTTTCCATTATATCACCATCATCACCTAAAAATTATTTAATGAAAGTGTTTGATTTTTAATATTGTTACTATACTGAAACATTTGTAATTTTTTCAGTACAGTATAAGAATTTAGTTTTTCAGACCCTGTTTGCAGAACCACAGTTCTTAAGTCTCTCCTGGTTTGATTCCACTGGTGCATCTGCACTTAACTTTTCCTCCCAGTACTCTAATAATAAATTGTTTATTGAAGTATCAATTTGATTAATAAGTCCATTAAGAGATTGAACTGTGCATCCCTGTTTAAGAAACAATTGGATACTCGCCAGAAAAATAGGGCATTCTCAGCCACAATTTTCACAATATGCAGGGTGTGAATGCCCTATTTTTCCCCCTAAGTGCATAATATACTATTTTATCTGTTCATGTTTCTTCATAGCTGATAGGATTTCACCTGACGGTGAGTGACAATATTGTTTCATCTGCTAAAAGGTATTTTATCTGTAACTGAGTTCTACACAAAGTATACTGCCATGCAAACTTTTGCTTGTTGACATGTTTTTTGGGAAGGGCAAAAATCCCATCAAACCAGACAAATTAGAAAATGACCAGACTAGAACCTCTACTAGTGCAGAAATACCTGCACCAATATGCAAGGGAGTTGATCAAAACTCTCATTTTATTGGTTTAAATACATATATTGTTAGCCTCAGGTCTAACTACTTACAGCTGCAGCTAAGTACTACAGCAACAATCAAAATATACTGCCAAGCATGTAATTGCTATAATTGTTATAGACAATCACCATAAGATTTCATTTGAATAGCCCCATAAATTATGTATAGTTTGTAAATTATTCTTAATCATATAGTAGCTATTAATAATCATATTGTTAGTACAAAAGGTTCTACTGTTATAATTTATCCTTGAAACAACTATATAATGAAGATGTTATACTTAACTCACTATAAGTAAGGGTCATTATTAATTTAGTTTACAAGTTATCAACACACAATATCATTGAATTGTCTCAATGATCTTGTTCGAAAAGTGTTTGATTGAATCTATATCTGTAATAGCACCTGAATAATTTTTTATATCTTTATTGCTGACAGGTTGATGCTTGACCATATTCTCACCTGATGGTAAATGAGCATACAGTTAAGATGAATGAGCTTAATGTGAAATTATTTTTTTCCTTTGCCATATACAAAGTGAATAAAATTTTGCAAAGCAATAATAAACAGCCTTATTGGTCTAGTGGTTAGCAGATTCAGCTACATACTTGAGGACTCAGGTGTGAGTCCCGGGTAGGGCAAATTTAAAAATTGATGACCCCTCTTCAGTTCTGTTGCATTACCATCACATCAGACTATAAGACTCAAGATGTAGAGAGATCACACATGTACTATGCCTGCCAACCTGCAGTGCAGCAGCATGACGAGTGTATTTTCTAAAAACCAGCTATCCTACGAATGAGGTTGCCTTTGCCCAGCAATGGAATGTTAGTTGGTTGCTGGTTTTAAAAATTTAGGTTTTAGCTCCTTTAAATTGAAACTTATATATGCAAAATAGGTTCATTTTGTTCATACCCAAACATAATGTGTATACATTTATCTATTATTATAAAAGAATTACTTACCAGAGGATAAAACTAATTTTTCATTAGTTAGTGCAATAAATTCCTCAACAGCATCTTGAGGGTGACCTTGATAATAAATGATGTCGGAGTTATTCAAATATTGACTACAGATGATACATTTTTCTAAGTCAGGAACTTGATGCTTCTTTGTAAGCAATGCATTTGTTCCTGGCTTGTCTTCCAAATCATTATCTGATCGTTCTTCATAGTTTGTATTTTTGTCATCAGTTTTATTTAAGTTAAAGGTGTTATTACACTTATCTTTAATATCGTCAAGTTCATTTATATGTAACATACTCCTTGATTCAATAAAATCTTTAATGTCTTCACTAGTGTTGTGGTTTACATTACAAATACCACTTCTTGATTCAGTTTCAGAATCAAGTTTAAGCTTTTTCTAAAATTAAAAGGTTTTCAATGTATTAAAAGAACTTTGAATTACAAAATATAAAATGAAATTAAATATTTACATTGCTGTTCTCATCTTTTACATCAACGGATTTTACCGGACTCCCTTTACGTTTTAGAGCAAACATAGTAGTAATTAAAATTGTACTTTAAAGTAAATCGAGGCATACACCTGTAATAAACGAGTCGTTATAAAACAAACTTTATCTTACGAAAGTCAAACTTTTCCAAACTGTTGTAATAAAGTATAATTAATATTATTTTCAGTTAAGTAAGTATCCAGACATGGTTTTCATTCCATCATATTAACCCAAGTAGACTTTATATGCTAGTTTTAAAAAGAACACCCTTTACCATTTTGATTATGACATTATATAGAAAATATTTACAAATTCTTATTATTTAATACATAGATTTTACTTTAAAACTTTTATAAAAATAAGCTGACTCAATTTATCAAATGTCATTTTTCGCGCTAAATTTCAATGACTTTTAATAGATTTTAAGGCCTTGGATACACACCTTTTAAAAATTACAAGATTTATCTAATTATAATATGAGAGAGAGTGACAAAAGAGTCAAATGCATACATTACAGATAAACAAATTTCTTACACTCAATCTTTGATATAAATGTTGTCTACCCTTTGAAAAATTAATTCGGTGTATAGTTTATTAAATATATATATTATTCCATGTACTGTGCCTGCATACGGCTCAGCTATAAAGAAAAAATCCGTGTAAATTTAAATTTTTTATAAAATTCCATTTTTAAGGTACTTTTGTATTTTTAATAATACACGTCAGTCCTATATATATACGTTTTAATTCATTCGAAAAGTTTACAAATACATAAACTATTTTTGTAACATTAACATATATATGGACACTTTATAAAACATCATCAATGCGTTTTTCAAATAATTTGAGACAAAGAGAACCATTAGACTAGTAAATATATCAACCAGAGAATAAAAAAACGGGATGATACAACTAGAATACATGTCTAATCTGTTATTAGTAATATCGAAGTTTGTATATCTATCACAGATAATACCTGTATACATATGTATCATCTACAACAGTGATTATCAAACTTATTTCTTTTACCGCCCCCTTTAAAAATAACTTATTTTTCAGCGCCGCCCATTTTTTATACACCCTAAAACTTAAAAACCACAATTTCATTACTTTAATTAATTTTGTTATGTTAGTCTTTTCTGATGTTTAAATATACATTCTAAATTAGAAATTTTTAACAGCAAGAGCAAACAAAACCCAACTTTATATTATTAATAACATAGTTTAATCAAATTAAAAGAAACAATTTAAATGTGTAATCAGTTTCGTTTTTTATACTAATCTAATGAGATGGATGAATTTGATGATATTGAATGTTTGTTGATATCAGGTTCGATTTTACTCAAAAACAATAATAAGTCGCTGCGTTTGGTAATTTTCAAATGTTTTTTTTTTTTTTGGGTAAGCAGAGTTGTCCTAGCGCTAAACCCACGTTCACACAAATATGACGATGGGAATGCTTAATTAAAGTTTGAGGTATTTTGACAATCTGTCCCTTTCTTTGAGAGTTGAGACATTGTTGCACCGTCTTTGGAAAAAGTGCTGCACTCGTTAGAAACTGATGTTGCAACAACAATTAAATAAATCTGTGTATACTTTTACTGATAAGGAAATACAAACTTCATGTCATCTCATTCTGCAAATAGATTAATTTTAAGATAAACTACTGGATTTGATAAATATAGAGAAACGTCGATATTGTATTGCAAAATTGATTCGATCCTATAAATATTTGGTAACGATTTACAAGTATCGAGTAGCTACTCGTTTTTACTCTCGGAATATCCCTAGTAATGATTAATAAGAATCTTTTTTAAAGTTTGAAACCCAATGTAAATTAAGTAGTTAGAACTTAGAAGCGCTAACATTTTATAAAAGAATTAATTATATATTATAATCTGATAATTAAAAGTACTTTAAAATGATTATCACGCGTTTAAGGAAAGAATGGTTGTTAAAAAAACCTGTACAAATTATTTTTATGTCGTCATATTCATTGCCTGATTTAAATACAAATTACTATTGTAATGTTGAGAATACTTTGGAAATCAAGCAGAATATTGATATTCGAAAAGGTGTCGGCGATATAACCAAAGTACATGAAATGTATAAATTATTTAAAACAACACCAAAGACAGACATAACTTATGATATTATAAAAAAAGATTTATATAGAGAACTGTCCAACTTGCCTAATAAAACTCATCCCCATGTTATGAATTATCAAGATGATCCATATTTACTTAAAGAGATTAATAATAAGAAAGATTTCGGTGCTCATAAAGCATTAACATTTGATGAGATTACACATCTGTTAAACTTAATGAGGACCGACAAATTGGGCAATACTTGTGGTCATAAAAGTTATTATTATTTAAGTGAATTAGCTGAACTAGAAGAGGCACTAATAAAATATACTGTAAGCAAATTGTTAAAAGAGAGTTTCACTTTAGTTTCAGTGCCTGATATACTATCAAGTAAAATACTACAGAGTTGTGGAATGGCAATAAACACTGATCGCACGCAGGTATTCTTTAATAATTAATTGTCTTTAATTAATTATTAGCTGTTCCTTGCATAGTTGCGGATTTTGTGAAATTCACTTTTCTAGCCAAAGCTTCATCTGTTGGCTAAAAACACTTCTTTATTTTATCACTGAGACAATTTTATCAGTTTTGCTACTCTATGTGGTGGTGACATTTCAAAAAAATACTGTTTTAACAATTATGAAATGATCATATAATTATAATAATTTTTAGATTTATTCACTAGATCCAGTTCATGGTCCTGACTTATGCTTATCAGGGACTGCAGAAATGTCTTTGGCAGGACTCTTAAAAGATTCTTCTTATAGCAAGCCTATGTTGCCTGTAAAGCTAGCAGCAGTTAGTAGATGCTATCGTGCTGAGACATCAAACATACTTGAAGAGCGAGGTACTTATAGGTAATCAGTAATTTTCTATTGTAGTCGATATATTGAATTTCTATTTCATAAAGTTTTAAGAGTTTATAGTAAACTTTTAATTACTTACAGGTATAAAGTAAAATTTTTCATATGAATAAATATTATTATTATTGTTTCTCTTGTGGTGTTCAATAAAGCATACTATCTATCTATCTATTTATCTATTATATTCTTATTGAATCATGTAAAAGATATCTTTGAGAACAATTTGTGTTAAAGTCTTACAATGCAATCAATCAGCTTGGATCTTTTTTAAACTTTAAAATTACCTTACATTTGCACTAGTAAAATCACAAAATATTGATAAAATTTTTAGAGTACATCAGTTTACTAAGGTTGAGATGTTCACTGCCACTACAGAAGAGCAATCAGAAGAAATGTTAGAATATCTGAGACAGACACAGCAAGATTTATTTTCACCATTAAACTTTCATATGCGAGTTTTAGACATGCCACCACATGAACTAGGAGCCCCAGCTTATAGGTAGGCTTATATAAAATGTGATATATTTCCTAGTACCATGGCCTACACGTATATTAAGCAAAATGCAATGGTGATAGCTTAACTTTGACCTCACCTGGTGGTAATAGAGTGCAAGATGGAAGTATTCTAACTTGATATGCAGTAAATTAACTTCTTGTGGTTTTTCCAATTTTCTAGATTTTCTTCAATATTCAGATGATATTTTTAGTACTCAATATTCAATATTAAGTATACATTCTATTATTGATATTATAGGAAATATGACATTGAAGCATGGATGCCGGGACGTAACAGTTATGGAGAAATTTCCAGTTGTAGCAATTGCACTGACTACCAGTCAAGACGCCTTAATATAAAATATTCCGAGGGCAACTTGGATAAATATGTACACACACTCAATGGCACAGCTTGTGCCATTCCACGAATGCTTATTACATTGCTCGAAACACATCAAGATCCAAAAGGAAAAATTAATATACCGAAAGCATTGCAGCCTTATATGAATGGTAAACAGTTTATTGGAAAGAATTTAAATGTTCCCAAATTGAAGTTGTTGAAGACAAAAAGAAAATAAAACGTATATAGTTATCTCCTATTTTCTATTTATTTTTAAGAATCTATTCAGCACCATAGTTCAAATTCAGAACTCCGGAGGTGAAATGCAAGTAACTGGGGATATGGGGAAATGACCATCTAAATTGCTAGGAGTCACAAATTAAAATGAGACACAAACTATTCTGATTCTTAAGAATCTGCATTTTAAATATTAATAGCATATACAAAATATATACATACATAAATTGCATCACGCCTCATTCCCATAGGGGTAGGCGGAGACCATGTCCTTCCACTTGCCACAATCCCTGCATATGTTCTTTGCTTCTTCCATTCTCATTAAACCTTTCATACAAGTTCGTCGGTTTAGAGTACTCATGACCAGGCCCTTGTTTAAAATGTCCTGGATTTGGTCCAGAAATGTTCGCCTTGGTCTTTCCCTTCCAACTTTCGAATTCACTCTTGACTTATGAATCCTTTTTGTTAATGTGTATTTTTCTAAGCATGCTAATTTAATAAGGGAAATATACATCTAATAGTTTCTACATATACTGGAACGCAGTTTATATTATGCTTAGCGGCACATCTTTGTTGGTAATGTTGGTAACCACCAAAGCCTCTCAGAGCCAGACAAATTAGAGAAGGCAATTTCTTCACTGCCCTACCGTGAATGGAATCTGGGACCTCTGCTAGCTAAGAAATAGCACTGTTGCAAAAAAATAATAAAATGTTCTCTATTTATTACATGCCCTACCATTGCTGTGGGGGCAAATACTTCTCCAACCATTAAGCACCTTTACAAAAAGGCTAATTAGCAATCTCTTTTTCTAATTACCGTGTTTGAAACTGCTAAACAATTTCTGGGATAGGGTTCTATCATGATAACCAATGAATAATACAGTCTCTCCTATTTATTCTAAACACATTAATAGTAGTAACTAGGTTGGAACCAAATGTAACTTAAAGAAGTTTTTTCTTTCTCGGTACTTAAACAATGTTTACTCCAGAACAAATAAGTTTTTCTGCTAATATTTATCAGCAGAATGCATTTGGATACGGTATTTTAATCAAACCTTGCTTATAGAAAATATTTATTACCTTTTTACAGAATTAAGCTCTTTTTAAAAGCACAATATACTATAAAAAAAACTTTCGTAAGTATCTCACTTGATTTTAATGGGACTTCTTTATTTTGACAGCCTCACTGGCATAATGCTGAGAGTACTCCCATTACTTGCAGAGGTCTTAGGCTCAATTTCAAACAGGGCAAGTTAAAAAAATTCTATTTTCTTTATTGGTGAAATTTTACTGGCAGAGATGTATAGCCAAATAAAACATTTGTTTTTCGGTAAATGGCTGTATAGATCTTTAAAAGGTAATATGCCTTTTACCAGTTAAACATTAACCTAACAGTCACAAAAACTGGAAAAATTACCTAAAACAATAATGAAGTTACAATGATCCTTTTTTTAACTATTAAAATATAAATCAGGTATTTTTACACCTGAATTCAAAAAACCTAATATTATTGCCATTTTACTGTGTTAAATCAAAAAATATATAGTTTTTAGTAAGTTATTTATTTTGTCTTGAAATTTTCTTTATTTTGGCTTTAAATTGAGTGATGTTAACTGCAGGTTCTTCTGAAGTTTTGGAACTAACAGCAATATTTTCCTCTGGGGGTATGAAATCCAATTTTCTTTTCTCTTCTTTTGCTTTTTTAACTTGTGATTGTTTTTCATCTTTACCGTGCAAACGTTTTGCTTTCTTTTGTTCATCTTTAAGAAAATATTCACCTGTGGCCAATGCATGATCAATTTTGCTCTCTGGTTGTGGAGGTGGGAATGGAGTATATGGTTTCTTTTTAATTTTGGATTTAGGTTGTTTTCTAGGGACATTTTTACTCTTAAATTTAGGTAGAAACCTATCCCAGCTTTCATTTTTAAGTTTAGGATCTTTCATTAACTCTCTTTTGATCATGAGACTTTTTATATTGTACATAGGATGAATATTTTTCATAGTATCCTCAACTATACGCCTCACCTGTACTAGTCCCTTATATGGCCCCACAGCTGAAACTGTATTACCTTGAACTAGAACATAACAGTCTGTTAAAAGTTCTATTGATTTAAGTGTAACACCATTAGGCCCTATTATTCGTTGACGTCTCTTCAAAAAAGTTTCCTTTTTGTTTACAAATGAATTTATTTTTATGATATCACTACCTATTTCATCGTCTAGGACTCTTACTGCTTGTTCAAATGGAACACTTCTCGAGAGCAATTTCATGAAATCTCTTGCTTTAATAATAATGTAAGGATCCCAAGTTTTTCTAGTCGTTTTTACAGTAAGGCTACCTTCAATGAGATCTAATTCTGGTATAATATGATGCTCTTTAAATACTTTTTGTACTAATGGCCAACACTCCTTCAGATATTGCTCTCGGTATTTAGGAAATAGAGTAGCGAATTTACTTTCTTCTAAGAGACCATGTGGATTGTCTTCGCGAGTAAACTTGGGAGTTTTCATAGCCCAAGCATTTTCAATTGGGCCACTGTTATCTAATTCTTCAATGCTTGGATGCTCTTCCATATTGTTTAATGACTGAAATTATTAATAATAACACAATTCACAATACAATATCAGAAATAATTTACTTTGTGAGCGCCTGAGCGCAACATATCAATTTGGTCTAGGGATGGTCGATATTCATTCGTTCAAAAAACATCGATATTTTAATAACATCGACGTTAAGATTTTGATAACATCGACACAATGGGTATAACATATTAAAATATGTCCAAAGAGATAAAAAAAACTGCCAATTTCAATTTTCATCTACAGAACTAAATAACGTTTTATTACGTTTTGTTAGGTTTAACTACATAACTAAATTGAAACACATGTTTAAATTATAAACGCGAAAGTAACTGTCTGTCGCGTTTTCACGATATAAATCCTCAACTGAGTTAAATGAAATCTGGAACATCGATAGTCTCGTTTAATGTATTCCAATCAATAGCGTTATATTTTTTTTCACTTCACAAAAACTTCTTCAAAGTGAAATGCTTCTAAAATTAATATAAATAGGAATAAAATCAAATGCTTAATAGTTATATCTATATAATGTATATAAATATATGTGATTTCAATAATATATTTAAAACAAATGACACTACGACCTTGTTTAGTTTTAAAACGACGAAGATTACTTGACGAATCCAAATAGCCAGTTGATATTTTGGTAACGCCAAATTAAATTATATGTAATAATAATTTACAGCGTTTTTTAAGAACTTTTTTACATCCTATTTTGTTGAATTTGTCATCGATATACAAGATTTCATTTAAATAATCCATAGCGATCGGGTTAAAGTCGTGTCGAGATAATTCTAAGTAATTAATCGATATTTCATCTTAGACAATCGTCGTTAGTTTTATTAGATATTTTGGTAAATTATTTAAAATTACTTGACGAGAATATGTAGAGTAGAGGAACTTGACACGAGAGCTACCTAACCTGCTTTGCTTCTGTGGAGTTCCTCACGAGTTGAAACCAAATAGTTTTCAAAATCTCTATTATTCATAACATTAATTCGATGGTAGCCACGACGTATACGAACATGTTCCTTGTGAGCGCCTTTTTGAAGTAAATTTCTTTAGGCGCACGTGGGTAAATTTTGGTGAAACGCACGATTAGCGTCACGAAGATGTGCAGCGTTTTTCATGCTAATCAGTTTGAAGATTAGTTTTAATATTTAGAAATAACATGTGGCACTTTTATTTACCACTCGTCATTTAATAATTTCATATACTAATTTTCATAAAATGTAAAATAAAAATATTTTATAAATTCTCTTTTCTAAATTTTAAATTCTAAAACAAAATTGAATTAATAATTTCTAATATTGAATTATAACAAGTGACATTTTTATTTACAATTCGTCATTAAAGATTTCGATAAATTATTTGTATTAATATTCGACACTTAATATTTTAAAGACATTTCAATATCATATCTTCCGTTTTTCCCTCCCTATTAAAACGATCTTCAGTAGGCTTTTAAAGCCAAACATTTAGATAGGTAATGCCTGTATTATGCAGGCATAGCAGGTATTCTATGTTCGAGCGTCTAATAACTGAATAGATTTCTACTTATATGGAGATGTTAAAACAATTTTGCTATACTTTTTTATTTATATAAATTCAAAACTTAAAACCGCAAGAGCAAGAGCGGTATACACACTTATTAATCAAAATGAAAAAGTAATTTATAGAATAAAGTACTTATTAAATTATGTTTCTGGTAAAATTTTGAATTGCTTATATAAAAAGCGGATAAGACAAATTGTTTCTTTCGCAACATTGTGGATTAGGCCATTTTGCTTGTACTAATGACACCTTTGATGAAGAGAGACCATGGTAAATTCAACTTATTAATTTTTAAGTTTTATTACAACGGGCTGAGGCAACGCTCCAGTTGGCGCGCGGGCACCTAAAGGTCGTTGACCTGGACTAGGCGTCAGCCCTTTTCAATTTTGCATTTTATCGCGATTTTTGTTAAGAATGTATTTTTTATGAAATGCTTTAGCTGTACTAACATGTTGGAGAGTTAATAATGCTAATAAAACGTTTTAAAAATATGATTTTTTTTTAAACAGGATCAATTTTTTTTCGGTCTCGTCATCACAAAGTTGTCATTTAGTACAATCATCGGGTCTCTAACATCTCGTATATATCTGATTATGGAGATAAATTATTTCTTGCTAATTCTTAGTAGCATAATGAAACAAGTATTTATATTTCAAACATTTTTATTGATTTAAATTTACGATATTAAAAACAATTAACGTGCATATTTCACCATTAATATAACAGAACGAGGCAAAAAATAAACATAGGTGTCTGTTATATAGTAACCTAAATCTAGCTAAAAACCGATAAACAGAAAAATGCTTTTAAACGTATTCTTCGGAGACTACAAGCCCATGGGAAAAACTAAAAAGCGAATTGACCGAACGTGAATAACTCTAAAAAGGCTGTGTTACTATATCAAAAAATAACTTTGTGCGCTACGTCCTCATTACTGATCGGTACAGGAGAGGTACACGAATGAGTTTTTTTAACGTAAATTTTTATTGGTTACTATTTATAATAAACGGTAAGGTACAACGGTAATATTAAATAACATTATATCAAAAAAAGTTGCTGTACATAAATTTATGATCGATCTAGTAACAGCCTTCTAAAGCGCTATTCACGGTGGGTCATTTCACTTGTTATTTTTTTCCATATGGGCTTATAGTATATAGTCTTAAAATTATAGCATTACATATAAAATAAGGAATAAAACAAAATGAAAATATTAAAGCACTCAAAATATTTTGTAAAAGGGTTAGGTTTTCTTTTAAACCAGCGGATTCTCAAACCCACCCCAAGGAAATGTGAATTTAAAAGTATTGTCTTATATGAGAGCACTAATTTTATATAATATGTTTTATATTGTATATTTCTATATTATGTAGCTTGAAATGTGCCATATTGCTAATAACTAACTTTTTTTTACCAAAGTGTTAAGACATAAGTTTTGGATTGGTAAAATACCGGACTGTTCAAAAATATATGTATATTTAAAGGAGTAGGTAGGTACTTATCAAGAGGTTCAGAAGTGTGAAAACTTCGGGAGGCACTGGTTTTTAAAAGACTTCTACTACCTAATTGTTTTGACACCGGTACAGACACCAAGTGCTTCATGGCATGAATATAAATTATATAATTTCTATTTATTATATATTATTTATGATGTTATTTAAACAACCTCGCTGTTTCCCGCAGTGTTGTGAGAGTAATTCCGGACGTTTTTTCTTAAAATAACTTAAAGCTAATTTACTCCTTACAACATGAGCTATCTGTCAGTGAAAGTTCCGTCAATATCGATTCAGAGATTAGCGGTTACAAACACAAAATCTTTAAAAATTAATTTCTTATACTTTCATATTTATTTACTGAAAAGCTATACACGGACTGCAATTGTGTTAACTTGTGTATTATATGTATTAATCGGGAATAAAATTAAAGAGCGATAAATGTAATTCAAAAATCTAGGCACTGTACTCAATAAAATGGACTCTAAGCATTTAAAATTTTAAATTAAAATATTCATATACTTTAAATATATTAGAGTTTAAAAACAATGACTAACTTTAAAGTTATCTAAATGGTCTCAAAGATTTTTTTTAACAATTTCAATATCATAATAAACAATGACAATTTAAGCTTAAATGAATCCTTGCAAGTTATATTTTTATTCCATAAGTGTATTGTTAAAATCCTTTCGCTGCGGATGGCATATTACTTTCTTTTTATTGGTGACAATTTAGCGCATGACTGTGATCTCACTTGATGGTAAGTGATGATACAGTCTAAGATGGAAGCGTGCTAATCTGCTAAGAGGGGCAAGTTACCACTTATGGGGTCTCCAGGAATGCATCGGAACACAAATCTCTTTACCACGGCTGCAACTCCCACCAATCCATAATCAGACAAAATAGGAAATTCAATTTCCCAATTTCGCCCTGGGGATCAAACCCGGGACCTTCGCTAGCAAAGCGAGTACCTGCACCACAGCGCCAGCGAGGGTGCAGCATTCCGCCTACTCCCCAATTTCGGGCAAACGTTGAAAAAATCTTAACAAAAAACTCAACATGGATTTTAGAAATCATCCGACCCGGGAATTAATACCAGGACCATGATGACCTCTAGATCAATGAGGCAGTTGACGCATTTATAAATAGAAAAAATGTATTGGGCTTATTACAAATCTTGTTACCTATAGCGACACTACGTTGTCAATATTATTTGGAAGACGTAATTTTACGCCAACAGGTTTTGTCAAGACATAATAATATATTAACAGCATTTAACTAGCATTTTACACACACACACACCAGTATTATTAGAATCATTTGTACAAAACATTGAAACTTCGACGTTGCACCTAAAGAAATAGTTTATAAAGAAAGCGCGATTCGATTCATAATTTTTAAAAGATTCAAAATTGTAAATCAAAATTAGCCAAATTATTAGCTTCTTCGGAATAAGCGGCGAATGCTGAATTGTCAAATTCACTGGCATGTCTATTAGTTGATAGTAACCTATGATTGCTTCCGCCAATATCAGCTTTACATTCTATACATCTTGATACTTCCATCGCTCCACCACATTGTCCAATGTTGTAGAAATGGCCATTAGGGCATTTGTACCAGCTTCCCGCTTTGGCGCCAATAGCTGAAATTATCATTCTTCTGTCTTCCTTTGTCTGGATACCGCTCACTTTTATAACGTGTTCTAATGCTTTTAACATTTCTGTAGCTCTGTTATTATCATAAATTTCTAGGGAAAATATAGCTTTTCTTGCAGCATCAACTGCCTCTTTAACTTTAGGAGCGTCTTTGTTCATTGCATATGACTCGTGTATGAATATTTTAATAAAATGCAGGGCTGCATTCAAACGCATTATTTCATTGCCTATGTCCTTTTGTTGCTGATGGCTTAATTTATCTACATTACCAACGAGTACCTTGCAAATCATCGAAATTTTTTTTATGAAATATTCATTCTCGTAATTCGTCGTACCACGTATAGTTGTGCGAATATAGTTTTTGCGAATGTCCGAAAGTACTTCTAAAATATTCAAGATAACAAAGTACGTGTTTAACTGTAACAGCGAATACTTTTTCTTTGAGATGGCAATTGGTAATAGTTTTTGAAACGCTTTTTTCCAGTCTGAATAATTGGTATCTGTAACCATGTTTACTACATTATTTATTTAAAGTAATTTTACTAAAATTATTAATTATAAAACAGAAAAGTATAGGTAAAGAGGTAAAGATAGTCAAGGAAAATGAAGTAGCTGGTTGCTTACTTACCTGTTAATATCAGCTCATGTGTAATCGGGAAGGCTTCCACTATTTCATTAAACTCTGTTTTTTTAGCAAGAATGTTTTCTTTACTCCCATACACTTTCTCTTTAATTATATTAATTTCCTTGTTAATTATTTTATTAACAAGGTCTTTGTAACGAGGTGTATTTATTATAGGTTTGCGACAATATGGGCAAGTAGGAATTTTCACCACATTATCTTGGCTATACATCAAACCATCAGCCTCATTCATTTCCAAAACATGGCCACAATCTTCCAATAAAATGAATCTAAAATTTAAATGTTTAATAAAATACATAAGAACAGAGATAAATTATTTAAAAATTAAATACGAATAATAAACACTACGTAAAAAAATAGCTACAGAGTAACCTTAATTTATGAGCCTCATTATAACAAATTTTTCGATTAATTGATCGTTTCAAGTCTCTTGAGATTGCCCGTAAAATGTAATCCTGGGTAAATTAAACATCTTTACGGTACGAATTAATTTATTATTACGTTAATCAAACGCAATATTATTCCTGTACTATGTTATTGGCCTCTATTTAACGATTTATTTTAATCAAGATAAACAATTTCTTAACATAGGTTGAGATTTTCTAGTAGGTATTTATTTTAGTTCTATGAATGTAGTGCACGCCTTTAATTTAAAAACGTGAATAGATGTATTTTATATTAAGAAATATTTGTACGAGTTCTAGTTTGTAAGACTTTATAAATAAACTAGTAAACAACTAGGTACCTGTGTCAGAATGCCTTGCACATTCCAAAAACAGCAGAGTATGAATATAGGTATTTTTAAATAATATTAAATAAATGTACCAGTATTTCGTAGTCTCATTACTACGTAAACAATACGGACGGCACCAACGTGTAAAGATTTGAATCCTGATTTCGCAAGAATGTGTTACAAAGATAATTTTTTATTTTTACTGCACTACCTTTTGTTCTAATGATATATATTTTTAAGCATCATGTCTTAATAGCTATAAGACGAACAATTATAATAAATACAATATATTACTAAAAAAAAAATCGCTTTTGTCTGTGCAGGCTTTGTTCCTGGCTTGCAACTTCGTATCAGGATAAATAAAATCATTAAAATCGGTCGAGCCGTTTTCTAGAAGTGTGACTACTAACACTGTAACATGACTTATATTGTATCGATATATGTATATTTTTACAGAACATATTGGTTACTAAAACATTTCCCAACCGACGACTTCTTAGTCATTGTTGTTACTGTCAATACTAAAATCCGTTAAATAGTTTATAAAACTTAAGGTAACAGCCAGCAAAAGACTTCATAATACACTATGTAAAGATGATTATATTACGAATAGTAATAATAAAGAAAAACGGGACATACACGTCATCGTCGTCCAATTCTTCACCAATGAATCCTTTGGGAAAGTCCTCTGGGCGGCATACTTTGCATATGTTTGGGCAACTCTCTCCACATAGGCCGCGACACGGATGTCCACAGCGTAAAGTCAAAGGACATGGCAATCGGCATGGGGCCTGAGCACAAGGCTCCCCACAACGTCGATTACATTTCACATGAGGGCATGCACGATTACACGGCTCCTGTGCATTGTAATATAACCTCTGTTATGTAAGGCAATTTTATTCATTTACTAGATGACCCGGTACACTTCGTACCGCCTCAGAATCAATAAACAAGTAACAAATGAAGTACATTAACTTCCAGTGAGACACGCTGGTGTGGTGGTATTGGTTGCATTGGAGAGGCGATGAGAGTATAAATGTACTGTACGCGAAGTGATCTTATGTGTTGTATATGTACGAAATGCTATAAGTTTATTTAAATTCAGCGCGTGTTTTAATTAAACTGCTTTGTAACAAATAAAAGGGCTGAATAATAATTGCAGAATGTTTCAGTGTTTAGTAAAAAAGTGGTCGTAACTGGAGCAAAAATAATTCGTAATCAAAGAAACGCGATGTTTACCATATTCCCGCCATAGTCCATAAAATAGTTGCGATCACAAATTGTCGGTCGACAACGTCAAATTTAAAATGGGTTATCTCGCCAGTGTCAAGTATGTTGGAGTTTTTACTATATTTCCAAGAATCTTTCATATTTACTTACCTTTTAAAACCCTGGACATCCACAAATAATAAAAAATAAGCCATGTCAGTCCAGCCGTACTCGCGGTTTACCGAGTAACGAAGGGCAATTGATTTTTAAATACATATAGATTTGATTCGTATTATCAAAAAAAAAAAAAATAGTAATTTAGTTAAACTTAAGTCGCTTTTTTGTCATTTTCATTATTGCACAATTTTCGGTTTTTTTTTGTTTTTACTAACAGCATCATTTTTACCTGGCACGGCATGCAAGGTGCACCACAGACGTGATTACATCGCGAATGCGCACATTTCACTTCACAGGGTTGCTTGCAAGGCGGACACACCTGGCTGCAGGGTTCTTTACACCTATAAACATAGCTTTATATATTGAACTACTTCTTCACACACACACACACACTTGATTTGGAAAGTAAGCTGGTGAAAGCGTAACTAGAAAGTTACAGAGTAGTATTAGACGGCGGATTAGTAATTGAAATATTTGTAGAAAATTAATATATGTATATGCATGTTTGTTAAAGACCTATATAACTCTTTAGGTCAGTCGTATGCTTCAAGGCATGTTCTTTCTTTTTAAATTAATTATGTTATAGCGTTGAGAAGTTGCACTATGATGTATGAAAAAGATAACTAGCACGTAATATATGAGATTCACTTCGGTACAGCCCATTATATACTGACGGACAATCTGCAGTGAAATAGCGTGGTGGGTCTATGCTCTAAAATCATCTTTCCTATCAGCGAGAAGACTTGTGCCCTGCAGTCGAACGCTGATCAATCTACCTTTATTGACAAACAATTTAAGAATTACTTAGATGATAAAAAAGCATGGGTCGAACGAATCGCTCTAATCTAAAAAGTATAAATTAAAATAACATTGTAATAGGGATAATAAAAAGGGCTTCCTACTAAGTAAGTTTGTTGTTGATTATTATCAAAAGTCGATCAAGAGCCTTCGTAATTTTAGAAGTCGTTTTTTAATATCATCACAAATTGTACCTTGACAGTAATATGTGGAAAAACGATGTCTTAAGACTGCAAGGGACTGTTAAAGCCATGAATACAGATTTTTAAATTTCAATTTGGATCAAGAACATTAACCGTTAAGTTCATTTAAATATAAAAGACTTTATTGCACAGAAGTTTACAAAAAAAAAACTATTATTGCGTATTGCGGCCTTACCACTGAAAGTGATCTCTTCCTACCAGACAGACAACCTAGTGTGTGAAATATTAATAATATAATATCGAAATTGGGCTGGTTGCACAAAGCATTAGTAAATAATCGTAAATATACTGAAATGCAAATATATACTTAGATAAGAACAGTATAATACATATATATAAATGTTGTTTACTTCTTTATCTGTAGATTGTTATAGGAAAAATGTAAATCGATATAATTCCAAGTTATAGTTTATTTAAAAAAAAATTGACGCTAGCTCTCAAATGGTATAAGTACATAGTAAACAGTGTCTTACTGATGTCCACAAACATTAATCTGGAAGCAGGTTTGCGTGCATGCCACGTGCAAGCAGCCTCGTACACAACTTCCACAAGTACCACTACACTCGTGTTCACAAGCTAATTTCTTCTTACATGGTTCCTTGCAATATGACAACAATATATTTGGATTTATGGTCAACTCACCTAGGGAAATATATCGAGTTTAACATAGTGTTACACAATTACATAAATTTCAATGTACTACTTATTCAAAATGACAAGAAGAATACTCTAACAAGCAAACTAAGGCTTTATGATGTGTCTATGCATAGGATTTTTCTACATATTTATATCTAAGCAAAATACCACTTATTTAGTTATCACAAAATCTCCGAAAGTATTGGTCTTAAATATGGCACAATTATTCCTGTGGTAACGAAGACGCTCACTAGGTACGGCATTTCAAATGTTCTAACGAAATCGGAGAATATAGGAGAGATTCACAAATAGACCCCCAAAATGGTTCATACGACTGACTTGAAATTTGGTTTTGCATAAAGAACGGATTGCCCTATATTTATATGGGCAAGAAAAATACGCGGAGAAACGCCAGTTTAATATATTAACCGTCATTCAACGGGAGGCATATAAAGAAATTGAATAATTGTTGTGGCAAAATTTTGCGAATTATTAAATAAAATAGAATTCAATTATTTCTCATTCAAATACGAATAAAATCTGTTTTATACAAAGGGTGAGCAAATTTCTTTTAATTACAATCTGTGTTCAACTCAAGTAGGTTAGGTTATAACACTTCAAAATAGTGATCCTATGCTTTTAACTATACATATCTGGTATACTATCTGGTCGAGTTCGCAAAATTACAAAAATTATAAAGCTGCTTCGGAATTCTGCTTCGGTAGAGACTTTACGGACTGTATACTTTGCCCTATGTCAGTCTTTAATAAACTATTTCTTAACATGTTGGGGCAGTGCTACTGAATCTAGTTTGATACAACTGGAAAGAGCCCAGAGGGCAGTGCTAAAAACCATGCTTAAGAAACCTTTCAAGTATCCGACAAATAGCTTGTATCAGGACTGTGCCGTGATTACAGTGCGGCAACTATACATTCTAAAGCTCACTCTCAAAAGTCATAAGTCAGCCTGTTTATGGAATTTTCCAGAACAGGGGGTCCCCAAACTACCATACCCTAAAATCAACAATAGTTTTGCTAGAGGCTTTAGTCCTTATATAGACTGCTTCCTTTATAACAAAGTAGTCCGGGCTTGCAGCAATGCACACTGCTCTGTAAAAGATGCTCGTAAAAAAGTTTTTTCCTGGCTCGCATCGCTAGACTATTGCTCAACCGAATCACTTTATCTGTCATAAGTTATTACCTATGGTAAATGAGAGAATAGAACTATCACATGGCAAAATTATCCATGTTTTGTAAACTAATATTATAGCTTAATTTAGGTATTGAAGTGCTGTAACAATAGCGACAACTATTTATAACTATGTTTAACTGGGTATAGTCAGGACCCCACGATACAGGACTACCTGATGTGGGGGCCCTGGTATTTGTTATGTTGTCAAATCAAGACTTTCAATCTCATATTGACTGATTCTTAGTAAAATGTGTTGTCGAATGTTTTTTTTTAATATCTGTTTTTTTATATTTGGTTGTTTATAACTGGTTGCCCTCGATAAACCACCCTATATTAAGGGATCATATTTAGGTAGGGGTACAAGGTGCAAGTTTTCTCCCCATATAGTTTTCTGACGCGCTCGAGTAACGCGTAAAAACCGCGCTACTCTACAATAAGACCACTCACGTTAACTCGCCTATTTGGGAATGTTTACATGGAAAACCTTGTAAATGCTAAAAATATCCCACTTATCCAAGTTTTACTTTATTGTACGATTGTATCAACTACCTCATTGGTCTAGTGGTTAGCATGTTCGACCACAGTCATGATCCTGGGTTCTATCCCGGGTAGGGACGATTCAAAAATGGATATGGAGTTTTTTTATCAAGATTTTCTCAATGTATGCTCGAAGTTAAGTTCGCGGTGTTAAGCCGTAGGTCCAGCGCCTGATCTCTCCCCGGTCATGTCGAATTCCCGTCACATCGGCCTATGAAAGTGAAGGAATAAAGAGTACACTTGTTTAATATGCATGCAGCGTGGTGGGACTATACTTTAAAAACCCTCTCTTGTATGAGTGGGAAGACCTGTGCCCAGCAGTGGGACTTTAATGGGCTGCTATTTACCTTTTACCTTATGATTGTATCGGTACAGCGAATGCATGCCATACTAAATTTCTTATCAACTAGTTTATACTCACCCTTAGCAGGCACAGAGACGTTGCAAGGAAGCAGAACTTTATGACCGCAGGGAGATATGAAGTATTTCGGTATTATTTCATTGCAATCCAGACTGTTACACTGTTTGCGGCATAATCCACGGCATTGGTGGCCACAGGACATAATCCGTTCACATTGACCTTTACACAACGATTGTGAGGCTTCAATTCTACACTCGACCGAGATTTCATGACCACATTCAGGGATATTCTTCTTCACCTGAAAAGTTTTCTAAATTGTATGCGGAATGTCGGCATATTAATTCAATATAAATATTATCCTATTGAGCAATAGTTTGTACTTGTATGCTATTTTTAAATTATTACACTGGTCTACGTTGGGTTTTGCTGCTATAAATATGTAAATGATTTTGAGCCCATTTATGCACACAATTCAAGAAACTATTTATATTACAAAATAAAAACAGATGTAAACTATCAATGATTTCGTAAGATTTTCTCTGATTTTCTAAATCTTTAACTTCACTTCATTTTACATACCAAAAATCAAAAGACGAGAAACAAAATAACAAACATATTTATAATGACAGAAATACGAGTATTTTGAGTTATAAGGTACATTATTTCATGATAACATTTTTATCCATATCCTCTTTAAAACAGTACAAACTATCTCAAATGTGTGTGACTATAATATTTCAATGTCATGTATCAGTAGTACATACATAGCATCACGTCTCATTTCCATAGGGGTAGGCAGAGACAACATCCTACCACTTCTTATCATATCGTCGATCCTTGCATATCTCCTTCGCTTCTTTCACTCTCATTAAACCCTTCATACAAGTTCGTCGGTTTAGAGTACTCTTGACCTGGCAGTTATTTAAAATGTCCTGGATTTGGTCCAGGAACGTTCGCCTTGGTCTTCCCCTTCCAACTTTCGCATTCACTCCTGACTTATAAATCCTTTTTGTCAGTCTCCTTTCATTCATTCTCTCTACATGCCCAAACCATCTAAGCATACCTTTCTCAATTTTAGTCACTACGTCTTCTTTTATACCACAACGTTCTCTTATCACACTATTTCTTACTCTGTCACTCAGTTTTAATCCACTCATGCTTCTCAACGCTCTCATCTCTACCGCATTTATTTTACTTTTGTGATTCTTCTGCCATACCCAACTTTCACTACCATACATAAGTGTTGGCACCAACACTCCAGCATGCACTGCCAGTCTAGCCCTTTGAGACACCATCTGGCTATTCATAAAGGCGTGCAGAGCACCATTTACCATATTCCCTGCATTCACTCTCCTTTCAATATCACTTTCACATGTTCCATCTTTTGTAAATTTAGATCCCAAGTATACAAATTCTTTCACCTCTTCCACTTGTTCCCCATCTATCAAAATATTGCCATTCATCATAGATTCATCTCGTTCAAAAAGCATAACTTTCGTTTTGTTTACATTCACTTTCATTCCTTTCCCTTTCAAAGCTTCATTCATAATATTTAGCATCTCCTGTAGCTCATTAGCGGATGACGCAAGTATTACTTGATCATCAGCGTAGAGTAAACATTTGATGAGTATTTCATTCATTCTTAACCTATACATACTTTCTTTTAAATCTGTCAAACATTTATCCATGAATAGGTTGAACAGCCATGGTGACGCAACACATCCCTGTGGAACACCTCTTTCGACAGGAAACCACTCCGTATACGCTCCGTTTATTCTGACACAAGCACTAGAACCTTCATAGAGAGACTCCAATGCTTGAATCAGACAACCGCTCACCCCATACGTAGAAAACGTTGACCACAGCTCATTCCTCATTCAGTATCAGTAGTGTATCTATAAATAAGTCTGTGTCCTTAAATTCATTCCGCTACGTCTTCTCGATACTACTAAGTGGTATTAATATTTTTTAAACTGTATATGTACTAGTATAACGTCATTTTGTTACTTTCTGCAAGGACATTTACGAAACATACATGTAAATAGTAGCATTTTGTTCATATATGTGGTTTCCAAACGAGTTACTTAAGTAGACACCTGGGTTGAAGTTAACTATTTTAGACTTCCAAATCTTATCATCTAAATATGTTTACTGTTATCCGAATCTCACTGCACCACGCTGAAAATAAATATAGTTTATAGCACTAGTAAAGTGACTTACAATTTGTTTACAGTCTGTACCACACAATTCGAAGCATTTCTTCTTGCAAAAATGACCGCAAGATAATACACGTGCGCAGTTTTTACGACATGGATTCTCGTCAGGACTCTTGGAGCAGGCCACGCGCTCCTTATGTTTACAGGACGACCTTTTCTTCTCCACCTATAGAAATTGAAATATTATTGTTTAGCCAAAATCCAGAAGGGAAAATTACAAAATTAGCTAGTGACGAAGTCAAAAGCATCGCATTAGTAATATACGAGTATTATTATTATTATATAACCTGTGTTGGAATACATAGGATTTAAGTTAATATTGTAATGAAAACCTATGATAACAAGTGCCTAAATGTAATATGAACAATTTTTTATATTAATATACAAATTAAGACGTTCGGCCTCTGCGAAACTGCTAAAGCATTATCAGTTAAGAGTAAAGATGTCTTATCAGTTGATTCCCACCTCAAACTCCTGAGATGTGGGTTATCTCACTCAATGAAGTGCTGCAATTATAATGTTACTAAACGCTATTATTGTCTTGTAAGTTCCACGTTTGAGGATTTTTTAGAAAGAAACTAAGATATGTTTACATTTCAAAAGTAACGAGCATTTGATATTTTTCCCATACCAATTGGTATAAAATGAAATAATTAATTATATTAGGAACATGCGCGCTTTTTAAAAATTTTCTACAGTTAAAACAATTACAGATATTGTTGGCGACTATTCCCCTCAAATTAGAAATAATAGTATATTTTTGCTTAATTTAAAGTTAATATTGTTTTAAAATCATTTTCGTTTCGTAATATATATTTTGTTTAACTTAAGAGTCCCTATATAGATATTAATAGATTCATATACAAAAATGTTTATTGAATATAGCGTGTATATATGTATGATTGTCATTTCCGAGAATAAAGTTGTTTGGCAAATAATAGAATGCCAATCATAAGATGTACTCTATAGCGAATTAAATACCAGCCGATGTCGTTTACTTGTTACAGTAGTGCACGTTTGTCAGTAGCAGATTTCATATAACAGACAGCCAATTAGGTAAACACGTTCATCCCGGGGGCGCTTCTGATTCTTCCTTTTCAGGTGATGTTTCAGCGATAACGTCGCTCCAAGCCGAGGCTCGGTCTCGCAGGAGACGCCCTTGGAGCGGCGTTTCCCCGGAGAGCGAGCCCTGAAAAGGGCTCGCTCTCCATAACAGCCCGTCCTCCTCCCGGTTACGCTGTAAAAGCCAGTAGGGCTAAGAGCTAAACACAGTTCGAAAAAAAATAAAAAAATAAACACGTTCATTTCGTTCGTTGACTTCCGTCGCGAGCGGACCTCTGATTGCGGGCACCGATGCCCGAATCAATCTTCGACCGTCTTCCGCTTATGTATCCAGTGCTCCAGACTAGCTCCAGTGTTTCTGTGTTATGACCGGCCATTCGTAAGGACTTTGGACTGTCCCGATAGTGTTGTGTTGTACGGACTTTGTCATGCGTTGTTAGTGTTGTGCTATACGGACTTTGTCCCGCGTTGATAGTTTTTTGTGCTGTGCTAGTTGTTCCTGTTTTTCGGATTACCCTAGTCTCCGTGAGTACACTAGTTCTAAGGTTAGGCACTCACCCCTGCCACCCACCGGAAGGGCCCGTAGGGCCACATCTTAGGCACTCACCTCCCTGGCAGGGAGGCTCACGTTAGCACCCGGGTCCACCATGGACCTAAATCAGATAACTCAGGGGCGTAACCTAGAGCGCCTCCTAGAATTTTTTATACGCCGTGACCCTACCCTACTCGATGCCCTGGTCGACTATCACCGTCTCGAAGCGGCCCCCTCCGTGACGCCGACTGTAGTTAGGCTTCCACCTTCAAAGCTGGTACCGGTCCAGCAAATCTCTACGCCCCGACCACACCCTCCGTTAGCCCCGCGTGCCCCACCTAATCGATGCCCTCGTCCAAGAAGGGCAACTACAGAGGCCCAAGGCGCCCGTTGCTGCGGCCCCCGTCGCTCCGGCCCCAAAAGCCGCGACACCAGTCGCCGCCGAGCCTACGGCCGCGGCCTCGGCCCCAGCAACGCCGACCGCAGCAACCAGCGCCTCCGCCTCTACCCCCGCGCCCCCAACCCCTATGAAGACTGAGCCTTCCTCAGACTCAGTAGACAACGACGATTTCGAGACCGTCGTATCAAGAAGCCAAAAGCGGAAGCTGATGGCTAAACCGTCCGTCCCTCCAAAGAGGGCCAACCCCACACCAGCTGCATCACAGCCGCGACACTACCGCCGCGAACAGAAGGAGCCCACCGAAGACTCCGACATGACTTAACCCCGCCGAGAACAAGTCCCGCCAATATTATTAAGAGACTGAACAGCGTATAACACCCTGTTCCCCAGACTTCCAGCCGGAAGACTCGCTCACCGTAGCCCGGCCAACCGCGATTGGCATAAAATAACAACCTGCCTCTTCAGACGACCATCGTCGTCTTACGTCACTTTTAAGAGCGGAAAATATCGCCTACCACTCATATGCACTCGAGAGCGAACGAAGACTCAGGGTAGTCATGTGGACTGCTACATACCCTCCCGAACGACCTAATTAAAGAGGATCTGGCCGCCCAGAACCTCCCTATACAAGAGGTACACGGCCACTGCGCTCGCTTTTGCTACGCCCGCCCCCGTTGTGTGAAATGTCTGGGCGACCACGGGACGGCCGACTGCCCCAGGACTGTCCCGACCGAGGAGCCGCCAAGTTGCGTGCTGTGCGGGACTCAGAGTCACCCGCTATCGCGGGCACCCGCGCGAGCTATCGCGGGTGCCCCAAGGCTCCAAGGAGAGCAAAGCAAGGCGGTCACTCGGTCGCGAGACATCCGGGGCCTGTCAGGCCTGCCCCTAAGCCCGCCCAGACATTCATAGACGCCCCACCCCCGACCTACAATGCATGACACTCGTGGCCGCCCATGTCGTCCAAACCGACCCCTGCACCCCCTCTACCCCAACCGATCCCTGAGGCCCCTCCGGCCACTCAGGCTCCTCCAGCTCCCCAGGCCCCCCAGACCGAGGTCCCAAACGCGAGCAGCGATTACGCCCTGCTGGGGTTCTCGATATCGAAACCACATAGGAGAACTAGCCAGGTTAAGCGACCTTCCAGATTTACAGTACTCAGTCATAGCATCACTAACTGACCCACTCGACCCCGGAGACATACTCGATGTTATGCTCCTAAGGAATATCACGCTTCACGTGGATTCCATAGAGGTAAAACACGAGTTAAGCTCGGACCACAGACCTGTCCTAGTCAAACTAGGACAACACACAAACGCGATCCCCCCGACCAAAAAGGTCATCAATTGGAAGCAGGTATCCGACCGCGCCAATCATTCGATCCCGCGGACCACACCGACATACCTGATCTCATTGAATCAGAAGCAGACGCTAATATAGCAGCATCCCGATTAACGTCACATCTGAATGACACTCTCGTAGATTGCACCCGGGAAGTCCCTACCTCTTCGGTCGGAGGAAACTACCGGACGACGTACGGGAGCTCATCACGCGTAAAAATCGCGCAGCGCGATCCTACGACTCATATCCCACACCAGATAACCGGAGAACGCTCTGGAATCTAGTCAGGCAGGTCCGGGAATGCCTAGGGGACCCCGCTCCTATGCACCAGGCCTATTGGAGACTAACGAGGAATCTGAAAGCCGAAGGCGCCGCATCTATGCCACCCCTCGACCGTCCCGATCAGCTACCCGCGTTTGACGAGTTTGACAAGGCCGAGTGTTTAGTAGGCAGCCTCGAGACTCAGTGCTCGCCTAAGCCTACTAGCATAGACCCAAACCAGGTCGAACTAGTAGATAACGCGCTCAATAGATTAAATTTCGCGTTCCCCACGAGTGAGCCGTTAGAACCCACGACTTTCGATGAAGTGCACACAGTCATTAGGTCACTCCACGCGCGAAAAGCACCAGGCCCCGACGGTATCCCCAACAAGATGCTCAAACGCCTCCCAGATCAGTTCATGTACCTCCTGGTACTCATATTTAATGCCCTTCTGGCGGTCTGCTAATTTCCTGACGAGTGGAAAGAACCCACCGTCATAGGAATTCACAAACCGGGCAAACCCCGTACATTACGAGAGAATTATATTAAAGAGACTCATGGCAGTGGTAGAGGCCAAGAGTCTTCTGCCAGACCATCAGTTTGGCTTTCGCGCTAGACACTCCTGTGTTTAGCAAGTGCACCACCTCACGGAGCACGTCATAAATCATCTTTACTATAACCGTACCGTGGCCCCACAGGCACGATCTTTTTCGATGTAGCGAAAGCCTTCGACAAGGTATGGCACGCCGGCGTAGTTTATAAGCTTCTCCATCTTGGTGTGCCAATTACGACTAGTTATACTGTTACAAGACTTTCTAACAAACCGCAGCTTTCGTTACCACGTCGAGCGCACTCTGTCCTCACGCCGTTCAATTCGGGCCGGAGTCCTCCAGGGCTCCGTACTGTCACCACTGCTCTTCTCGCTGTACGCCGGCGACATGCCTAGAACGCCTCACGTTTACCTAGCTCAGTTCGCGGACGACACCGCACTATACACCTCCTCGTACTCGCTTACTCACATCTCTCGCCTCCGCAAATGGAGAATTTAGGTGAATGCTGAGAAAAGCACAGCTATACTCTTCACCGGTGCTAAGAGGCCAGATCGCCGAGATCTGGCAACAAATAAACTTTTTAATTCTCCGATCCCTTGGCAACGGGAAGCCAAATACCTAGGAGACACCCTAGATGCGTGCATGCAATTCACCGAACACATTCGCACCGTCCGTGACAGGGCAGCGTTTGTGCTAAGTCGCCTCTATCCCATGATCTGCAAGAAGAGTAAATTGTCACTGCGCCACAAGGTGACACTCTACAAAACTTGCATCCGCCCCATATTCTCTTATGCGAGTGTAGTGTTCGCTCACGTTCCTGCACGCCGGCTGGTTCGACTCCAGACACTGCAGAACAACATCATGCGCATAGCTACGGGCGCCCGCTGGTTCATGCGCAACGTCGATCTCCACAGGGATCTCGGCCTCGCAACGGTCAATAACTATTTCAAAGCGCTCTCCGTAGACTACTTCAAGAGAGCCGTCAATCACCCCAACCCTCTTATTAGGAATGCCGCCTCTTATGGGATTAGGCTAAACATCCCGCCTAGGAAGAGGCGGCCCAAACATGTCCTTGATGACCCAGACGACCAGACTACCATTGACAACGCCCCGTACACTATCACACACACACAGCCTCGTCTTCGCCAGCGAAGACGAGGCCCCCGCTATCTGACGCACCCCGGCCGCGGCGCCCTGTCGCGGATCCATGGGCGTCAAGATTAAGCACCTGTCCGATTGTCCCTTTCAGCAGCAACAAACGTTACTCTAAGCCTCGGTCAGAGCCTCACAGGAGGCGCCCTTAGAGCAACGTTTTCCCCACGACGCAGCAGGGCCCTTCTACGGGCCCACCCCTCGGTAGAGCTTCTGCGCTCGCCACCCCTTCCGGTTACGCTGTCAAAGCCAGTAGGGCTAACAGCAACTACACACTTCGAAAAAAAAAATAAACACGTTCCTGCTGAACAACAGTGCGAATTGCGATACATAATCCTCGTCTGGTGACAAGTGGACGGCGGAGCATTGGGGATGAAGAATCTGGTGGCATTTTCATTTATCCTGAACCGGCAAATCTTCGTAAGAGTGCGCTAACGAAGGGGCTCACAGTAACATATGAAAAATGCAAGATAATTTGAGTGGTGATGAAGGCGCGTTTGTGTATCTGTTTGTACAAACCTGTGTATGTAACTACGAGTGCGTGTAAGCGTATACGTCTGCATATGCTTAGATGTGAATGTGTAATGTATATGACAAAAATATTACAATTTTTATTAAAGTTTTACATGAAATGTGATTTAAATAAAAACAGTTTTATATATAACAGTTACTTACTTCAACATTGCAATCATCGCAGGTTTCATAGCATTTCTTTGCGCATTGATGGTCACCGCGATCCGCTTCAAACTCCATAGTACAACCATTTTTGGCTTTGGCACATGGTTTGTGGCATAAATACTGAAATCAAATTATAATTTCATTATTATTTTATCAGCGCGGTTTTGTGCTTGACTGTGACCACACTTTTAGATCAATGGCAATACAGTTTAAACTGTTCAAGGCGTTAACTTAATTAAAAGGTAACCACAATCATAATAAAAATATATAGCGACAAAATAATATATATAAATTACTACTTCGTAGTGATTTTTGTCTTTATACAATCGTCGTCGTCGCTTCAACCGATGGACGTCCACTGCTGGACATAGGTCTCACGAAATGATGCCCACAAGGCCCGATCTTGTGCCGCCTGGCTCCAGCGGCTACCGGCGATCCTCCTTATATCGTCGGTCCACCTTGTGAGGGTCTTCCTACACTGCGTCGTCCGGTGGGGGGTCGCCATTCCAGCACCTTCCGGCCCCAACGTCCATCGGTTCGTCGGATAATGTGCCCCGCCCATTGCCACTTCCGGTTTGCGATTCGTAGGGCTGTGTCGGCGACTTTGTTTCTTCTTCAGGCTTCGAGCTTCGTCTTCAGGCACTGAGGGATATCGGACGGAAATATCTGGTGTAGTTTCCCGAACGCTGCCAACCGAGCTGCATTCGGCGGTTGACCTCCTCAAAATTGGACCTACCTAGCTGGACTATGTGGCCCAGGTAAACTAGTCTACAATTTCGAGTGGTGAGTTCTCAACGATGATTGGGTGGAGCGGAACATAGATATTCGACATAACTTTTGTCTTATCCATGTTCATTTTTAGGCCCACCTGTTGAGAAACTCTACTGAGGTCATCAAGCATTGTATTGAGATCTTCGAGAGTCTCTGCCATAATGACCACATCATCGGCTAACCGTAGATGAGTGATGTACTCGCCATTGGTGATGATGCCCAGTCCGTTCCAATCCAAAAGCTTAAAAAGGTCTTCCAACGCCGCAGTAAAGAGCTTCGAGGAGATAACATCTCCGTGTTGCACTCCACGCTGCAGTTGGATAGGCGCTGTGCTTTGGTCCTGTATACGGATTGACATAGTGGCGTTTTCGTACAGCCACTTCAACACGTGTATATACCGGTGGTCGATTTGGCATCTCTGCAAAGATTTCAACACGGCCCATGTTTCCACCGAATAGTAAAATTAAAATAGTAAAATTAACTGGGAACAATTCTTAAGATGTATTATGGAAAGATCGTCGAAGAATCGTTAAATAGAGTTAATTAACAGAGTCTACAATGATTAAAAACTCGATATAAATAGGTATTCGATTAATGTATTCGTAAGGCAATTATAAATATTGTGCATTAGCTTTTACGGGCTATCCTACCGAGCTTTGATTTTTTTTTTAAATGACGCTCGTTACGTTAAACTGCCTCATTGGTCTAGTGGTTAGCATGTTCGACTACAGACATGAGGTCCTGCGTTAGAGTCCCGGGTCGGGCCAATTCGAAATCGATATAAAGTTTTCTATTAAGATTTGTTCAATATTTTCCCGAAGTTGAGAAAAATTTGGCGGTGTGATCCACCCCCGTGCCTCGGAGAGCACGTTAAGGCGTCGGTCCTGCGCCTGATCTCTCTCCGGTCGTGTCGGATTTCCGTCACATCGGACTATGAGAGTGAAGGAATAGAGAGTGCACTTGTGTACTATGCCTGCCAATCCGCAGTGGAGCAGCGTGGTGGGTCTATGCTCTAAAAACCCTC